>JZKD02S0675355.1:484423-511955 GCA_000966675.3 Picea glauca
TGTTTAGTTTAATATCCTTGGAGCAATTTACTCACAAAATCCTATTCCAAGGCCCTATGTCCTATACTTGTTTGTGTACCCTGAAAAATAAAATCATTTCTAATCAATTTTAATTAATCAACATTACTTTTAATGGCTTATGCTTATTCAAGAGGTGTGGTCATGAAATTGATAGTATTATGAATCAACATATAAAATAAGCGAATATAAAAACAATGCTAACTACTAATCTTGAATTCTAAAGAGAGTATGCGTCTAAATGCAACTTTTCAATGCAATCTCTACAATTTCAATGAAATGCAATCTCTCCACATGTGTCAAAATCAATGTAAAGTAATCAAAAGAGAAAATGCCATAATGCAACATGAGCAAATGTTTTTTTATTTTCGATATAAAGAAAATAAAATGCAAGGACCGAATAACAACTTCATATATAGACCCTACTGCAAGCAAAAAGAGACAAGCCAAGAAGGATACCAAGAATCAAACACTCAAACCAATGTGAAAGGAAAACCAATGAAAAAATGATAAGAAAGAATACCGCCCAAAAATTCAACAATAAGAAGGTTTCCTACCACTCTGTAAGAAATTAACAGTCAGGACAAAGACCCAAGAAAACTCAACAACCAACCAAACTCACCTATCAAACACCAAACTCACCCAACAAGCCTAAAGAGATGATGTACGTGATTGTTTGAGAAAAAATCGCATATGTACGGGCCCTACACGAGGACAGATTGTGTATGTATGCATCTGTCAAGGGAAAAACCACGTGTATATAGTAAAACACTACCAGGGAAAGGGTGAAGCCAAGAAAATCACATGCAAAGTAAAAATATGTTGTCAAGAAATTAGGCGACAAGGAAACCCATGCTATCAGAGAGAAAATTAAGAAAAACACTCCAAACTCCCAAAAAGAAGATTAATCCCCAGTATGGTCTCCAATTCTGTTACGAGGAAAATCTCTCTATGGCATGGGGTAAACCAAAATAGACAGAATGCCACACATAAATCAACTCTAATCCCAAGTATGCTATATAAATGAAATGATAACAAGACAAGGCAAGCTCATATAAATGAGACAATGATATTCTCCATCACAAAGAAGGAAGATCTTGGGGGCTGAACAAGGGGTTCATACTTTCAAGGATAAAGGGATGCAGACTCAATATGAACTGAAATTTCTCCAGAGTGTATTTTCTCTCAAATTTGAATTCTCCCCCTAATGCTTGGATATGGCTCAACTTATAGCCTTCAAATGGAACTGAAGGGACGAGTCATAACATTTCCAGTATATGGAAGGTCAAGGATCATGGATCTCATGGCATGGCATGGGAACCCGACATAATTTTTAATTTTGAGCACCAAACCCGATGTACGTAGGTTGTATTGGAGAAACCTGTGTATACTCTTGTTGTCTAACTGATAGGGCACATATATGTGGAAAAATGTGTTTTTTTGCCTTTGAATGGTACAAAAGGGGACTTCAAGTCTGCATAGGGAAATGGAAAGGCCATCCAAGCAAGTTGCATGGGGTGAGGAATTTTTTTGTTGTAATAGATCTCCTCAAAAATAGGCCTTAAACAAAGGTTTTCTAGAGAGAAGACTCACATCTAATTAATAATAACTAGGGAATCCCAAAATATTTGAAATTTTACATATTTTCCAACCCCAACAAAAGATTTAACTTTAGAGCCATCAATTCATCTATTTTTTGTGAAAGTGCCCAATAATTTAGTCCTTTCCTCAACTTCCCACTCCATGCTCACTTTTCCAACCTACAGAAACCACAAGATACTATAAACTTGCAATATGGAGATAAAGCAAGGTGGAACGACTAGAAACACAATAAGGGTTTTCACATGTAGATCCTATGTGGGGTATAAGACCTTTTTGATAAGTTTATTTTGGAAAAATTTATATTTGAGTATCATATTTTAAATCATGTTGTTGAAAGAATGCATGCTAGTTCAAATATGTTTTTTCTCTATGCCTCATAATAACAATCATCTGATTTTCTAGCTTCAAATGTTTTGTGGTTGTTGATGGCTTGCATTGTTTCTCATCTTGGAGGTTTTATTAATACAAATTTCCCCCCTTTTCTATATAAAAAAGATATTTTAAAAAATAGGAACCCATTGGTTAGAGGTTACTCAAAATTAATTCACCACCTCACCTACATTTAATGTTTCCATAACTTTTAATGTTATAAGACGATGAAAGTACCTTGCCAACTCAAAGTACATTAATCACTTGCACTAAGCTCGAATACATAAGATTTAATCAATCAACCAACTCTTTTAACAAGGAGAGGATAACCTTCTCACCACACATGGCACCACAAACACCCCAAGTTTCCTCTAGACCACAACCCAAAAAACGCTAATAGTAGATGATAGATATACATACAAGCAAATTGTTTTAGATAATTATTTGTGGCTATGACATAGGATATATATTAGTTTATAACTTCATAGGCTATCCAACCTTTGCATGTTATTCTTGACATAGCTTAATTTTTTTTTTGAAAAAAATGCATCTTATATTTCATTCAAACCCACAAAGAGAGGCATCATACAATTGTACATTACCTGGACAAATAAAAGACATGTGAGTTTCACCTCCAAATATAGGCAAGAAGAGCCAACATGCTTTCTTTGGTTCCCACTGCAAGAGAGTAGTTCTTTTCTAAAAATTCCCTTTCTAGCATGATATGGAACGACTAAGTCATATTTGTTAGTTTGCAATTGACACCAGTGTAATATGGTAGCATCTCCATGAAACATTTCCTTGCAATGTATTTTCTATAAGGAGGTGCATGTTAAATGTGTGTTGTCCTATATGCTCTTTCTTGCTTGTCTAATCATCCATTTGTCCCCAAATACGACCCCTTTCCAATCAAGGAAGGGCATAAAGAGTAAGAAATATTCAACTTGCATCCTTTCTAAAAATCATTGGGCTACCTTACAACCCCATAGGACATGTTGAATTATATTAGGATTATGGCATATCAAACAACAACAATCTTTAAATTCAGAGTGATGAAGCATCTCTTTAATTGCATTCTAACATCATTTTATGGTCCACCTAGGCTTGTTTCTTGATATCTTTGATTTTCATGATCTCTTTCTAGCTGTAATTACTTTTTGAAGAATTATGATAATAAATCAGTGCCCAACTAAAGAGGACCATCTTCAACTTTCTTCTCCTACTTATTTTTTACCTCCTCTTCTTGAAGTTAAAGGAGTCTCTCCTTTCTTTTCTATTATTGTTTCCAAACCTTCAACCTTGTGCTCCCCCCAAAACTTATTTTGTTTTTTAAACTTTTGCTTTGGTTCAGATACGATGGTTCCTTTCTTTAGCCATTTGTTGTTCTTTAGATTGTTCTTTTGGTAATATTTTTTCATGTTTCCTTCCTCTTATAGTTGTATGGATAGGGTGAATGATGTTATTTGATTTCTCTTCAGTAATATAGGTGTAGTCCCGCATTACCTTATGCCTTTTTCTATTGTCTTCCATTTCAGTTTACTTGTCTTTAAGGCCTCTTGTTTTTCCTTTGTTAGAGTTTCTTTCTAGATGGAAGTGTTTCCAAATGGATTTTTGCATGTCAATGATATATTTTCAATCTACTTATTGCTTCTAGGTATGATTAGGTTGTTATAAGTTGAGGCAAGTTAACAGTACCTTCTCCTAGAACATGTGCACAATTACTAGTATATTGAGCTATTGTCTTGTTTTTATTGAATTTTAAAACCTCTAAAAAAAAATATCCCTAAGGTATTTCACATGGTTTCAAAATCTGATCCATGCCATACTTCTTAGGGAAGGTTTGGTATACTCTCCTAAAGAGAGTTTCTTATGGGAGAGTCTTCCAATGGGATGAATCCTAAAACAACATGTCTCCTCTAGTGAACCTTGGGAACCTCTTCAAAAATTGTGCCTCTATCTAGTTGAACTGGAAAAACATAAAAAACTACCCTATGCTAAGCATGGTTACCAACTTACCTATACTTAATCTTGGAGGTTCCAAACTTTTGAATCCATCTAACTATAGTTTGGTATGTAGGTCATAGCTCCAATGATTCAATATATGAATATTTGAACTTTATGACTGAGCTACATGATATTCCCGGTCCAAAGGTCCAACTTTATTGTATTCCCTTCCACTCAATGAAAAATGACATTATCCTCTTGGGTTGAGGAAACTTTCTACTATTTTCAAAGGTCTTTCATTGTCATTGTTGACTTTTGTTGGGAAAGAGAACCTTCTCTCCCCTTTATTGTATTAGGAGTAGATTCAAATTTACTGAAATTGAAGATGTTACACACATATCCAATAAAAACTCATACTCTCAGTCTAGACACTACAATATTTATTCCAAGATGTTGTCTATAATTCCCCTTATTGGGTGTGGCTCATGGGTTGATAGGTGTAGCTTTGATTTCAATTTTATTGCATTACTTTCAATTGCTAGTTTGAGGCTCTCCAAATTCTCACCAAGATATTTTCTAGGGGAAGTTTACAAAATTTGTAGCTTTGACGTAATGAACCTTTTTATGGTTGGAAGTGCTTTCAAAAACATGCCCCGAGGGGATTCACTAGTGAATCCCCTCCAGGATTTTTTACTCCAGTGTTTTTTTTTACCTTTAGGTTAACCTAGAGTAAGTAAGGTTTGGAATCTTTTTTGATGAGATTTGGTAGAAAGGAAGTTCTTCCACCATTATGCAACATCCTAGCATGGTGAAGGAAAATGAAGTTGGGTTGAGTTGAATAATTGAATTTTCCTAAATTTTAACTTAAGAAAATTAACTCTTGATGTGTTATATTCTTCAGTTGACTACTTGGGCACCTTTCTAAGGTTAAAAGAGAAAATAAATTAAGTGATGGTTGTTTGAGTGATTGACCAATTCTGATCTCCTCCTACACAAAGTCATCCCTCATGTGAATGAATGACCCAATTGTGGGGATATTTGCATGAGGAAGGGATCCTTAGTTATTGTGTGAGATTCCTCTACATGTTTTGTCTAATAATTTTCTGTTTGATGCAATTTACCGTAATTATATGATGATCTAATGGAATTGTGGAAAAGAATTGAAGTAATTCAATTTTTAAGGGATGGCCATTCAATCAAATTCACTTTAAGAGATTCCTTATTGTTTACAATTCATAATATTCCTGCATACGGCACATTGACTAGTCTCATTGTTCATGGATACCATGGATGTCCTTCTTGCAAATTTAAGGATTTTATGAGACACTCAAGAAGTTTGCATAAGTGTGTTTATTGTGGACATTGTGCTTACTTGACAAAATGATCATCCATATCGTCGAAAAAAAACATGTTTCAATGGCCAGGAAGAGAATCGTGAAGCATCATTTCCAATCATGAGTGAATACATTATTGAGAATGGACATAGAAGAATGTTGTTTATTGAAAGTGGTGGGATTTGTCATAGTAGGGATGATCCATGTAATGAAAGCGGTGTAAAACGATTGTGCATATTTTATAAGTTGCCATAATTTAAGGATATATCCATCAGGAATATCGTTGACTTTATGCATACCTAGAAAAATATAGCCTATGCTATTATAGAAACTATTTTTGGTGCTTCCGATACTGTTTCATCATGTGAAGACTTTCGACAACTAAAGATTCATCAAAATATTTGGGTTAAAAAATATGATGATGAAAAATATAGAAAACCTAGTGCTCCTTATGTTTGGACAAAGGAACAACGTGCACAATTCTTAAAGTTGATGTCTCAGACTTGCTTCCCCACTGTATATGTAAGTAGTACTATTAGAAGCCAAAATTACATGAATATCTTAAGAGGCCTCAAGACCCATGACTATCATGTCATAATTGAGAATATTTTACCTATTGTGGTCAATATATCAAGTTTGGTGAAGGGGCCAAGATTGAAATTATAAGGTTGGGCCTAATATTAAAGAGAAAGAGTTTACATGTATTGCATCCTTTAAAATTTTATAGTTTGAGGGAGGAGGTTGTTGAAGTCCTTTGTCTATTGGAACGAGAATTGCCACCAACAATATTTAACATTTCTATGCATCTTTTGATACATATAGAACATGAACTAGAGCATTGTGGTCTAGTAAGAATGAGATGGATGTATCCTATAGAAAGATATATGAAGGTTTTGAAAACATTTGTTCGTACTAGGGAAAAACCAGAAGGAAGCATGTTTGAGGGATATTCAATGCAATAGGCCATGGGATTTTGAACATAATATATGAAGGATTTAAAAAATGCCAATCAACATGTATGGGATGATGATGAATATGATAGAGTTACAGGTGAAGTATTATAAGGAAATGGAATATGCTTTAAGTCATCACATAAATGAAGAAGTGTGATACGTGCCTATGTTCTTCAAAACACATCTTCATTCGATAAGTGGCGCAGGTAAAAATAATTTTACATAATAATTTACTTCTTCAATTGCATTTACACATTTATATTATTAATCTTATTATCTTTTAAATTCATATTCTATGTAGGAAATACGAAGAAGACAACCAAACATGGATGCAACATTGACCTCAAAATCACATACGTCATGATTTGATTGGAGGTGATTATTTTCCAAAATTTGAAGAATAGATTGCTAATGCAGTCAATGATGCAAAAGAAGAAGGTCAAGATATAATAGTGGATGAAAGTGATCTTTCACAGTTTCCACATATATGGAATATGCAGTTTAGTGGCATGTGGGCCTATTGTAGTCATTTAAGAGTGAAAGAAAATGACAAAGGAAAGGGAAATTGTGATTGTGTTGTTAGTGTTGAATTCCTTCATGAAACTGAGAAGAAATTTTATGTTGGATTCATCCAAGAAATTATTCAAGTTGATTATAGTGAAAATAGTCCTATATTATTAAAATGTAAGTGGGTCAAACCATCTGTAGTACAACTTGATGAGTATGGATTTGTATGTGCAAATATAAGACAATTTTTATTAGAGACAGATGAGCCATATGTCTCTCCTCTTCAAGTTAACCAAACATATCTAGTTGATGGTGTAAGAAGCCCAGTATGGTCATATGTCATTCAAACATAGTCTCATTCAAAATGAAAAATTCATGGAAGTTGTTGATATAATGCCTGATGGGAAATACGATAAATTATAAGAAACATTCAAAGAAGTGGCTAAAGATGATGATAGAGTGATTGAAGAAGAGACTTTGATTACCAATGAAGAGATTGGAAGAGAGAATGTATTTCATGCCTCAGGTGAGGATGATGAAGAAAATCAAGAATATGCACACAAGAGTGATCAATATTCTGACCTCGGTGGCAATGCGAATGATTATGATGATGATTCGTCACCTTAAATGGTAAGATTATCACTTAAACTATGGGTATATGTATGGCGTAATTTATCATTGAATGTAATGTATTATTAGAATTCATAGATGCTTAATACAATTTGAATATATAGAAATGCATAGCATGTGGTTTAAATTGGAGGGATAGTAACTTTACATAAAATGATTTACATGCCTTTAACATAAATTTACTTATTTACTGTTGATTTCAAGTTATATAAGAAACACTTCAGGGGCTGATTTTAAGAGGCATTTGTTCTTTAACTTGTGCACTTAATTTTTGAGCACATGCATTAATAAAATCTTAGTTTCAAGCTCATATTCTATTGTTTTTCTACTAATTCAAGTGGTTGATTTAATACACTATTTTTTATTTGGACTTCAGGATATGAAGAAAAATTCCTTGAGGTGGAAGTTAGATGACAATAATAATGTAAAAAAGTTGACAGAATATGAGCTCTCTCATAGAGAACATGTGACCAAGAATGATAAATATTTATCGTCTCTTGGTTTGACAAACATGCAAGTTGTTAATCCACTTAACTAGTATATTATTTGTTTAATAGTGTTTAATGTTTTATAGGAATCTTTTTTATGTATATAAGTCATAATATGATATTTGTTTTGTTTTATAGGCAAGAAAAATATGCAGGCACTGAAAAAGTGGAGAAAAATCAAGGGAAATTAAATATATAGTGCTACCAACTCGTAGAAGCCAATGCATTTGTGATCCAACGAATGTAGTTGATGAAAATAATAGTGCTCATGGTGTGCAAGTTGATATAGCACATGTTGATGTGGAGGATGATATAGCACATGGTGTTGCGCATCGTGATGATTTCTTAGCAAAAATTCTAAAAGAGATTATTGATCAACATGGGAAAAAAGGAAGAGCAAGTCTAGAGATGCTAAANAGCATGTGGTTTAAATTGGAGGGATAGTAACTTTACATAAAATGATTTACATGCCTTTAACATAAATTTACTTATTTACTGTTGATTTCAAGTTATATAAGAAACACTTCAGGGGATGATTTTAAGAGGCATTTGTTCTCTAATTTGTGCAATTAAGTTTTGAGCACATGCATTAATAAAATATTAGTTTCAAAATCATATTCTACTGTTGTTCTACTAATTCAAGTGGTTGATTTAATACACTATTTTTTATTTGAACTTCAGGATATGAAGAAAAATTCCTTGAGGTGGAAGTTAGATGACAATAATAATGCAGAAAAGTTGACAGAATATGAGCTCTCTCATAGACAACATGTGACCAAGAATGATAAATATTTATCGTCTCTTAGTTTGACAAACATGCAAGTTGTTAATCCACTTAAGTAGTATATTATTTGTTTAATAGTGTTTAATGTTTTATAGGAATTTTTTTTATGTATATAAGACATAATATGATATTTGTTTTGTTTTATAGGCAAGAAAAATATGCAGGCACTGAAAAAGTGGAGAAAAATCAAGGGAGATTAAATATATAGTGTTACCAACTCGTAGAAGCCAATGCATTTGTGATCCAACAAATGTAGTTGATGAAAATAATAGTGGTCATGGTGTGCAAGTTGATATAGCACATGTTGATGTGGAGGATGATATAGCACATGGTGTCGCGCATCGTGATGATTTCTTAGAAAAAATTCTAAAAGAGATTATTGATCAACATGGGAAAAAAGGAAGAGCAAGTCTAGAGATGCTAAATATAATGTATTATTATAATTCATAGATGTTGAATACAATTTGAATATATAGAAATGCATAGCATGTGGTTTAAATTGGAGGCATATTAACTTTACATAAAATGCTTTACATGCCTTTAGCATAAATTTACTTATTTATTGTTGATTTCAAGTTATATAAGAAACACTTCAGGGGTTGATTTTAAGAGGCATTTGTTCTTTAACTTGTGCACTTAATTTTTGAGCACCTGAATTAATAAAATATGAGTTTCAAACTCATATTCCATTGTTTTTATGCTGATTCAAGTGGCTGATTTATACACTATTGTTTATTTGGACTTCGGGATATGAAGAAAAATTCATTGAGGCACAAGTTAGATGATAGTGAGAATGCATAAAAGTTGACATCATATGAGCACTTTCCTAGATAAAATGTGACCAAGAATGATGAATATTGATCGTCTCTTGGTTTAAAAAACAAGCAAGTTGTTAATCCACTTATGTAGTATATTATTTGTTTAATAGTGTTTAATGTTTTATGGGAAAGAATGTTATGTATATAAGACTTAATATGATATTTGTTTTGTTTTATAGGCAAGAAAAAGATGCAGGCACATAAAAAGTGGAGAAAAAATCAAGGGAAAGTAAAAATGTAGTGCCACCAAATCATAGAACACATTTGTGATCCAACAAATGTAGTTGATGAAAATAATAGTTGTCATGGTGTGCAAGTTGATATAGAACATGGTGATGTGGAGGATAATATAGCACATGGGGTTGCGCAACGTGATGATTTATTAGCAAAACGTCTAAAAGAGATTATTGATCAACATGAGAAACAAGGAAGAGCAAGTCTGGAGATCATTTATGCAAAACTCAAGGACATGTTTCAAGGAACATCTACAAATACCGGTACTAAGCTACCTACTTCCACACCTGATGTGGCCAAGGATAATTTTGTTGTGGTTAATGCAAGTCATGAGGAGATAACACTTACATATGTTGTGCATTAAAATTCACCTGTTGCATCTCTTGATGAAACTGGATCAACCAAAAATATTGTTTGTGGTTCACAAGATGTGTCTGCTTTTGTTAAAAGACAAAGATTGAGTCAAGGATTGTATAGATGTACATAGAGGAATGAAAAACAAAGAAAAATACAAGGTAAGAATCCATTCTTGGTTGAGGTGTCAAAAGATGGTGAGCCCATTGGGAAAAATGCAAATCAATTTTTTTAGATCAAGATCCACAAATTGTGGATAATGTTATCCAAAAATGGAAAATTGTTTTGAGACTATTGGTGGAAAAATATCTAGAAAATATTATAAGCAAAAGATGAGAACTCTGATGAACACTTATAGATATAATTGTAGGAAATTAATCATCAAAGGAAAAGACAAGACAAACTCCCTTCTATCTCCCAAACAATGGGAGGCGTTGAAGGAAACTATGTGTTCCAAAGAATATTTGACAAAGAGAAACCGAGGCATGAAAGCATGAGATAATGTTGGGGATCCATATACATTTGGTCGAGGCGAGTTACATGCAAAAATAGACAAATTAACAATCAGTGTTGTTCTTTTGGTTGAATTTAAATTGTTATTTATTTCGATTTATTTATTGAACTGACTATGTTGAATCTTGACATTGTATTTTAGGTGGAAAATAGTAACATAGAGCCAAGCGCAGAAGAAATTGTCCATTATATGGTAGCATTAGATTCTAGTAAATATGATAGTAAGAGAAAGTGGAAAAGTAGAGTGTCGACGGAGAATTCAAAACCATCAGTTGGAGGTCAAAGAAGCCCAGTAAGACACATTACAAATGATGTCAACTTGAGTGATCAATACCAACATGTAACGAGTTGCATACAGGGTCTCAATGAGACAATTTCACAGTTGGTTTCCTCTGATAATCCTATAGTTTATGCATGGAATGAACATAAATCCAGTGATTGAATTGAGGTAAGAGGCTCCATTGATCTCATTTATTCTTCTTTGAACATGTATGCCACTTATTCTTGCAAATAAATATATTGTATCTCACTTCTTCTTGTTTGACAATCTTTTGTGGTTGTAAATTGAACTAGAAGTTGTAGGATTTTGTATGTTTCCACTCATTCTGTTGCATTTACAATGAACTCTTAAGTTCTATCACTCACACTCTCTTGCCGAGAATCAGTGCACTCAATTAAATCTCTAAGATAGTCTGGTTCCCTGTGGACAAACCTTCTTCTTCTTATGTCTTTTCATCCTTGCACTGTGTAGAACCATCCTATGTTTCTAGAATCATCTCTTTGTGTTATGAATTTAAAGTATCAAGTATGTTTTGGGTCTAAAAGAGTTCCAACAACAACTTGAGATCCATATAAAGAAAGTTCTTCTTATTATATTGTAAAATTGGTTGGGTAAAATGATAGGATTAGGGAATAGTTGGCTTCCAACATGGTATTGTAGAAAGACTCTGGTTGGAACAAGGTAGTGTTAGCTAATTCATGGTACCCTTACTATTGATTTACCCTTCAAGACTTCCCAAAATGCCTTCTAGTGTGTCTAGGACTTCAAAGGGGAAAGTTGTGATGTTATTCATTACTTTCTTAGGGCTACAATCTGCCCATAATTGAAGGAGAAGGTTGTTTGAGGGATAAGAAGTGCCCAAAATTCAGATCCACTGCTTCATCATGTTGTTTTAGGGCTGATTTATGGCGCTTTTAGGGTCATATATTTTTATATTTACTTAAAAAAATCCCAAACATGATATTAGCTTCTGATTTGACCCTAATCATTCCCATATTTGGAGTTTCATTGATGTCTTTAGCCCAGGATTTCATAAAAGTGTCCAAACATGATTTTTTGTGGCTACTCTTGAGGGGATTGCTTCATATTATGATTAGAATGGTTCCTAGAAATCACCCAAACTTGGGGTTTGGGCCTCTTTGTTGTTGTTATGACCTCTATAACTACCCATATTTGTTAATGAGGATTAGGGATGACGTGGACAGTCTCAAATAATGTCCATAAATTCTTGTTAAGGATGTTATTAGGTGAAACATATACCAAGATTGTTAGAATAATACCTAGAATATGTTGTTCAGAGAAAAGTTTGACTTGTTTCCTACTTATAAAATGTCTAGAAGTGTTATCTTCAAACCCAGAACTACTCCAATAATTCCTAGACTTGTGTTTCCAAGGATGAAGTGTGTCATACACTGTTGTTTTGGGTCTATAGTCAACCAAGAATTAGGAATGAATTTTATTTTAGGGTTGTTTGAGGCCATAAACAAGCCCAAAATTGCTCTTATTGTTGTTTTACGATACAACAGTCCCTCAAATATGCTCAAATATGCATCATCATTTTCCATTTACCAGTTGATTCAATCAAGAAAAACTTATGTCGCCCCGCTAAAATGTGATGAAAGTCACAAGTGGACACCCATTTAAAATAGGGGTTTGATTCAACTATTGGAAACTCAAAAATCAGTCTATGCATCTTCTAAACATATTTGGGAGTAGCTCATATGTTAGGTACCTTCTCAGACATGAACAACAAGTACAAAATAACTAAAGTAGTTTGTTATCTACTTCCAAACTACAAATTCAACTTTCAAGCAAATTTAAATATGATTTTATGTTCCTAACAAGTTTCAAATCCCAAAATGAATCAACACAACATTACCATAATAAAATGTCTGTGAATAATACGTTAGGGAGTTTACATTCTACATTTTCCAATATGCTTACAAAACTTATTTTCTCTCTTATCAGTTTTGGTACAACTCTAATGTTGACTCTCAACAGTTTTAGGATATCCAGGAACCAAAGCAACATATATGGTTAAAGTATGTCAGAATTAACTAGACTATGCATGAATTGATGTTTTTTCATAGTTGAGCCTACTTCAAAATATAAGCATTAAACTTGAAATCCATTCCTAGAAACCCTACGTATTGACTGTAGTCTGCAATTACTGTGGTCATGTTTAGTAGCACTAGAAACCCTACACTATTTTTGCATGAAATTGCAATTATTCAAATAGCATGTTATATATTTGGATTCATGATGATTTGAGCATATCTGAATATGATTTCATTTTTTTTTAAAGTTTCAAACCCCAAAAGGAATCAACACAATATTGCCTAAACCAAATGTTTGTGAATAATCCATTTAGGAAGTTATATTGTACATTTGTTGGTATGCTTTCAAAACATTTTTTCACTTTTAGCGTATTTTGAACTCTAATGCTTTAGGGCATCCCATGATCGAAAGTGGATTATATGATTTATGTATAACAAAATTAACTTGACAATGCATGAGTAGATGATTTTTCACAGCTAAGCCTAGTTGTAAATAATAGCCTTGATTTCCAATCTATGCCTATAAATCCCAAGTATAGACTATAGTGCACAATTACTTTGTAGCTATATATTTACTATTACGTAACCCCTAAACTATTTGTGCATGGACTTACAAATTTATAATTATTCAACTAGCCTAGTATATCTTGTGTTTCACGCTAAATTTGATGTTCCTTCATTGCTAAAGTCAACACTACTTATTAAAGCCAAGTCTATGTTTGACATGTAAATTTTACTCTTTGATTCTTTAAAGAAATAACAAGAGACATTTTTTTTTTTTTTATGAAAAAAAAAACCTCCACTAGTTTGAATGATGGATTAACCCTTGAAATTGTTCATGTTCTACACTTCTTTTATTACATTTATGCCAATGCTTGTTGCAATTATGTTGTTTCATTATTTTAAAAATACAACATTTCCATTGGAGACAGTTTGTTGCTACTTTTAAATGTTTGTATTTTTTTTTGCACGATGGTTAAACCACATGTAGAGAAATTATATCAATAAACCAATGGGAAAAGGAAAAGGAAAAGGCCTTCATGTCAACAGATCTCGCAATGATGCAGTACAATCTTGTGTTAATATTGATATTGATCATGATGATGAAGTTGACGAGCATGTACAGGACATTAATAGTGGTGCCAAATTTGAGGTAATAAAATGTTGTTGTGATAGTTAATCTGTCCCAATGTTTTGTCATAATTTGTCATGCTTAGGATGTTATTTTTGACTAAAATTTATAGATTGCAATATTATTTACTTGATATTATTTGAATGGTAAATGAAAATCAATTATAGAAAAGCAACACTAAAAGGTAAAGGCGATATTGACAACAAAGCTCTCAAAGCTAAAGTCCAACATCATGATGACAATTATATTGATAGTGATGATGATGAATACAAAAAATATGTGCATGATATTCATAGAGGTGCCAAACTTCGATAGGTGAGTGTAATAATATGCTAACTATTAGAACAAAATTATTGTAATAGTTAATTTGTCCCTATCTATTCCTAGATCCCTACTTTATGATCTCAACACCCCATTAAATTATATGATTTGAATGCTCAATGATAGAATTTTCATCTCATTAAAAAAAATCAATTTGTCTTGAGATTAAATGATTTTTTTTTCCGAACCATGATGATTGTTGTTACATGTATTGATCTAAGGATAAGTTGGTAATTCCTTATCTAGTGATTGAGGGATATATGGAAAGCGTTATAGGTATAGAGTGCATGTTGTTAGGAGTTCTACATGAATGAAACTATTGAATCCTCAATATGACTGGAGTGGGTACTTTGACTAGGGAGACTTCCAAGGGACCCAATTTGCTCAATCGATACATTCTCAAGGTAAAGAGAATCATTTTGGGAAATACAATTTTTTTTCATCTAACTATTGTAATTTATTGTAGAATGAAGGAGCTCTTGTTTAAAATCATGTGTGTTACTACAAATTTATAGTGAGTTTTTTTTCATGGTGTCATAGCCTATAGAGAACACAAGCCTTATCCAGTATATCAAAATAAGAACATAGTCTTGACTAAGGATGGAAACAAGGGCTTGGTGAAAATACGACAAGCTATAAAAACATTTCAAGCTCTTCAAATCATGACACATGTCCCAATGTGTTGTCATTATTCATGCTTAACATGTTCTTTTGGATAAAATTTTATAGCTTACATTCCTGCTGACGGGCATATGTGAAATTGGACAAGAAAGATCAGTCCAATTTTGTCTAAGTAACCTCTATTTGAAGTAACTCACCCTGACAGGTTTAACAACTTTGTTAGCCTATGAGAGGATCTAATCTAAACTAAATAAATTAGAAGAACTAACTATTTATTAACAAATATCTACTATATACATTAATACTTATTATGCAAACATTTAATTACAAAATTTACAATATGTGCAGGTACAAGATTTGTGAGAAATCTTGTGAAACCAAATTTGATACAAATGGAACTAAATCTCAGGGAAAATTAAAATACATTGGAAACTAATCTAGAACATACTACTAATCTAATTTTAATCTTGAAACTAAAAGAGAAAAGAAATGAATGTAAATGATAAGGGTTTAACTTAAATGAGCAAAGCATTTAAGCTTAAATGTTAATCTACATTCATAAGAAACTAAATCAAAACAACAAAATAAACCCACTAGCCTATTACTGACCGATATTTAAAGAGAAATTTTGATTGTGCCTTCCTGTATAAAGTTTCTCCAACAACCTGTTTGTCAAGAGAAATATATGGTAGAAGGTTGTGAAATACCAAGACCATGAAAATGCTTGAAGAAATTCACTTCAACTAACACTCAAAATCTCGTTTATGATGCAAAAAGAACAATATCATTTAATCTGATCCTTATGAAAGATACATAAATCATTGATCAAGAAAAGAGACAACCATAATTGACCAATTAATCATAAAAAGTATAAAAACATACAAATAAATTTAATATATTTAAATACTTGTATCAAAATAACACTATCATAGAGATCATAATTAACAGGGACAATAAATTATTAAAATCAAAAGAAGGATGACATGAACAGAATTATAACAATGATAATGCATGGACAGAATGGACAAAAGTTAAATCTTACCATACATTATTAATGTGAGAAGGATATGAATTATACAATCATAGATCTTATATTAAAAACCAACACAATACCACTCACAAGGAAAAATCCTCAAGCAATCTATAATCCAGTATCCTTCTTCATAACTTTCACATCGGTTTATTATCCCAAAATTTTCACCATGTCCATGACTTGAATATCCATGAGTATTTAAACAATAGTATGGATCGATCCTCATATCTAGAAGATAGAATCAGATCCTTCAAAAATAGAATAGTCTAAACAATAGATCACGATCTCTACTTCATAATAGAAGAGTTTTATAATAAAAGGTAAATTTGTTCAACAACTTATCTAAAAGTTTGTTGTTATCACAATGAGAGGCTACAACTCAACCTTTTAAAATAACTCGTATGTTAATTAAAACAAAAATGAAATCTGAACAACATCCAATTGTCTTCAAATTGTTGTTGCTAAAGTTTTCTCCATCGTTTTAAGACCTAAAATAACAAACAAAATCCATTAAAATCAAATTATACTCAATAAAGACAAGCTACAAAATCTTTGATTCTATAGCTAGTCTAAAAGAGGAAATATAAAATCAAAACAAATTTAAATCTAAATTTGCATCAAAATAAATAAATAAAAAATTATCCAAATTTGCATCAAAATCAAAACAAATCACCACAAAACTAAAAACAAAGATTTTAATTACCAGAAATTATGCATTGGAAATCGAATATGGATGCAATTCGGATTCAACAGTAATATTTACATTCGTGTATTTTTTAACAATAGTGTGTGGAGAATTATTTGGTTTCTTAACATATTGAGGATAACTCTATTCTATATCATTCGTTAACTGTTGGTATTCCCTCTTTAGTTCTCTATTTTTTCTCTGCATTTGATATACACACATCTGGAGATAGCGTTTGACCGAGTAGTACCTCTCATCCCATAACTAGCAATTATGATAGCTCACAGACTCTAGCTTTTATTTAAGATGTTGGAAATTATTCTCCAAGGGATTTGATGTAGTTTCATTTCCCCTTAGAGCAACTTGAATACCTAGCAGCCATTCATACTTGCAAAGAAAAGGTGGTAAGTTATCAACAAAATCATATGCGGTTTGTTCCTGTGATCCAGATTTTCCATTATCGTTTTCATAAGAGGAATCATTGTATTTTATGGTTATAGGTTTCATAGGGTCTTCCTTCTATTTAGACCCATTTCTTATCATCCTAGACAACTGAGAACTATTTTGAATATCTGAGAAAAAGTGAAAGGTTACACAAAATTATTAAGAGCCTTTGCCTTGACTGAAACAAAATTTCTAAGAAATTTCTCTTTAGAAAATGGGACATATCTCTGAAATCGTTTAGTTTTTGAAGAAACTTCTCACGTTGATAGTAAACAAGCCCATTTATGAGATGTTTTTTTGACGGTTTTGTCAATCACTTCATTGTTTGCTCATAATCCATCCCACAAAATTATATCTTTCATGCCATTACGAGTAGGCAAAACCTGAGGTCCATTCGGTTCTTCCCTTACTACAAGGGCCATGAACTCTACAACTATCTTAATGGATAGTATAATTTGAAGGGAGAAAAGATAGGATAAAATAGAGAGACAATAGATTACCTCTGTGGGAGAAAACACATAACAAAATAAACCCATTAAAATCACATGAGAGCACATTGACATACCTCATCCCAATGATAGTGGCTAAGGATTAAGAGAACCAAGGATGAAAGGGAAAAATCAACCACTTAAATTTTTTATGATTTCTCGGATGGTTTGCATGACAAAGGACATAATGGTTTAGAATAAAATGACCCATGTTTTTTCTATAATTCGCCACAAACCACTAACTCCAAATCGTGGATAATGACACGATTCTAGTAATCATATTGCAACCCTTCAGAGGATTCAATCAAAGTGAGAGGGAATAATCGAAAGAAATGAAAAAATGTTTGAAGAACATGGATTGATGAGAGATCGATCTAAGTTTGAAAGGTATGATCGCGAAGAATTCATAGGATAACATCAGTGAAACAAAACCCTTATTGAGAGCCTAAAGTTTAGATGCATGTTTGGGGAGTCTTTTTTAACATAATTTTAATGTGACTCTTGGTGAAATCAAAATTAGAGGGCATAGGATCTTACTTAGAGGTTTGTGAAAAGTGATCAAACTTTCCATTAATTACAACCAAACAGAATGATAATATCCTCTTATAAATGAAACTGGGACATTTTAAAAATAGTCATTAGTTAAAGAAAGACATGTATGACAATATTGTTCAAAGAATTCACCAAGAATTATCCACGAGAGGAATCACACATGACAGATTATTCCTGGAGTTATTAAGTTTTAATTCTTCAGGCAGTACAGGAACAAACTAAAAGCCACTGATCTGGCTTGGTAACCAAATAGCAACATCATCCACTATGGTTCATGGAGGTGAGCAAGCCAGCCTGTGATGAGACCTCTTGTCCTTCAGTATGTGTGTTCTGGAATCCACTACCCTGGCTTGGTAGCTAGAAATGGTAATGTCACTTTCGTAAACTTTCAATGGCCATGATGGACCGACTCATGATGAGACCTTCCAACTTTTAGTTAGAACCTTATGCTTATTTATTTCAAGAACACAGGTGATCCAATCATGGAATTTGATTCATCCTCCATATAAGAGGTTTTATTAGAATATGGGGAAGAAGATTCATAAGAGTTCTTTAAGAACTAGGATAGCGTAAAAAGTCTTGAGATTGTCATGATTGATAAAGACTAATTCAATTTTTAGGATCAATTCCTTAGAGAGATGGTAAGGGAAAGAATAATGGAAACAATTATGTTAAGATCTATCTATCAGAACTAGATTTATTTATTTCAAGTCCAGATTTGAAATGTCCCAGTTTATTTGAAAACCAACAGGTGGTACAATATTTAGAAGAGGTTTTCCTTATGTTGATCAATATTGAAAAGAAAATAACTAAACCAGAAAGACAAATAAACAAAGATAGGGAGAGATTTACTGAAAAGAAAAAAGAAAAGAAACAACACACAAAAGCCAAACTAGATCAGATTTTATTGAAAGATTCAAAATCAGAAGCCAAAACGAACTGATCGAAACATCAGAAAGAAAACTTCAATATAAAAATAATTTGACCCAAAACAAAACCAGACCAACATCTCATTGAGAATGAGGATAAAAAAGATGAAATATAAGGTTCATAGTTTTGCATATATATAAGTTCTTTATCTTAAGATAGTGATGCATGAGATGTTGATTTGACCAAGCTTATTAGAAAAATCCTTAAATCAAGATGGTTGCAGTCATGTGCAATGGTAGACCATGTTTGTGGAGTATCAGGTTAGGTGGCGCACACCTCCCTTCTCTCCTAAGGGCTACACGATCTCCTGGTCTTGGATCTTCAACTCTTGAGTTGGATTGACTCTTCAGGTATTTTAGTAGTTCCTGAATTCTTAACACACATGTCCCTTTTTGTGTTACCCACAGGGTTGAACTACCCGTGCCTTCACTCTTCGACACTCTTGGAAAAACTCAAATTTGTGAGTACGAACTCTATGCTAGACCTTCCTCTCTGGTGACGATGGGTTATGAATGTGGACCAACGCTTCACAAATTCGGGCATTGGAAATATCACGAGCTCTACTTTCAGCTCTTCCTGAAGCACTCTCCTCTAAATATTCGGATCTCTGCCACGTGTCTCCTTGGATCTTGACGACCCCATAATTTTTTGGGTTTTTCAACTTCGTAAAACTCCCGTTCACCTCACACATAAACCTTCGGGCTTTCGACTTCCAGATTTCCTGATTCGCTGCCATGCGTCTCCTCGCGACCAATGATCAAGATTCACCTCGCAAATTTTCTAGTTCATGACCCCGACGATCTCACCTATCAATGTTTCAAAGTGTCCCAAACTTTGATTTCCAAAATACCTCTCGGCTATCCTTCACACAACTCTTCCCAAATATGATGGTTTGGAACGATTCCAATCCCTTCTGGATGAATCTTTGCTTGCAAAAATCGGAGAAATCTCAAAGGACTCCTTCCTCAAACGATTTATCATCGTTCTCCCTTCTGATATTTTTCTCTCTTGGACTCTTGTCTCTTTAGAACACTCTGCTTGCAAATTTCATACATTCATACACTACTTCTCGGTAGCTCTCAACTCTTTGCTACAATGGCGATGGCTCTTGATAACTAGAGTGCCAAAAAAAACCCCTACTAGGCAACAACATAAAACTTTTATACAAGAGGGCTCTTCTAGCTCTTCCCTCCAACGAATCTAAAGCTATCCTATCAAATTAAAAGATATCAACTACTAATATTTATTACAATAAATATTTGTGACAACCAGATCAGATCGAATACATCGAATCTGTATTGCACTTGGCTAATTTAAAAAAAAATGCATTCTTTGATTTCTTCATGAGCTATCCAGCTCTACAACATTTAAATATGTTCTTCAATTACAACTCTTTTCAACATATTTTCATAATACACATTATTCAAAATTTAAATGTCTTCAAAATGTGTGTTAGTGCGCCTAGTTGTCCTCCGCTTGTGCTTTCCTGGCGATGCTCCTGCATCATACTCCTCTAGATAAAAAATTCATGGCTCTTGTCCATGAGCTCCTGCACCAAATTTCCATGCTTCTGGATATTCTCTTCATTTACCCAACCAACATATTCTACTGGTCGTCCTCTCCACTTTACCAAATATTCAAAATACTTTTTCCTTCTAGTCTCCTTACCAATTCGTTGAGCTATGATTTGCTCCATCTGTGGCTTCTCTGCTACATGCATCTATTTCTCCCACTGGATATTCTTTTGATATTTAGATCCTCTAGATCCATCTTCCCTGTATGGATATAGTTATGCAATTTTAAATATGGGTGATATACCCAGATCTTCTGGCAGCTCTATCTCATAATCATTCTCACCAAATATTCTCAGGATTTTGCACGGTCATATCTTTTTCAACTTCATCTTATTATATGTTCCCCTTGGGAACATTTCCTTCCTAATATGTGCTAGAACTTGATCTCCAACTTAAAATTCAAGTTTCCTCCTATATTTATCAACTCTTCATTTGTATTCATTGCTTCTCTTCTTCAACTACTCCTTGATTTGATTATGAAGTTCCTGTATTTCTGCAGCAAAGTCTTCAGCTCCAACGCTCCTGAATTCACTCTGCTCCATATGTATAAACTCCGACACTCCTCTAGGATTCATTCCATACACTATCTAAAATGGAATCTTCCCAATGCTCCTATTCACTGAGTCATTATATGCAAATTTGGCTTGTGCTAGAATCTGATCCCACTGACTATAGTGTTCAGTGACCAAACTCCTCAACAAATCTCCTAAACTTCGATTCACCACTTCGGTCTGTCCATTTTTTTACGGGTGATATGCAGAACTAAAATATAGATATGTCCCCATATTCTTCCACAACGTTCTCCATAAATGACCAACAAATTTGGTATCCATGTCTGAAACTATACTCCTGGGCAATCCATGGAGTCTCACAACTTCTTTGAAAAACAAGTTAGCAATGTCCATTGCTTCACTAGTCTTCTGGCATGGGATAAAGTGTGCCATATTTGAAAATATTTCGACTACCACAAATATATAATCGCTTCCTCTTTGTGTCCTTGGAAATCCTAACATGAAATCCATGTTTATTGCAACCTAATGCCTCTCTAGAATAGGAAATGGTTGATGCAACCCCATATTCTGCTTATTTCCATTTGCATACTGACAAATATTACACTTGTTCACAAAATCCTTCACCTCTTCTCTCATACCTGGCCAATAATATGAACCATTCAACTGAGAAAACATTTTGTCATGGCTGAAATGTCCGACTAGACCTCCACTATATTTTTCTTTCTACAAATTTTCCCTCATCAAACACTTTGGTATGCACAACTGGCATCCCTTGAATAACAAACCATCCTGAATAAGATATTCAGACCAATGGATTCTATATCTAAGTACAGGATTTTCACATGCTTCATATGCCTCTCTAAAATATGAATCATTGTGATACATTTCCTTAAGGTGATCAAACCCCAAGGTGTTCACTTGAAATTCCTACAGAGTTAGACATCTCCTGCTCAATGCATCAACAACCTTGTTAGCATTAACAGAAATATGTTTGATGACAAAAGTGAAATTTTGCATAAACTCTATCCACTTGGCATGTCTCTAGTTTAACTTCTCTTGTCTAGTTATGAATTGTAAAGCTTTATTATCACTATATAAAACAAACTCCTTTAGAACTAGATAGTGCCTCCATTTTTTCAAGGCTTGAATTATGTCATATAAATCTTTGTAATATGTGGATTACTTCCTCTTAGAATCATTTAAATTCTCACTGAAATACACAACAAGCCTATTATCTTGGCTTAAGACCGCTCTAATTGCAACTCCACTCGCATCACATCTCACCTGAAATGTTTTTCCGAAATCTGGTAAAACTAGAATCGGTTGTTCCGTTATCTTCTCCTTCAATATATTGAAGCTCTTCTCAGCCTCTTATGTCCATTTGAAATACTTGTGTCTTTTCTTCACTGTATCCATCATTTGAGCACTAATCCCACTAAAATCTCTAATGAACTTCTGATAGAAACTTGCTAATCCATGGAATCTTCTCACCTCAAATAAACTCCTTGGTGACGACCATTGTCTGATTGCTTTCACCTTTTCAGGATCCATCTTCAATTCATTTGAAGAAATCACAAAACCCAAATAAATGAGTTATGTCTTCATGAAAGAGGACTTTTTCAAATTAATCAAGAATATTTCTTGTTGCATCCTCTTCATTACCAACGTCAAGTGCCTCAAGTGATCCTCTTTAGTCTTGATAAAGACAAGTATATCATCCAGATATACAATCACAAACTTACCAATAAAATATTTCAACACTTCATTCATCAATCTCATAAAATTACTTGGGGCTTTTGTTAAGCCAAACAACATAACAAGCCATTCATACAACCCCTCGTTTGTATTGAATGTTGTTTTCCATTCATCACCTTCTCTCATCCTTATCTGGTGATATCCACTTTGAAAAATAGTTCGCTCCACTCAAATAATCCATCAAGTCATCCATACTTAGCAACAAAAATCTATATGTAATGGTGATATTATTTATGGCCCTTGAGTCTGTACACATTCTCCATCCTCCATCCTTATTCAGACTCAATACAATTGATATTTCACATGGACTCAAGATTTTTCTATCCAATCCTTTGTCCAATAGATCCTAAACCTATCTTTTCACCTCCTCATTCTCTTGAGGTGTCAACCTGTACGCTTCTTTGTTCGAAAGGCTTTCTCCTGGTATCAAGTCAATGTGCTGGCTGATACTTTTGATAGGTGGTAATGAGCTTGGAAACTTATCGACTATTATGTCATCAAAATTCTCTAACAGTTCCTAAATTTCCTAAGGCAGATCTTCCACAGAAATACTCGTAAGGATAGTTCTTAGCTTCCTCACTACAACAAATTGCATCTCCTATTCCTTCTTAACTTCACTCAGTAGTTCCTTCCCACTCCTGAGAAGTATGCTCGTGCTAGATTCATCCTTCACTTTCTTCTCTTCAATTGGCAGTAACATGTGTGTCCTACCATTCTTCTCCAAGGTGTAATAATTTCTTCTCCCATCGTTAATGACATTCATGTCATACTTCCATGGTCTTCCCAACAAAACATGACATACATCCATGAGAATCACATCACATAGAATTTCATCTCTATATCCTTCTATGTTAAATTCAACCATGCATTTTTTAGTGATTATTACCTGATGACCTTTCTGCAACCATGAGACTTTATACGGCGTCGGATGTACAGTCGTCTCCATCTCTAAATTCTCCACCATCTCTGTGGATACTAAGTTTTTAGTGCTCCCATTGTAAATTATCACCTTGCAGACTCTGTCTTTAGTCTTGCAAGTTGTCCTGAACAAATTGTTCCTCTGTGCTAGATTTTCAATTTATGGCTCTAGATTTAAGAGAAATTTCTTCATCATCAAAGATCTCCCATCTTCTGCGCCTTCTGCCTCTACATCCCACTTCCACACTTCCAAAATGTGAGCTTCACCCCCTTCTTTGTTTCTCTGAGGACATTTCCAAGACATGTGTCCTACATTCCCACATGCATAACACTTTATCTCACCTCCTCTACCTCTTCCTCTAGGGAAATAGTTTCTACCACCACTTTTCCTTCCTCGAGAACTTCCTCCTCTCTTAGAGTGACTATGTGGCTTCTCTGTCTGACCTTTGGGATTTTGTGTCTTGCCATGGGTAACTCCTTTTCCTCTGTTTAAGCTTCTACCTCTGTTCTATTGACTTTGCCTCCTGGTCAACTTTTCTTTTTCTTTCAGTGAAACCTGGTATGCATCCACTACCGTCTTTACTGACATCATGTTGATATTGTCCTAGATTTCATATCTTGGGCTATTAATGTACCTAGAAACTTTTTCCTCATCTCTCTCTTTATGTCCATCCCTGATGTTTAGTTTGTAGAACTGCTCTATGTACTCCTTCACAATCATCCCTTTTTGCCTCGGGTTCTGAAATTTCCTAAACATATTTATCTGGTAGTCCTTGGGTATGAATTTCTCCTTTATCTTGGCTGCCATTCTATCCCAACTCTTAATATTTTTTTTCCCTTTGATTCTCCTATCAGCCTGCAGTTTATCCCACCACAGTGTTGCATGTCCTTTCAACCTGGTGAAAACATGTTTCACCTTTTTCTCCTCATCAACATCTTCATAGTCAAAATACTTGTCCATTGCTCATATCCAATCAATAAATTCTTTGACATCCAAATTTCCCTCATACATTGGGATATCTATCTTGGATCTAGCTCCCAACTTAACAATTGCTTTCAATAAGCGTTCCTCTGCAACATCCTCTTCTACAACTTCTTCGACTTCCACTTCTTCATTTTCTTTCATCGCTGATGTCTCCAACATCAAGTTCTCTCCTCTGTGTTTTTTCCATGGCATCCAAACTTGCACACATTTCTCTCATCTCCCTTTCCATAGCTCTATTTTCTATGGGTGGCTCTACATGTCCTCTGGGCGGTATTGTGTTGATGTACCTGATACCTCTCGTTGATATCGGCCTACTTCTCTATCTCCTTTATCTACAAAAGTCAATTCTGTATTCACTCTGATACCATCTATGGCGTAGACCCCCCTTCTCTCCTATGGGCTACGCGACCTCCCAGTCTTAGATCTTCAACTCTTGAGTCAGATCGACTCTTGGGTTCTTTTAACAGTTCACGTATTATTAACACACATGTCCCTTTTTGTGTTACCCATAGGGTTGAACTACCCTTGCTTTCACTCTTCGACTCTCCTGGAAACACTCAAATTCACGAGTACTAACTCTATGCTATACCTTCCTCCCTGGTGACCACAGGTTATGACCATGGACCAACTCTTCATGAATTTGGGACTTGGAAATATCATGAGCTCTACTTTTAGCTCTTCCCAAAGTGATCTCCTCAAAATATTTGGATCTCTGTTGTGTGTATCCTTGGATCCTAACATCCCCATAGTGTTTCGGGTTTTGCGACTTCGCAAAACTCCCATTCACCTCACACACAAACCTCTGGGCTTCCGATTTCCAGATTTCCTGATCCAGTGCCATGCGTCTCCTCGCAGCCAACGGTCGAGATTCACCTCACAACTTCGCGAACCCGACGATCTCACCTATCAATGTTTCGAAGTGTCTCGAACTCTGATTTCCGAAATACCTCTCGGCTATCCTTCACACAACTCTTCCCAGATCTGATGGTCTGGAATGATTCCAATCCCTCCTAGACGAATCTCTTCTTGTAAAAATCAGAGAAATATCAAAGTAATCCTTCCTTAGATGATTTCTCGTCATTCTCCCTTCTAAGCTTGTTCTCTCTCGGACTCTTGTCTCTTTAGAACACTCTCTTCGACACTCAGTCAAAACTCAGCCTATGCACACCTTGCAACAAGTCCTCCTTTGAAATCCAACCACTCTGTAGGCAACTTCGCCTACTCCTCTTAATCTTCTTAGTCAAATGGAATCAATCATGCACTCCTTGCAAATAAATTTCTTCAAACTATCTCTCTAGAACTCTCTGAGTCAAAATAAACCCTGTCACGCGCACCTTGCAGATGCTATGGACTCCTTGCAAGCATAAGGTTCACGTTATCTCTTCTGAGATTACTTGTCGAAATCAACTCTGTCTGCGCACTCCTTATGGACACTATGCACACTTTCACTCACTCATAGAAAAGAAACAATTGAAACTTATTTAAAACCTCACTGATTCATACATTTATCCAAGTAAATGCATGCATAGATACAAGAACAAGAAATAACAGAGAATTGAAAATAAAATATAAAGTATACCATTCACTCATTCAAATAGACGCATCGACACCATACATTTGGGACAATGCTTCTCTATTATATTCATTCAACTGAAAATTTCATACATTCATACACTAATTCTTGGTAGCTCTAATCTCTCTTCTACAATGGAGATGGCTCTTGATAACTAGAGTCCCAAAAAAACCCCTACTGGGAAACAACATAAAACTTTTGTACAAGAGGGATCTTCAAGCTATTCCCTCCAATGAATCTAAAGCTATCCTATCAAATTAAAAGCTATCAACTACTAATATTTATTACAATAAATATTTGTGAGAGACAGATCAGATCGAATACATTGAATATGTACTGCAATTGGCTACATTAAAAGAAAATTCATTCTCCGATGTCTTCATGAGCTATCCATCTCTACAACATTTAAAGATGTTCTTTAATTACAATTATTTTCAAAAGATTTGCATGATACACATTATTAAAAATTTAAATGTCTTCAAAATGTGCGCTAGTGTGCTTAGTTGTCCTCCACTTGTGCTTTGCTGGCAATGATCCTGCATCATCAAGGTAAAATTATTATGAATTTACAGTTCAACTTCCCTTATCTCTTTACTCTCCCTTTTAAAATTCTCATGTATCATACTATTTGAAAATATTTCGTGATAATAGTATGTCTTTGGAAAATAAATATTTAATGAAAGCAAAGAGAAAAGGATTAAAGTGGATTCCCTTGATAGTATTCAAATGATGATTCTCCTCGTGCATCCACAAGTTTTCATAACTGCATTATTCAAAAATAAAGGGTGAGAAAGAAAACCAAAAGGGAACCTACTCTTACACCTACCCTAAACTAATGAATAAATTAAACCACTAATAGTAGTGGTATTTATAGTGCAACCACAAGAGCACCCTCAATCCTACAAGGCATAGAAAATTGAAGGTCGGAATGAGAAGTGGAAATACGTGAAAATTGTTGATTAAGGTTGGTTGTCATTGATGTCAACCCTTGAAGAAATCTCTGTAGCACAAAGGTTTGGGTAATGAACCCAATATTGTTTGATGTAAATATGACTCATTATTTTTTTGTCATGGTTGATAAGAAGTAAATATGGATGAACTCCAAAGTGGTCCCCTTATGGTGA
>JZKD02S0675355.1:519520-542700 GCA_000966675.3 Picea glauca
ATATACTACTAGTTGATGGAAAATGATAATTAAAATGACTAAATATATGACTAATAGACAAAAATCAGTGAAACAAATGACTAAATATATGACGAATGGATGGAAATCAATGACAAAAATGATGAAATATATTACTAATGGACGGAAATCAATGACACAAATGACTAAATATATTACTAATGGATAGAAATCAGTGACACAAATGACTAAATACATGACTCGTTGACAGCGTAGATGACTAAATAAATGACCAATTGACAACACATATAACTAAATAAATGATCAGTTTTCAACAATACATGACTAAATAAATGCATAAATTTTATGACCAAAGTGACCAACCAAAACAACCAATAAATGACTAAAATGTTTTAGTCATTTATTTGGTGGTGTTATATATGACCGACAATAAATGACTATTAGTCATGTGACTAAACTTAGTCATTTATATGCAATTTTTAGTCATTTTTTAGTCATAAATTTCTCTTTTTCTACTAGTGTATCCATAAAAAATACTAGGTGGAGTAAAGATGATGTATTATGGGCCAAGAAGATGGAAGAAGTCAATTATTGGAAAAGAAGAGCAGAGGAAAATAGAGCCAAAGAAGCCATGAAAGTAGATGCAATTTTTAGTCATTTTTTAGTCATAAATTTCTCTTTTTCTACTAGTGTATCCATAAAAAATACTAGGTGGAGTAAAGATGATGTATTATGGGCCAAGAAGATGGAAGAAGTCAATTATTGGAGTAGAAGAGCAAAGGAAAATAGAGCCAAAGAAGCCATGAAAGTAGATACATCACCACATGCTAGCAGATTGAAAGGAGAACAAATATAGTCCGCAACCATTAGGAGCAAGGAACTTTTCTACTGTTGCAAAGAGCCTTGGGACCTAGATCACATATGCAGGGGTAAAGGGAGAGTGAAATACATTGAGGTGCATTATCATAGTGACGAGGAACATGTACAAGAGGAGGTAGCTTTAGATGCTTCATTCAAGTAGTCTTATGAGACCAGTGACACCCACACATATGTTGGGCAGAGTGATGACCAGGATGATTGTGAGGGTTCAAATGTGTTAGCACCTAGGCATGATGAAATTCAGAGGTTGGATGACCTACCTTTGGATGTTGGTATTGTATCATGCATGGGGGATAATGTTCCTCCTATGGAGTTGAGTGTGGCATATTCCTTACCTTTTTGGACACTTATGATAGACATGACACAGGAGGATATTAGTGGCATTCTAGATGTGGTAGAGGAGCCTTGTGTAGTTTTTGAACACAAGGGACATATGGATCTATAGGCCCAGGAGGAGAGGCATGACTTGGAAATAGATGAATATATGCATGCCTATCAGTATGGGGAGAGTGAGTCACCTCTTTGGGATATTCCATTGATAGATCAGGTTGGGGAGACTGACAACTTGATGGGACACTTACTTTGGGGATCGGTCTACAATGACGAGGATGCTTTCCTTGTTGGTTGGGATGACTATATCACATGTATGGACACATCCGTATGGGATCTGGGTGCAGATGATATTAGTAGGGTGAGTGCAGAGGAAGATACAATTGCATATATAGGATACAAGGTAGTTCATATTGAGGCATCATTATATGATGATGCACAATGGAATATAAGAGGATTCAGTAGCACAATAGAAAATGGACAATACTATGCCTTATCTCTCGAGGAGTGTGTTGATGGGGATTCCACTGTTGACATTAGTAGTGGGATTCATGAGGTAGCACCTCAACAGGATAATGATCAAGAGTCACAACATTTGGCAGGACAACTGAGGTTCAGAGAGGACATGATCATGACAAACATTAGACACATTGATGAGTCACACGCATTGGTGGCAAAGTATTTTTGGAGGGCCTTGATGGAAAATGATAGTTCGTATGGGGAGCTTTCCCTTGATGACTTCTAGACATGCAGGGAGGTAGTAACTGTGATGAGAAAAAAATACTAGTAGTTACTTTTGGATAGAGATTACCTTTTGGAGGTTGGCGAGATCTACCATAGGGCATTGTGAGAGAAGGAGACATAGGTTGACTGACTCACTCATGAGTTGGTAAGAAAACAATGATTCTTGGAAGGCACACATACAACCCTTCAAGAATCAGAGTTCAAATTAGAGGAGCTCCTTGAGGAGGCTAGTCAGGCATCCACCACATCTATCTCAGTAGAGATTCAATTATATACTTCAACTACATCTCTAGAGGATGTTGGTGGTTTGGTAGAGGAGTGCCAGATGATGGAGGAATGTGAGGAGTACCTAGGATCACTAATGATTAGGGAGAGATGTGATTCAGAGATGCAAGAGGATGTTCAAGTGTCACAGGGACCACCATCCATGAGGGATTTTGAGATAGTTGGTCATACAGATACACATGGGGATTCCAGAGCCATGGACAGTTATGAGGACACATCCATTTGGGTTCCAATATTGGGTGACATCCATGTAGAGGTTGACCCAATAGTACACCCAGGATATATGACGATGCAGGAGGATACATGATCTTGCATGAGTATATAGGGGCATACAATGATGAGAGGTAGTTCATAGGGGCATGTAGAAGTGTATAGTGGGATCCAGGGGGATGCATTGGAGTGCAGGGAGGAGACATAATTAGTGGAGCATGGATATTCCTCTCCTTTGCAGCAGTACATGGATCTAGGAAATTTCCTTCTCAATAGAAACAATCAAATGAGTGATGGTGGAGGGAGTGGGATTGACCATCATGTTTTGGAGTTACCTATTGTTGTACCCATTGGTTTGAGACTAGTGAGGAGTACATGCCATTATTCACCATGGATGTCAGTGGATGATTTTTTGGTCAAGTCCTTGGGATTGACCAATGCATATGACACTCCCCAGTCCTACATACAATTGCAGTTAGCAATGTTAGCCTTCCCCGATACTTTCATTATATACAAAATCATATGGGAAGATGTGCAGTTGCATGGGACATGGAGAGTGGTTAGCCAGGGATCTCTTGACAAGGGATACTTCAATATATGTAGCAGGATATGGGAGGTTCTCCCGAGACAGGTAGATGAGGCCTTGGGCACGATGGAGAGAATCCTCAGCCGTGGAAAAGAGGATATTCCATAGGTGGATATAGGTTTAGAGTCTTAGTAGGATGAGGACAGGAAGCAGAGTAGGACAGATGCTTCTGATGAGGACTATGAGGTCAGTTGGTAGGATGTATGGTCGTAGTAGGAAACATCAAATATCCGGAGGACCATACATTATGTACATATGGTTGTACAACTTGTCCATTTCAGGACTCGTCAGCAGATTAGAGAGAGACTCTCTTGAGAGGATCTTGAGGATGATGTCAGGAGGCACATGGGGGCATGCTCGGTATGTCAGCATCATGATTTAGGGCATGATTCCTTAGCCACCCCCATTTCAGGGTAGATTTGGGAGAGTATGCTAGCATCTCTCAACCCTGGTGTATTAGAGTTATATAGTAGGGCTAACATCATATGGATATTTCCAGAGCATGGGAAACCACAGGTAAGTGTGGGTTGACAGGGAGCTCGAGTTTAGTTATCATGGACCAAACAACATAGCCATCAATACACTTCAGCTGGAGGTTTATAGTTTGGTAAGAATTGAGATACTTGGTATGGAACCCTCATAGTTATGTGATGCAAGGTTTGGTTCTCTTCTGGAGCACATGGGAGTTTCAGGGACTCACGTGATTTGTTCCTTCCCTTGTTGGGGGAAATTGAGAGCAGATTGAGATGTGAATTCTAGGAAAAACGATAGATATCCTTGGTTGAGAATCAGGTATATCAGTAGATCATATTCTTGATTAGCAGGGGATTTGGATTCTATTGGAGGTGGTAGTTGGGAGATTGGTTTAGGTCAGAGAATCCTTTATGGATGGATATAGTATTTACTTGTTCCATTGATTGGGGGTCTTCAGGAGACTTATGGTGTTGATGTTTTATAGGACTATACTTTACATGGAACTACAGTTCACATATTGATTTGGGATCCAGGGATTGGAGTGCTTGGTAGTCCAGATTTTGATGGAGTTGAGATCTGAGTGGAGCAATTTCTTGAGGAGTTGATCGAGGATGTACTACACATGATCATTCTACTCATCAGGAACATTTAGGTGGCATGCATGGTGAGCACTTGGAGGGACCATGTTTTGAGGGGAGAGTACTACATGTCACACATGTGGATATGGGACCCTAGGATCATACATATATTGATTTAATTATTGCTTGAGGACAAGCAATATTCAAGTAGGGAGGACTGTAATGTCCCCATGTTTGGATTTACTTATATTACAGATTGGGATGCCTATCAGAGTAACCAGTTGAGGGTGATAGTGAGATCAAGAGGTACTCAGGTTTTTTATTGGGCATGACTCACCTCATGGTTTTTATTGGGCATGAATCACCTTATTCATTATATCTCATCATCAGGATCCATTCCACATAGCTTGTCTTTGGTTTCATTTCATTCCGATGATTTTCGTAATTTTGAGTTATTATTGAGCATGTTTTAATTAAATTCACTAAGGATGTAATTTTGGGCATAATATGTAAAGAAACACCTTAGTGTAATAGCTCATAAGAATTGAGAGGAGAGAGGAGAGACATACAGGATAATATGATGAAAAGTGAATTTCAGTGGTCAGAGAAGTCATAAGAACAAATTAATCGCTTTTTACAGGAAAAAGGTGAATTAATTAATAAAGTGATTTTATGAAGGAATATTAAAAGTAAAGTAAAAGTCGCTTGGAGAGAAAAGGTGAATAGGGTATAATAGTGAGATAGGGGCTTCTATTCTCTCATTATGTTGTTTGATATTTTGATGTCTTCCTTATTATCTAGAGAACCCATGGTACTTGGGGGTTTTGAGGTTTTTGACTAAATAAACCCTAGAGATCAACAAGGGAGTGAAAGATTCTCATGTTCTTGATCTAATCTTGGACAAGGAGGTGCACTAGTGAGATTTTTCTGCAAGAAAGGGTGCATTGTCTTGATGAGAAGAGGTTTGATTGGGCTCCTTTGACAGAGATATGAGAGAGATATCCTTACATAGAATTTGTGCACATCGGGGGGAAATTTCCTTTGCATTTTCCAAGAGATTCAAACCCATATTTAATTCATTTCGAGAGATGGGAGAATTTCCTGTTGAGGAGTGCACTAGGGGTTTAAGAGACTCTACTTTGGGATAATTTTGGTCTCTATAGTTGGGGAAACTCATCATATCTTCCAACCTACTCATTCTACACAGTTTGGCATCATTTTGCAGAGGGTTTGAGGCCATTTCTGAAGAGGACGGATTTGCTTGGGTTCCTACATCCACAAAGGACACACTTTGCTAGAGAGGACAACACATACAACAAGGGTACGAGTTGGTTCTTGGAGATATTTTTTATTTGTCTTGGAGGGATATTGGAAGTTCATATATTCATATTTCTATTGTATTTCAGAGGCATTGCCAACCACTCTCATCATTCTACTATATGTATTCCATATCTGCTCTATTATGGTATGGAGGTTAGCTATATTTCATAAATAAATTCAGATCTAAGTTTGTGGTCATTTATGTGCACGGATGATATTAAGGATGGAAATTTATTTTAAAATGTAGAAACCTTGGCGAATCTTACTAATCCTTCATATTCCACGTATAAAATGTTTGGCGATATTTTTGTAAAAATATTCAAATTTCTAAGGATTTTGTATAGTTTGTATAAAATTTTGGCGATTTTTAAGGTAAAATAATTTGTATCCTATAGAATTTGGGCGAATCATTTTTAGAAAAGCCAATCTTGTTTTGGGAAAAACCATGGAAAATTATCCCATGAGCGAAATTTAGCCCCTAAAATCATCCTTGTTTATGTGTTTTTCCTACTTGTATGATTGTTGTTACTTGTCATTTCCTTCATGAGAACAACTATTGCTACAGAACAAATAACAAGAGAACACCAACACACCAAAGAAAACAAGTCAACAAACTGTTTGACAAAATACCACAACCAAAAAACACTCAAACTCCAAATGTTCCAAGAAAAACCACTTGGGAACACTACATTTTTATAGACCAGGTTGGAAACTATACTAATAATTGATTAAGCCACATGCATGAGTTGTATTTAGATAGAATAGAGGTGGGCATGAGTGGGTACAGTGAGAGGGAAAAAGGGGGAGGAGTTGAGATAAGGTGAAGGGTAAATGGGTAGGGGAGAGATGGGGAGAGAGGGGGAAGAAATAGAGACAAGGAAGAAAATAGAAAAAAAAAAGCATAAGAGTATGCATGTGTTCCAAGAACGCGTGTGCATTCCTAGAGCACGTGCGCGTAGACGTTAGTTCTATTTCAATTTTTTTGGGGGCGGAAATGACAACTCTAGAATATGTGTATGCTGAGTTAGTTGTCTTGGATTTCGGTTTAGAATGAAAAACCTAGTGTTTTGGTCTGCAAATACGTAAAACCTTTTTTCTTATGAATACCTCTCTATATATCTATTTTTGATGTTATTTTACTATAGTCTACACAAATCCGTTGTTGATGAAACCACAGACACATATAGAGTCAACTATGCAAATTCTCTCTCTCTCTCTCTCCGTATATATATATATATATATATATTAAATTAATAGTGTTTACTATTTTTTATCTTCTTTTTTTTCTTGACATATATCAAAATCCTAAAATACATACCTCTTTTATTTCTTCAATAACTTTTTATCATCTTAACCATTTTTAAAAAGTTGTACACCGCACTAGAAGAGACCAAGATCTACAATATAAAAAAAATAATAAAATGTTTGATAATGTTAAGATCCTCATAACTTGCACTGACGAAAGGTGTTGTAATTTTAGGGATATATTGACTTTCATAATTAAAAAAATAAAATTAATATTATAAATTTTGAATTTAAATATATAGCACTAGAACAATGTGTCTACAATTATACAATTTTTTTAAGGAAATCCCATCGTTAAGGTACTCAACACCTACACTAACAAAGACATATACCTTATATTTTGCTTGAAAAATAACATACCACTGTTAGAAAAACTCAAATTTCACATAGTTATTCACAATTTCTATAAATAAAAATTATATATTCAAAATCTATTTCAATTTCCTACATTTAATCTTTTACACCATATTTAAATTCATTGTAAAAGTACCTTGAATAATCCCTCCAAGTTAACATATTGTTTTTTTTTCCATGTTTTCATTGCCACTAATGCATCATGAGAGACCATCATTAGCTTGCACACAACCCAAAGTTAGTTAAGAAAGTGTTTTTAATTTCTAGTATTCATTTGAAATGCTTAAATGGGTTGGAGAAAGGTGTCTTAACTAATTTATGTGTAGGTATCAAAGATAATCTAGTGCTGGACAAATTGCTTGAATAGCCAAATATCAAGATCAAGACTTGGAAAGCTTTGATCAAGTAATTTTATTCTTTTAGTCTTTTCATTTAATTATTAATACCATTTTTGGGGGGGGGAACATATTGAGCCTATTCTCTATTTGTAGATGACACTCGAACCCTCTCATTGGGGATTAATATTTAGCACAAGTAAAAATCCCTCTAAAGTTAGCTACAATTCATATGGTATTTTTATCTACTAATCAACATGATGATATTGTTGCACCAGATTCTTTTTGTAGGGGTTTTCAAATATTTCTCCTAAGTTGGTTATCACTTAGCTCATTATTCTTTTTGGGTTGTTTGTTTAAGGTGGGAAACAATAGTGTGAGGTCTAATTCCCTCCAATGGGTGGGAAAATTATGGAGAATAAAAGGAATTTTGGGCGTATTTAATTTCCTTTGGATTCTCTTTGGTTGGTAGAATCATTACAAGTGGTGCTATTGTTGTGGGTCTAGCATTAAGTTTCTACTTATGATTGGGGAGTACTATATGGATTCCATTCAATACATCGAGAGTTTTTGTGGGTAGATTCTAGTGAGCAAAGGAGTCCATTCAATATATCAAGAATTTTCATCACAATACTCTAGTGAGTAGATTTGAGTACATAGTTTTTGTGACAGAAATACAATGCTAATAAGAGTCCACTCGATTCAAATTCTAATGCGCACCTTCATATTTGACATAATGATGAAAAAATATGACACAAACTAGAATTCTAGGTGATGCAACAAGTGGCAAACCATTACATGTATCATATTTACCAACATAAGGTTACACAAAAGTGATGTTCAATGCATGATAAGAAACAACATAGGTAAGAAAACGAGCCTCTTAAAATAGCATATGCAATGCACATTTGTAGTGCTAGATCCCTATATTGTAGTATTGATGTAAGTTCATATTAAAATATTTAATGAGTAAATGATTTAATTTTATGAGTAATATGTTGAATAAGTCCAAACATTCTACGATTTGGAGTTTTCCTGGCAATATCACTAGAAACTGGTTATAGAAGAATTGCTGGAATTGCAATTTTTCATTGTTGGTTTTGCATTTTTTTATTGCAAAAATGGATTCTATGCCCTTAAAAACCCTACTTGCACCCAAATTGTGCAATCTCAACAATTGAAATATGTGATTCTAGCAATTCATAGCCGAATTTTAAGAAAAAATGGTTGAAAAAATGGTTGAAAAAAGATAGCTAGAAAAAGTCCAAATCGTAGCATGTTTAGGCTTCACTTAATATATAAGCTCATATTAACATATTTATTTAGTGAGAAAATGATGAGAATTGATATTTTTATTTTTGAAATACAACATTTATATTATGGAAATTTAATATTCACATTATTAGAGTATCAAATCTAACTTTAATAAAATATTTTATTACTTTCTCATTTTATAATATACATTAATTTTGATTACTTTCTTTCTTTATTAGTCCTTGTGGTCTACGACATGGACTATTAGTAATTGACTGGCCCTTTTTTGGTGAATTTGCACGTACCTCTATGAATTTATTTTCTCCATAACCTAAAGTTTTAGCTCATTGTTTCCAGAAACACTTTTTCCTCGCATATGAAATTTTGACAACACATTTTTTTCACCAATTAAATGATTTGATGTCTTATTTGGCCTCATATCGAGGCCATTTTAATTTTTTGTTAGGTCTACCTTGAATATTTTGTATATAATCTCTAGAGATGAACTAATGCTATCTATTGATATAGCATTAGTTATTTAACATAAAATGTTAGGATGACACATCTTAAGTTTTTCGAACCATCTTAGAGTATACTGAATACACTAAGTTTAAGGTTCCACCATATTAATCGACAAAGTGTCTCCATGTTGCATGCTCAATGAGTGACATGAAAGAAGTCTCCTTTTGACATGAGCCCTGCTCTTCTTCCACCTGCCACAGATTCATTGTGAATTATTAAATCTAAATAAAATCCACCACTCAAGCTATCGATCGAGAAAGAATTACCATCACTCAAGTAATAGATATCTATCCCTCACCTACCTGCATGCAGTGTGAAACTCCCTCGCCAACCAAGATGTTGTGTGAAACATCAATCGGTCTTACCAGCCATAATATGAAAGATTTCATTGTCACTTGTTACAGAGAAATCCCCCTGTGGACAAGTGGATTCTCTCTTGGGCTCTAGAATACTAAGACCAAGACAGAAAGGGTGCTAACGTTGGTCACTGACATCCTTTTAAATATAGCTAAACTAATGTATAGAGAAGAGGAATAAAGGAGTACCTTTTTAATGATGTTCGTCCTCGCACAGTTTGAGTTGATCTTTGATCCCCAAGCTCTTCGATAAGTTATGGAAAACAAATAAAGACAAAACAAGCTTGTTATTCTACTAAGATTAGCTTGAAACTAGATCTATCTAATAGAGACAAGTTCATGTAGAATAAACACAACCTTGAAAGAAACGGGCCAAGCACATTTGTATATTAATGAGAACAATAGATAATACTTACAAACCTTTGATGAAGGTGCAACAACCTCTCCCWTCTCTCCTTGTCCAACCCTTTTCTCAAGTAATCCACACACAAATTGATTATGCTTCAATGATATCTCCCTTATGAGATCATAAGTTTGATGCCTCTAAACTCCCATGTGCTTTTCACCATGAGGAGGCCTCCTTATATAAGCTTGGAGAGACCCAACCACCTTAGAGATTCTTGGGATAGGTTGAGGATATTTCTCCATTAGTTGTGGACCCTCCCTAAGATGTAGCCTTGACCTCAGATTCAAATCCAACTGATTTTCGATATAAGGGGCATTTTCCCTGATTCTCCTCAATAGCCCAAAAATTGCTAAAACAGGTTAGTGCTCCCCCAAAAGGGTGCATAGAAAATTGAAACACTCCCCCAAATAAGGATATGGAGCGATGGCACTCCCTGACAGTGGGTAGGGGAGCGCTACCCAAAATTCCTTCCAAAAATCCTAGCGCTCCCCCAGAAGGGTGTACAGGGTGCTACAACAGTCCCCCAAAGGAGGGTAGGGAAAGCTGGTACTCCCTAACAGTGGGTAGGGGAGTGCTGCCCTCCAAAACTCATTTTTAAGTAGTTTTATTCATGGAAAGTGCTTTGTACTCTTCATCAAATGATTTCTCTTCCTTAAACCAGTCTTTGAAGTTGTCTTAAGTGTCCCTGTAATTTCGTTAGAGACACAACATAGGTGAGATGGTATTATAATGTTTGCAACACTTGTGACACATGCAACCAAAATGTGACACGTGCGACACTTGTAACGACGACACTTGCGACACTATTGAAGTGATTAATTTTGATGTGTAACAGATTTCCCCCCAAAGTGCGAAGTTAGAAGACGAAAATTGATGACTGAAGTACTTTGTAGACTTTTTAGAGCAAGGGTATGGACTCGGAGAAACAGGAAGAAGCTGCACACAACCATCAAAAAAATATTATGATATGTTTCAAATCCAAGGAAGACATACCTATGCTTGGGTGATAAAGACTTGCAAGGTATGGCCGCCATAAAATACACTATGGATCCATAATTGTATTGACAAAAAGGCATAGCCACTGAAGACACATTGTGGATCTATACTCTCTTGACCTGAATTGATCATAGCCACGAAGAATACAAAATGGATCTATGAGACGATAAGACATTGCCATGACTAATACAAAGTGGATCTATGTGACAGTATATGTGTCAATGTTCAAAAGAAACTTCGTCGCAACCTGGGTAAAGCACGTATTAGAATGATCACTCAACCCAGGGTCTTCTTATCGTTCTCGATGTAGTATGAATATAACCATGTGAATAGATTTCCTAATGTAAAACATGGTAGAAACCACTTGATTACCGGTCAATGAGGTAAATCGTTAACAAGTGCGAGGGAAATCACCATTGGTGTCAATGCTTCCCAAGGTACTCTAGTACATTCCAATGAATGTGAATGGATGAGTTGAAGTCGAACATCCGTGGAATCATCCGATCAGAGGTTAATGATGTAAACCCACTGTCGGAAGTGAGTAGGCCTACCATTGGGGCATGTAGGTCCCAAGGTACTAACTAGTTTCTAATTCTAATTCTCAGATAATGTGCTGAAGTCGACAGGAACAGACTCGTCGAAGGAGGGCCTTGATGTATCCCCCATCAATGACATGAAACTAACACAGAGATGTAAATTGGTAGATCAAATGAACATGAACTGACACGGGAATTGAAATAGGAAATTTGTGATGGTTGACTCTTGAGGTAGATACTGACCTTGAACACTGAGGCACAACAACAAAAACATGACACGGACCAAAACATGATGATGCAATGGATACTGTGACTTTCATCGGGTGACCCAAAGGAGTAAAGAAACTCAGAGGATTGGTTCAGTGCAGAGGTTCAGCAGATTAAAATGTATGAAAAGACAAAGTGTCGTGTTCAAGGGCGACCGTAAGAGTGATTGGTGATGTTTTCAAAAAATGCTTGGCTTGCTTCCTTCAATTTTTTCCCCCATCCAGATAGACAAGTACCTATTTTTAATTTAACGAGCTAGAGGAGGGTAACACATGATTGATATAACTCACCTTCGGTAAGTCCCACTTCCTTTATTTAACGAATTGGAAGAAGTAAGTGTTCGGTCTCGTATGGGCCCTTCAATGTATAATTGTTTAATGAGTCCAGAGAAGGTAAAATCAGTGGTTTTTCATATTTAGAGAGTCTGAAAATGACTTAAATATGACTCCAGTGTTGTCCTTTTTCATAATGTTAGTCTCGCAAGGCCGAAAAAGAGATAAATTATCACTCGAAAGACACGCTTTCAAACCTTTTAATGAGTGGGAAAGGAAGCAAGATCACTCGACAATCTTTTCACATTTAGAGAGTCAAAAAAGAGATTAAAGACGACTCCAATGGGTTCCTTTTTCGTGTATACATGCGAGTCCGAAAAAGAGATAAAATTTTACTCAGTGCGTTCTTATGTTTTTCCGAGCATGAGAACAAACTAAGACTCTGCCTCTATCTTGAAATCTAGTGGCTTAACTCCAGAATGATCATCAAAGGCTGGAGACATGCCCCCCCAAGCTTCAATTCATTCACCGACTTTGAGGTTGTTACCAATTTTTGTACTAGATGGAGAAAAAGGATACAGGTGGATGAAAAGAAGGTTCATATATGAGACCTAACGAAAGACTCGACTCAAAATCTATGAGATTTGGAAAAAGACTCGACCTGACAGGAGAGGTGACTGTTTCATTTTTTAACGAGCTTGACACAAGAAAAGAACTATGTTCAAGGATCTAGGTTGAATCCCCAGATTTATGTTTCAATTTTTAGCGAGCTTGTTACAGAGAGGAAAAAATATGCTCATAGCGTTTGTTTCATTTTTTAAATTCACTTGCCACAAGAAAAGAACTATGCTCAAGGCTCTGGGTTGAATCCCCAGATTTCTGTTTCATTTCTTAACGAGCTTGTTACAGAGAGGAAAAAATATGCTCATAGTGTCTGTTTCATTTTTTAAACGAGCCTGCCACATAGAAAAGAAACTATGCTCATGACCTCTGTTTCATATTTTAACGAGCTTGATATAGAAAAGAGAAACTATGCTTGTGAACTCTTTTCGATCATGGCGTCCAAGAGGATAACGCTCTGGAAGGACACCATGTCAAGGGACAGAACTTGATCATGGTTTCCAAGAGATCTTCACTAGATGGAAGAAGAATGGTCTGGAAGGAACACATGTCGAGGGCCACGACGGGGGTAAGGAGATCAAGTTCCAAAATCCCTACCAAAGAGATCACCATGTCAACTACTAGATCTAAGTCATTGGAAGTCAAAGTCATGGGAGACAATGGCACATAATTGACCTGTGGCAGGGGCGATACTGACTACATATAAGACCCATTTAGGGAGGTCATTGGGTTGATGGTCAAGTTAGGGCCAACGAATGAAAGTTGATCAATAGTCACCATTCTTCCATCGTGAGGGAAATATATCACACAAAGGAGAGTGGACACAATAGCTTTCATGGCATAGACATAATCTTGCCCAAGGAGTAAATTGTAATCCAAGGGGTCCTAGACTACCATAATATCAATAAAGACATTTTTCCCTCCCAAAGTTATGGGAAACTGAGGAAGGATCCCTAAAGGGTGACTGGTTCTTCTGTAAAAAGTGAATAGAGTCTGGGTAACTGGCATAAGCTGAGGATAACCCAAATCTTGCCAAGAAATAGAGGATAAAATACTAATGGACGAACCTTCATCTATCAATGCATGAGAAACGTCCCAACCACAAACCTGTACTCTAATATTGAAGGGAATGTGAGAGGGAAGATGAGGTCCAGTTAGCACACCCCAATAAAAAAGGATGGCCTCATTACTTGGAGGGGTTTCGCAGGAGAAGGAGGAATGCCCTATGACATGGTAGATTCGTTGCCAATGAGAAAAATGTGGGCAGAAATGAGTTTACTCTCTAGCGAAAGAGTAGGATCGATTGATAATGACATCAAACCAATCACATGGGTTTCATTCTCCAAGGGGAGAATGGGGTTGACAGGTGGAAACAGATCGACCTCTTGGGTTGCACTCTCTAAAGGGAGAGCGGGATCTACTGAAGATGGGATCAGATCAACCACTTTGTCAACTGGTTCAACTAAGGATGTGACCAGATTGATGACATGATCAACCAGACTGGCCGATGAAGGGACCGAAGAAACAAATTTGGCACTTGTCAGAGGAGTAGTGGGACTGACCACGTTGGCACTCTTTAGATGAAGGGTGGGACTGACCAATGATGAGACTAGATCAGTCACTTGGGTTTCACTTTTTAGATGAAAAGTGGGGTTGATCGATGAGGGAACTGGATCAACTACTTTGGTAAGTGGATCAACCCAGGATGAAACTAGATTGACCACCTGATCAACTGGACTGATCGCCGATGGAACCATATTGACCATTTTATCAACTAACGATGGGTTGGGGGAAATATTATGATAACCAGTTGGGAGTTGAAGCTTTTCCAAAAGAGAAGAAGCCTCCTCTATACGATGACAAAGGTGAGAATAATGATCACCTTTGCATAACATACAAGGAAATTTGGCAGTTGTCTTCTTCTTACCAACCTTAACGTCACTATTTGACGGGGCGTCACCAGCATGTCTATCAGAGGCTGATGATGTGGAGGAACAAATTTCTAAGACCTTGGGAAGACCAGGGAAATCCCTCAGAAAGTGGTCACCCTTACAAAGACTGCAAGGGAATTTGCATTTCAAATTCTTCATTTTAATATTGTCAATCTCATAAATACTCCTAGTATGATCAATAGTAGTTGGTTTCTTCGATCCAACATCTGATGTAGTTGGAGGCTTGTTCTGTTTCTGGTTATTCTTCTTCTCTTTCTATTTCTTCTTCTTCTTATCAACCTGGCTACTCGCTTTAGAGATTTCACTAGGTGAAGAAGGAGAAATGGAAGGAGACTTGAAAGGCGAGGAAGGAGAAAGGTCGACATGAGGTTGATGTGTGGGTGGTCTGGTTACATTTGAAGCACCTGCATTCGAGATCGTCGGAGTGGAAAAAAGCCATACCGGTAACCCAATTGTGAGACCTGGAAGGCTCAAAGTAGCGATGTAACGAGGAACAACATTTTTGTAAGAAGGAAAAGTAAAGGTTTCCCCTAGAAAAGGGGTTCCTTCATTGGTCATTCTAGGAACTGACACCATAAAAAATAAAGATCCAACCTAGATTCTGTTAGGGAGAAGAAACAACACACGCTAAAAATCTAGTAAGAAAGCAAGAAAACAGAACCTTCTCACAATGAGCACACTAGTTGGTGATGAAATCCAACATCATGAGAACAAAGTAAGAAGGGGATGCGATAGAGCGGGTGGAAAAGTTACATTGATGACCTGCTTAACGGACTTACACCTTGGTGCAAGCTCCCACACATAAACGTAGGTATACCCTCCAAGGAGACCGAGTGATTTTGGCCAACGTCAATTCCAGGTAGCATGAATACTTACCCCTCCACAGTCACCTTGTGTAAAGACCCTAAAGAGATAGGCCACATAAGGTTACCAACTACAACAGTGATGCCTGGGGAAACAATCAGTAGTCCGATCCACGTGCAAAGGTAAGGTATCTGGATCGAAATCAACTTGAAAGGCTTCCACTCATCAATGTGGGTATACCTTAAAGTGACCCCCATAATACGTGCAATCTCTACACCAAGAACAACAAAGCAGGGTGAGTAACTCTACCAGTCTTAATGCGACCTCAGGTTTGACCCTTGTGTGAGAAGGACTTCCCAGGACAAAATGTAGAAATTGGATTTCGCCGCACCATAACACAAGATTCTATGTTTGCTTGCAGCTTTTGAAAGTTATGTTTCACACGTATTCCAAAGCCCTACAACTAATCTGATGTAGGTTTGATACTAGAAAATATAAAAATGTCTAATCAATTTTTAGTTTAGCGCTTTATTTTTAAGGTTGTTGTTACTCAAAAGTAAAATTGTGTGGAAAATATGGTGTTTTGACTGACTTGAATGTTATGCAAAGAGATGAATATGCAATATTTTCATTTCAATGAAAGATATGCTACAAGAAGGAGAAAACATTCATCATTATAAATGCACAATGTCCCAAAAAAGCCAAAAACCATGCAATTCCGCTACTTGAAATGCAAGCTAGTTTCACTACCCAAAAGAAAAAATTCATTTATCTTCTTTGTTTTGTTATGATGTATACAAAAATTAAATAAAAAACCTTCAATTCTCCACTACTTTCAATCAGGAGAAAGAGTCCTATGAAGATGCAAAAGACACGAAGCAAAAGGGCTACAAACAAAGCATGCACTCAAGGCAATGAGGTATGAATGAAAACAAGTAGAAACTTGTTCTAACAAGCAATAACACCATCAAAGATTCTACAACCAATCAATAATTCAAGGAATACAATAAAATGTAGAGAAGAATCCAAGAAATGATAGCGAGAAAGAAAAATCACTCAAAACTGTCCTGTCAAAAAAGAAGCTAGAAAAGGAAATTTCACATTTCTGAAATAAGGTTTCAAGCTCCAATCAAGACAATAGGGAGTGATAAGCATAAAAAACCATAAAAAACCAATCCAAACAACTTCACAAACCAACCACAGAATCTAGGTAAAGATCTATGCAAAAAGGATTGCAAAAGACTGAGCAGAAGAAGGAAAAAACTCTCAAAAAAGAGACTAGCGCTCCCCCAGAATGGTGCACAGAGTGTTGCAACGCAAACTAAAAAATTGTAGGGGAGTATTGGCGCTCTGGTATGGCTTACTAGGGGGCGTTGGTCCTCCGAGAAACTCAGAAAAAAAGACAAAAAATGCAAACAAACTCACCCAGAATGCCTAAAAATTGGTGAAATCACTAGTGAAGGTAGGAGAAGGCTAATGGATGATGAATAAACAGTTAAAGTGATCTGAAAGGTGGGAAAATAGAATGGAAAAACCAAGGAAAGAAAAATAGGAATCCTTCCCTAGTAGAGTCGCCAATTTATGTTACAGAGAAATCCCCCTGCGGACAAGTGGATTCTCTCTTGGGCTCTAGACTCCTAAGACCAAGACAGAAAGGGTGCTAACATTGGTCACTGACATCCTTTTAAATCTATCTAAACTAATGTATAGAGAAGAGGAAGAAAGGAGTACCTTTTTAATGATGTTCTTCCTCGTACAATCCGAGTTGAGCTTTAATCCCCAAGCTCCTCGATAAGTCCTGGAAAACAAATAAAGACAGAACAAGCTTCATATTCTACTAAGATTAGCTTGAAACCAAATCTAATAGAGACAAGTTCATGTAGAATAAACACAACCTTGAAATAAGCAGGCCAAGCACACATGTATATTAATGATAACAATAGAGAATACTTACAAACCTTTGATGAAGGTGCAACAACATCTCCCAGCTCTCCTTGTCCAGCCCTTTGCTCAAGTAATCCACACACAAACTGATTATGCTTCAATGATATCTCCCTTATGATATCATAAGTTTGATGCCTCTAAACTGCCATGTGATTTTCACCATGAGGAGGCCTCCTTATATAAGCTTGGAGAGACCCAACCACCTTATAGATTCTTGGGATAGGTTGAGTATCTTTCTCTATCAGTTGTGGATTCTCCCTAAGATGTAGCCTTGACCTCAGATTCGAATCCAAATGATTTCCAAGATAAGGTGGATTTTCCCTGATTCTCCTCAACAGCCCAAAATTTTCTCAAACAGGCTAGCGCTCCCCCAAAAGGGTGCACAGAGCATTGCAATGCTCCCCTAAAGAAGGCTAGGGAGCGTTGGCACTCCCTGACAGTGGGTAGTGGAGCGCTACCCAAAATTCCTTCAGAAAAGCCTAAAGCTCCCCCATAAGGGTGTACAAGGTGCTACAATGCTCCCCCAAAAGAGGGTAGGGAACGCTGGCAGTCCTTGACAGTGGATAGGGGAGCGCTTCCCTACAAAACTCATTTTTAAGTAGTTTTCTTCATGGAAAATGATTTGTACTCTTCATCAAATGATTTCTCTTCCTTAAACCAGTCTTTGAAGGTGTCTTAAGTGTCCCTGTAATGTCGTTAGAGACACGACATAGGCGAGATGGCAGTATAATGTTTGCGACACTTGCGACACATGCGACCAAATTGTGACACTTGTGACACTTGTAATGACAACACTTGCGACATTATTGAAGTGAGTAATTTTTATGTGTAACAGATTTCCCCCCAAAGTACGAAGTTAGAAGACGAAAACTGATGACTGAAGTACTTTGTAGACTTTTTCGAGAAAGGGTATGGAATCGGAGAAATTGGAAAAAGATGCACACAACCATAAAAAAATATTATGATATATTTCAAACCCAAGGCAGGCATACCTATTCTTGGTTGATAAAGACTTGCAAGGTATGGCCGCCATAAAATACACTACGGATCCATAATTGTATTGACAAAAAGGTATAGCCACTGAAGACATATTGTGGATTTATACTCTCATGACTTTAAATGATCGTAGCCACAAAGAATACATAGTGGATCTACGAGATGACAAGAAATAGCCATGACCAATACAAAGTGGATCTATATGACAGTCTATGTGTCAATGTTTGAAAGAAACTTCGTTGCAATATGGGTAAAGCACGTATTAGAATGATCACTCAACCCAGGGTCTTCTTACCATTCCTGATGTAGTAAGAATCTAACCATGTGAATAGATGTCTTAATGTTGACCATGGCAGAAACCACTTGATTACCGGTCAATGAGGTAAACCATTAACAAGCGCGAGGGAAATCACCATTGATGTCAATTATTCCCAAGGTACTCTAGTACATTCCAACGAATGTGAATGGATGAGATGAAGTCGAACATTCGTGGAATCATATGATCAACGATCAATGATGTAAACCCACTGTCGAAAGCGAGGAGGCCTGCCATTGGGGCATGCAGGTCCCAAGGTACTAAATGGTTTCTAAGTCTAATTCTCAGATAATTTGCTGAATTCGACAAGAACAGACTCGTCGAAGGAGGGCCTTGATGTATTCCCCCATCAACGACACGAAACTGACATAGAGATGTAAATTGGTAGATCAAATGAACATGAACTGACACGAGAATTGAAATAAGAAATTTGCGATGGTTGACTCTCGAAGTAGATACTTTCCTTGAACACTGAGGCACAACAGCCAAAACATGACATGGAACAAAACATGATGATGCAGTGGATACTGTGACTTTCATCGAGTGACCCAAAGGAGTAAAGAAACTCAGAGGATTGGTTCAGTGCAGAGGTTCAGCGGATTAAAATGTATGCAAAGACAAAGTGCCATGTTCAAGGGCAACCATAAGAGTGACTGTTCAAAAATTGCTTGGATTGCTTCCTTCAATTCCCCCCCCCATCCAGATAGACAAGTACCTATTTTTAATTTAACGAGCTCGAGTAGGGTAACACATGATCGATACAACTCACCTTTGGTAAGTCCCTCTTTCTTTGTTTAACGAACTAGAATAAGTAAGGGTTCGGTCCCGTATGGGCCCTTCAATGTATGATTATTTAACGAGTCCAAAGAAGGTAAACTCGGTGGTTTTTCATATTTAGAGAGTCTGAAAATGACTTAAAGATGACTCTAGTGTTGTCATTTTTCATAATGTTAGTCTCGTGAGGTCAAAAAAGAGATAAATTATCACTCGAAAGACTCCCTTTCAAACCTTTTAACGAGTGGGAAAGGAAGCAAGATCACTTTGAAATCTTTTCACGTTTAGAGAGTCTGAAAAAAGATTAAATACGACTCTAGGGGGTTCCTTTTTCATGTATCCATGCGAGTCCGAAAAAGAGCTAAAATTTTACTCGGTGCGTTCTTATGTTTTTCCGAGTGTGAGAACGAACTAAGACTATGCTCGTTACTTTTCCCCCAGCTTGAAATCTAGTGGCTTAACTCCAGAATGATCATCAAAGGCTAGAGACATGTCCCCCCAAGATTCAATTCATTCACTGACTTTGAGGTTGTCACCAATTTCTGTACTAGATGGAGAAAAAGGATACAGGTGGATGAAAAGAAGGTTCAAATACAAGACCTAACGAAAGACTCGACTCAACATCTACAAGATCTGGCGAAAGACTTGACGTGATAGGAGAGGTGACTGTTTCATTTTTTAACAAGCTTGACACAAGAATAGAACTATGCTCAAGGCTCTGGATTGAATCCCCAGATTTCTATTTCATTTTTTAACGATCTTGTTACAGAGAGGAAAAACTATTCTCATAGCGTCTGTTTCATTTTTTAAAAGAGCTTGCCACATAGAAAATAAACTATGCTCGTGACCTATGTTTCATTTTTTAACGAGCTTGATACAGAGAAGCGAAACTATTCTCATGAACTCTTCTTGATCATGGATTCCAAGAGGATAACGCTCTGGAAGGACACTATGTCAAGGGACAAAAATCGGTCATAGATTCCAAGAGATCTTCACTGGATGGAAGAAGAATTCTCTGGAAGGAACACATGTCGAGGGTCACGACGAGGGTAAGGAGATCAGGTTCCAAAAGCCCTACCGAACACATCATCATGTCAACTACTGGATATAATTCATCGAAAGTCTAAGTCATGGGAGACAACACCACATAATTGACCTACGGCAGGGGTGATACGGACTGCATATAAGAATGATTTAGGGAGGTCATTGGGTTGATGGTCAATTCAGGGTGAACGAACGAAAGTTGATCAATAGTCACCATTCTTCCATCATGAGGGAAATATATCACATGAAAGAGAGTGGACACAATAGCTTTCATGGCATAGACATAATCTTACTGAAGGAGTAAATCAAAATACAAGGGGTCCTGGAGTACCATAACATCAATAAAGAAATTTTTTCCTCCCAAAGTTATGGGAAAGTGAGGAAGGATACCCAAAGGGTGACTGGTTCTTCTATTAAAAAAGAACAGAGTCTGGGAACCCGCACCAGCTGAGGATAACCCAAATATTTCCAAGCAATAGAGGACAAAATACTAATGGATGAACCTTCATCTATCAGCGCATGCGGAACATCTCGACCAAAAACCTATATTGTAATCTTGAAGGGAATGTGAGAGGGAAGACGAGGTCCAGTTAGCACACCCCAATCAAAAAGTATGGCCTCATTACTTGGAGGGGTTTTCGTAGGAGAAGGAGGAATTCCCCCCGACACATTAGATTCTATACCAATGAGAAAAACGTGGGAAAAAATGGTTTTACTCTCTAGCGGGAGAGTAGGATCGATTGATAATGACATCAAACCGATCATGTGGGTTTCATTCTCCAAGGGGAGAATGGGGTCGACAGTTGGTAACGGATCAACCACTTGGGTTGCACTCTCTAAAGGGAGAGCGGGATCGACCGAAGATGGGATCGAATCAACCACTTTGTCAACTGGTTCAACTAAGGACATGACCAGATTGATGACATGATCAACCAGAATGATCGATGAAGGGACCGAAGAAACCACTTTGGCACTCATCATAGGAAGAGTGGGATTGCCCACATTGGCACTCTTTAGATGAAGCGTAAGACTGACCAATGGCGGGACTCGATCATTCACTTGGGTTTCACTTTTCATATGAAAATTGATGACGGAACTGGATCAACTACTTTGGTTAGTAGATCAACCGAGGATGAAACTAGATTGACCACCTGATTAACCAGAATGACTGGGGATGGAACTGGATTGACCATTCCATCAACTAATGATGGGTTGGGGGAAATCTTATGATAACCAATTGGGATTTGAATCTTTTCCAAAAGAGAAGAAGCCTTGTCTATACGAGTACAAAGGTGAGAATAATGATCACATTTGCATAACATACAAGGAAATTTGACAGTTGTCTTCTTCTTACCAACCTTAACATCACTAGTTGATGGGGCATCACCAACATGTCTAGCAGAGGCCGATGATGTGGAGGAACACATTTATAAGACCTTGGGAAGACCAGGGAAATCCCTCAAAAAGTTGTCACCCTTACAAAGACTACAAGGGAATTTGGGTTTCAGATTCTTCATTTTAATCTTGTCGATCTCATCAACATTCCCAGTATGATCAACAGTAGCTAGTTGGTTGGATCCAACATCTGATGTAGTTGGAGGCTTGGTCCCTTTCTGGTTCTTCTTCTTCTCTTTCCGTTTCTTCTTCTTCTTATCAACCTGGCTACTCGATTTAGAGATTTCACTAGGCGAAGAAGGAGAAATGGAAGGAGACCTGATGGATGAAGAAGGAGAAAGGTCAACATGAGTTTTATGTGTGGGTGGTGTGCTTACATCTGAAGCACCTGCATTCGAGATCACTGGAGTGGAAAAAAACCATACCGGTAACCCAATTGTGAGACCTGGAAGGCTCAAAGTAGTGATGTAAGGAGGACCAATGTTTCTATAAGAAGGAAAAACAAAGGTTTCCCCTGGCAAAGGGGTTCCTTCATTGGTCATTCCAGGAATTGACGCCATAAAAAATAAAGATCCAACCTAGATTCTACTAGGGATAACAAAAAGCACACACTAAAAATCTAGTAAGCAAACAAGCAAACAAAACCTTCTCACAATGAACACACTAGTTGGTGGTGAAATCCAACGTCACGAGAACAAAGTAAGAAGGGGATGAGATAGAGCAGGTGTAAAAGTTACGTTGACGACCTTCTTAATGGACTTATGCCTTGGTGCAATATACCACACATAAACGTGGGTATACCCTCCAAGGAGCTTGAGTGAGTTTGGCCAACATCGATTCCAGGTACTGTGAAGACTTGCCCCTCCACAATATCCTTGTGTAAAGACCCTAAAGAGATATGCCACATAAGGTTGCCAACTACAACAGTGATGCCTAGGGAAATAGTTGACAGTCTAATCCACGCGCAAGGGAAGGGTATCTGGCCCGAAATCAACTTGAAAGGCTTCCACTATTCAATGTGGGTATACCTTCAAGTGACCCCCATAATATGCACAATCTCTACACTAAGACCAACAAAGCAGGGTGAGTAACTCTTCTAGTCTTAATTCAACCTCAGGTTTGACCCTTGTGTGAGAAGGGCTTCCCAGGACAAAATGTAGGAATTGGATTTCACCGCTCCCTAACAGAAGATTCTATGTTTTTTTGCATCTTTGGAAAGTTATCTTTCACACCTATTCCAAAGCCCTACAACTAATATGATGTAGGTTTGATACCAGAAAATATAAAAATGTCTAATCAATTTTTAGTTTAGCACTTTATTTTTAAGGTTGTTGTTACTCAAAAGG
>JZKD02S0675355.1:566297-580409 GCA_000966675.3 Picea glauca
AGTAAACCAGATATATCTCTACATGAGCCATTATATCGTCCACAATATCCATAGGTTGGAATTGACATCAGATGAATGAAAAGACTATTTTCTAGAATAATTGAACAAAGAGCATATGTAGAGCAACCTTAATGCTTTGAGGTATACCAGAAAGAGACCCTTCTATGCATATGGAAGAAGACAACTTGGTGGAGAACCTCCAATGCACAACAAAAGCATGGTGAAGACTTTCTATAACAAAGATATTGTATTAGAATGATTACTCAGAAGATCAAGATGATGGATTGCCAATCCATGACAAATATCTCACGATGACAGAAGAAGTGCCACATGGATATGTTCCATTTTGAGCCTTGCCACGATGTTATGAGCTAATGGGGAACAAAAGATGAATCAAATAATGACACACTATATTTATCAGAGTTATATGAAGCCTTTAGAGAAAAACAATGTTCCAGAAAGACCAAAGTACTTTGAGATCAAGCATTACATTCTCCATGATGAAGTCTAGAAAGAGAAGTGGTTCATATATATATATACATATCTCCACAGATGAGCAGATAAGAAGACATTTTGGTAAAGCCTCTGTCCGAGATGAAAGAGTTTTCGTACTCAAGTTGGAGCTCGTGGAGACAACTTCCCTATTGAAAAAGGAAGAGATGACTCCCAGGTTGGTAGGGAAAAATGATGTGTTATTGATTTATGGATAGTCATTTTACAGTTCGAAAAATGGTCCAGGATGAGCAGTTACTTTCCATCTCGGAAAGTGGTTTGAGATTTCTGACGGACAGGCATTTTCTAATTTGGAAAATGATCCAGATCAAACGATCATTTTTATAATCTGTCCAAGATGAAAGAGTTTTCATACTCAAGTTGGAGCTCGTGGAGACGGCTTCCCTATTGAAAAAGGAAGAGATGACTCCCATGTTGGGAGGGAGAAATGATGTGTTATTAATTTATGGACAGTCATTTTTCGGTTCAAAAAATGGTCCAGGATGAGTAGTTACTTTCCATCTCGGAAAGTGGTTTGAGATTTCTGACGGACAGGCATTTTCGAGTTCAAAAAATGATCCAGATCAAATGATCATTTTTGTAATGAAAATGGTTCGATGGATTGTTGATGTACCATAGATAGCGATTTCCCATTGTGGTTAACATGGGGAATGGTTTAGGACAGTCTCTCTTCTTGATGGTTAATCAAGAAGACTGGTATGCCTCACCTGACAATCATTCTTTCGAAGCTCACAGTTGTGAGCTGCTCCGAAGAATGGTTCATTTTGGAGGTTGGTGAAAAACAGTCATTTCCTTAGGAAATGGTCCAGACAGTCATTCCCTAAGGAAGATTCATTCTCTCCAGGTTGCACTTTGTTTAGTGCTAGAGGAATGGCCCAGATAGGTGAATGGTCTAGGTTCAACAATCAGGACATGCATTCCTTAGGGCAGACTCATTCTCTCCAGGTTACACTTTGTTTAGTGTCGGAGGAATGGCCCAGGGTGGGGAATGGTCCAGGCTCATAAATCAGGACAATTATTCTTCCTTGCTTGAGAAGAATAGTCCAGATAGCTCATCATTGATGTTTGATCTTCTGAGGGTAGATGCTCTTACAGATCTCATAGATGTGAGTGGAAGAATGGCCAAGATGATTTAGTTTATATCATAACATTGTTTCTGTGTAGGTTGATATCAGATGATTGTTATGAAGAATGTATGTCTCTAGACAGTAGATGTATACTATTGTGGTGGATGTGTTCCACTATTTGTGACTATACGTCACTGATCAAGTACCTCTGTGCTACTTGGTTTGGTAGTGTACCACTGGATTGTAGTTGTGTACTACTATGGATAGACACAATTGTGTTCTATTGAATGATATTGTTTTGATTTCCTTGAATACTATGAGCAGTGTTGGAAATGATTATCGGCTAGATAGATGATCAATGGATAGATATTTCCTAGACAGAAAATGGTTCAGGACATGTATTCTTCTAGGACATATGTTCGGATTAGAATAATGGCTCTTGTGTCACTCTGTGGAGTGAGTGACTTATCCAGCATCATGTCTAATTACTCAGATGAAGTATGGTTTCGAGAGATGATGCAACTGATGACACTGATAGTGATGATGGTGCTCACGATCTAGTCATGATATAGTCTATACAACTATGTTGATGCTACCGCATGAATGGTATGTTTGTGCTCAAGACCATTACCTGTAATACCTCCCTAGCTAGGAGGGACTGTTGATATTATGGTAGTTGCAGGAGGTATTTACCTCCACGTGTAAACCTAACGAGAAAAGAATATTCCGGGAAGCAAGAAGAAACCCTATGGAGTTGGCTAATAACCCTATAAGACAAGTCGGCTCAAGAGGATAATTTGTATTAGGTTATTAGCCTCCAAGAGAAGAAGTCAACCAGAAAAAATATTATATACTAAGTAAATAGGCACCCAAAATGAGAAGTCGGCCCAGGCAGTTAGCTAGAATTAGTATAAATACAGGAGGTCAGTCTTCATTCTGGTAGGCATTCTTAGAACTACAGAGCTCACTTGTGCGCACTGCAGCTAGCCATTTTGTGTCCAAGTTGGGAGGAGAAGTTGTCATTACAGCTGCCACAATTAGCAGATTACGTTTTGACTTGGACTATCTCTTGGTTATGGTTTGGACTATCTGATCAGCTCTTGTTTTGTGCGCTATCCTTGGAGAAAGGTTTCTTACCCTTTGTTTGGCTATCTAGCCTAGGGTTTTCTTATGGAGTGATTCTCTGTCAAGGTTAAGTTGCTTGGAGGGTGGCTTCGGCCTATGGTTGGGTGACAATAGTGATAATGTCTATGGTAAAATGAGCACATCCATCATATTCTAACATTGCATTGGGTTCATTGAATATAGACATGGAGACTTAGTTGAAGACAAGAGAAACAAGGCGATTACTTTCTTTCTTTATTAGTCCTTGTGGCCTACGACATGGACTATTAGTAATTGACTAGCCCTTTTTTGGTGAATTTGCACGTACCTCTATGAATTTATTTTCTCCATAACATAAAGTTTTAGCTCAATGTTTCCAGAAACACTTTTTCCTCGCATATGAAATTTTGACAACACATTTTGTTCAACATTTAAACGATTTGATGTCTTATTTGGCCTCATATCGAGGCCATTTTAATTTTTTGTTAGGTCTATCTTGAATATTTTTTATATAATCTCTAGAGATGAACTAATGCTATCTATTGATATAGCATTAGTTATTTAACATAAAATGTTAGGATGACACATCTTAAGTTTTTCGAACCATCTTAGAGTACACTAAATACACTAAGTTTAAGGTTCCACCATATTAATCGAAAAAGTGTCTCCATGTTGCATGCTCAATGAGTGACACGAAAGAAGTCTCCTTTTGACATGAGCCCTGCTCTTCTTCCACCTGCCACAGATTCATTGAGAATTATTAAATCTAAAGAAAATCCACCACTCAAGCTATCGATCGAGAAAGAATTACCATCACTCAAGTAATAGATATCTATCCCTCACCTACCTGCATGCAGTGTGAAACTCCCTCGCCAACGAAGATGTTGTGTGAAACATCAATCGGTCTTACTAGACATAATATGAAATATTTCATTGTCACTTGTTACAGATAAATCCCCCTGTGGACAAGTGGATTCTCTCTTGGGATCTAAACTCCTAAGACCAAGACAGAAAGGGTTCTAACGTTGGTCACTGACATCCTTTTAAATATAGCTAAACTAATGTATAGAGAAAAGGAACAAAGGAGTACCTTTTTAATGATGTTTGTCCTCGCACAGTTCAAGTTGAGATTTGATCCCGAAGCTCCTCGATAAGTTCTGGAAAACAAATAAAGACAAAACAAGCTTCTTATTCTACTAATATTAGCTTGAAACCAGATCTATTTAATAGAGACAAGTTCATGTAGAATAAACACAACCTTGAAAGAAACGGGCCAAGCACATTTGTATATTAATGAGAACAATAGATAATACTTACAAACCTTTGATGAAGGTGCAACAACCTCTCCCTTCTCTCCTTGTCCAACCCTTTTCTCAAGTAATCCACACACAAATTGATTATGCTTCAATGATATCTCCCTTATGAGATCATAAGTTTGATGCCTCTAAACTCCCATGTGCTTTTCACCATGAGGAGGCCTCCTTATATAAGCTTGGAGAGACCCAACCACCTTAGAGATTCTTGGGATAGGTTGAGGATCTTTCTCCATTAGTTTTGGATCCTCCCTAAGATGTATCCTTGACCTCAGATTCAAATCCAACTGATTTCCAATATAAGGGGCATTTTCCCTAATTCTCCTCAATAGCCAAAAAATTGCTCAAACAGGCCAATGCTCCCCCAAAAGGGTGCATAGAACGTTGCAACACTCCCCCAAATAAGGATATGGAGCGATGGAACTCCCTGATAGTGGGTAGGGGAGTGCTACCCAAAATTCCTTCAAAAAATCCTAGCGCTCCCCCAGAAGGGTGTACAGGGTGCTACAATGCTTTCCAAAAGGAGGGTAGGGAAAGTTGGCACTCCCTAACAGTGGGTAGGGGAGTGTTTCCCTCCAAAACTCATTTTTAAGCAGTTTTATTCATGGAAAGTGCTTTGTACTCTTCATCAAATGATTTCTCTTCCTTAAACCAGTCTTTGAAGGTGTCTTAAGTATCCTTGTAATGTCATTAGAGACACAACATAGGTGAGATGGTATTATAATGTTTGCAACACTTGCGACACATGCGACCAAAATGTGACACTTGCGACACTTGTAATGACAACACTTGTGACACTATTGAAGTGATTAATTTTGATGTGTAACAGATTGCCCCCCAAAGTGCGAAGTTAGAAGACGAAAACGGATGACTGCAGTACTTTGTAGACTTTTTAGAGCAAGGGTATGGACTCGGAGAAACGGGAAGAAGTTGCACACAACCATAAAAAAAATATTATGATATGTTTCAAACCCAAGGCAGACATACCTATGCTTAGGTGATAAAGACTTGCAAGGTATGGCCACCATAAAATACACTACGGATCCATACTTGTATTGACAAAAAGGCATAGCCACTGAAGACACACTGTGGATCTATACTCTCTTGACCTGAATTGATCGTAGCCACAAAGAATACACAATGGATCTATGAGACGACAAGACATTGCCATGACTAATACAAAGTGGATCTATGTGACAGTATATGTGTCAATGTTCAAAAGAAACTCCGTCGCAACCTGGGTAAAGAACGTATTAGAATGATCACTCAACCCAGGGTCTTCTTATCGTTCTCGATGTAGTATGAATATAACCATGTGAATAGATGTCCTAATGTCAAACATGGTAGAAACCACTTGATTACCGGTCAATGAGGTAAATCGTTAACAAGTGCGAGGGAAATCACCATTGGTGTCAATGCTTCCCAAGGTACTCTAGTACATTCCAACGAATGCGAATGGATGAGTTGAAGTCGAACATCCGTGGAATCATTCGATCAGAGGTCAATGATGTAAACCCACTGTCGAAAGTGAGGAGGCCTACCATTGGGGTATGCAGGTCCCAAGGTACTAACTAGTTTCTAAGTCTAATTCTCGGATAATGTGCTGAAGTCGAGAGGATCAGACTCATCAAAGGAGGGCCTTGATGTATCCCCCATCAACGACATGAAACTAACACAGAGATGTAAATTGGTAGATCAAATGAACATGAACTGACACGGGAATTGAAATGGGAAATTTGTGATGGTTGACTCTTGAGGTAGATACTGACCTTGAACACTGAGGCACAACAACAAAAACATGACACCGACTAAAACATGATGATGCAGTGGATACTGTGACTTTTGTCGAGTGACCCAAAGGAGTAAAGAAACTCAGAGGATTGGTTCAGTGCATAGGTTCAGCAGATTAAAATGTATGCAAAGACAAAGTGTCATGTTCAAGGGAGACCGTAAGAGTGACTGGTGATGTTTTCAAAAAATGCTTGGCTTGCTTCCTTCAATTTTTTCCCCCATCCAGATAGACAAGTACCTCTTTTTAATTTAACGAGCTAGAGGAGGGTAACACATGATCAATATAACTTGCCTTCGGTAAGTCCCACTTCCTTTATTTAACGAATTGGAAGAAGTGCTCGGTCTCGTATGGGCCCCTCAATGTATAATTGTTTAACAAGTCCAGAGAAGGTAAAATCGGTGGTTTTTCATATTTAGAGAGTCTGAAAATGACTTAAAGATGACTCCAGTGTTGTCCTTTTTCATAATGTTAGTCTCGCAAGGCCGAAAAAGAGATAAATTATCACTCGAAAGATGCCCTTTCAAACCTTTTAATGAGTAGGAAAGGAAGCAAGATCACTCGACAATCTTTTCACATTTAGAGAGTCTGAAAAGAGATTAAAGACGACTCCAGTGGGTTCATTTTTCGTGTATACATGTGAGCTCGAAAAAGAGATAAAATTTTACTCGGTGCGTTCTTATGTTTTTCCGAGCATGAGAACAAACTAAGACTCTGCCTCTATCTTGAAATCTAGTGGTTTAACTCCATAATGATCATCAAAGGCTGGAGACATTCCCCCCCAAGATTCAATTCATTCACCGACTTTGAGGTTGTTACCAATTTTTGTACTAGATGGAGAAAAAGGATATAGGTGGATGAAAAGAAGGTTCATATATGAGACCTAACGAAAGACTCGACTCAACATCTACGAGATTTGGCGAAAGACTCGACCTGACAGGAGAGGTGACTGTTTCATTTTTTAACGAGCTTGACACAAGAAAATAACTATGCTCAAGGCTCTAGGTTAAATACCCAGATTTATGTTTCAATTTTCAACGAGCTTGTTACAGAGAGGAAAAACTATGCTCATAGCGTTTGTTTCATTTTTTAAATGCACTTGCCAGAAGAAAAGAACTATGCGCAAGGCTCTGGGTTGAATCCCCATATTTCTGTTTCATTTTTTGACGAGCTTGTTACAGAGAGGAAAAAATATGCTCATAGTGTCTGTTTCATTTTTTAAACGAGCTTGCCACATAGAAAAGAAACTATGCTCATGACCTCTGTTTCATTTTTTAAGGAGCTTGATACAGAGAAGCAAAACTATTCTTGTGAACTCTTCTTGATCATGGCTTCCAAGAGGATAACGCTCTGGAAGGACACCATGTCAAGGGATAGAACTCGGTCATGGCTTCCAAGAGATCTTCATTGGATGGAAGAAGATCGGTCTGGAAGGAACACATGTCGAGGGCCGTGACGAGGGTAAGGAGATCAAGTTCCAAAATCCCTACCAAAGAGATCACCATGTCAACTACCAGATCTAAGTCATTGGAAGTTGAAGTCATGGGAAACAATGCCACATAATTGACCTATGGCAGGGGCGATACTGACAACATATAAGACCCATTTAGGGAGGTCATTGGGTTGATGGTCAAGTTAGGGCCAACGAATGAAAGTTGATCAATAGTCACCATTCTTTCATCATGAGGGAAAGATACCACACAAAATAGAGTGGACACAATAGCTTTCATGGCATAGACATAATCTCGCCCAAGGAGTAAATTTTAATCCAAGGGGTCTTGGACTACCATAACATCAATAAAGACATTTTTCCCTCCCAAAGTTATGGGAAACTGAGGAAGGATCCCTAAAGGGTGACTGGTTCTTTTGTAAAAATTGAATAGAGTTTGGGTAATTGGCACAAGCTGAGGATAACCCAAATCTTGCCAAGCAATAGAGGATAAAATACTAATGGATGAACCTTCATCTATCAATGCATGAGAAACGTCCCGACCACAAACCTATACTCTAATATTGAAGGGAATGTGAGAGGGAAGAAGAGGTCCAGTTAGCACACCCCAATAAAAAATGATGGCCTCATTACTTGGAGGGGTTTCGCAGGAGAAGGAGGAATGCCCACGACATGGTACATTCGTTGCCAATGAGAAAAATGTGGACAGAAATGGGTTTACTCTCTAGCGGAAGAGTAGGATCGATTGATAATGATATCAAACTAACCACGTGGGTTTCATTCTGCAAGGGGAGAATGGGGTCGACAGGTGGAAACAGATAGACCTCTTGGGTTGAACTCTCTAAAGGGAGAGCTGGATAGACTGAAGATGGGATCAGATCAACTACTTTGTCAACTGGTTCAACTAAGGACGTGACCAGATTGATGACATGATCAACCAGACTCACCGATGAAGGGACCAGAGCAACGAATTTGGCACTCGTCAGAGGAGGAGTGGGATTGACCATGTTGGCACTCTTTAGATGAAGGGTGGGACTGACCAATGACGAGACTAGATCAGTCACTTGGGTTTCACTTTTTAGATGAAAAGTGGGGCTGATTGATGAGGGAACTGTCTCAACTACTTTGGTAAGAGGATCAACCCAAGATGAAACTAGATTGACCACCTGATCAACCAGACTGATCGGGGATGGAACCAGATTGACCATTTTATCAACTAACAATGGGTTGGGGGAAATATTATGATAACCAGTTGGGAGTTGAATCTTTTCCAAAAGAGAATAAGCCTCCTCTATACGAGGAAAAAGGTGAGAATAATGATCATCTTTGCATAACATACAAGGAAATTTGTCATTTGTCTTCTTCTTACCAACCTTAACGTCACTAGTTGACGGGGCGTCACCAGCATGTCTATCAGAGGCTAATGATGTGGAGGACCAAATTTCTAAGACCTTGGGAAGACCAGGGAAATCCCTCAGAAAGTGGTCACCCTTACAAAGACTGCAAGGGAATTTGCATTTCAAATTCTTCATTTTAATATTGTCAATCTCATAAATACTCCCAGTATGATCAATAGTAGCTGGTTTCTTCGATCCAACATCTGATGTAGTTGGAGGCTTGGTCCCTTTCTGGTTATTCTTCTTCTCTTTCTGTTTCTTCTTCTTCTTATCAACCTGGCTACTCATTTTAGAGATTTCACTAGGTGAAGAACGAGAAATGGAAGGAGACCTGACAGGCAAGGAAGGAGAAAGGTTGACATGAGGTTTATGTGTGGGTGGTCTGTTTACATTTGAAGCACCTGCATTCGAGATCACCGGAGTGGAAAAAAACCATATTGTTAACCCAATTATGAGACCTGGAAGTCTCAAAGTAGCGATGTAAGGAGGAACAACGTTTCCGTAAGAAGGAAAAATAAAGGTTTCCCCTAGAAAAGGGGTTCCTTCATTGGTCATTCTGGGAACTGACACCATAAAAAATAAAGATCCAACCTAGATTCTGTTAGGGAGAAGAAACAACACACACTAAAAATCTAGTAAGCAAGCAAGCAAACAAAACCTTCTCACAATGAGCACACTAGTTGGTGATGAAATCCAACGTCGTGAGAACAAAGTATGAAGGGGATGCGATAGAGCGGGTGGAAAAGTTACATTGACGACCTGCTTAACGGACTTACACCTTGGTGCAAGCTCCCACACATAAACGTGGGTATACCCTCCAAGGAGACTGAGTGATTTTGGCCAACATCAATTCCAGGTAGCATGAATACTTACGCCTCCACAGTCACCTTGTGTAAAGACCCTAAAGAGATAGCCCACATAAGGTTACCAACTACAACAGTGATGCCTGGGGAAACAATCGGTAGTCCAATCCACGTGCAAGGGCAAGGTATCTGGATTCAAATCAACTTGAAAGGATTCCACTCATCAATGTGGGTATACCTTCAAGTGACCCCCATAATACGTGCAATCTCTACACCAAGACCAACAAATCATGGTGAGTAACTCTACCAGTCTTAATGCAACCTCAGGTTTGACCCTTGTGTGAGAAGGACTTTCCAAGAAAAAATGAGAAATTGGATTTCACCGCACCATAACACAAGATTCTATGTTTGTTTGAAGATTTTGAAAGTTACCTTTCACACTTATTCCAAATCCCTACAACTAATCTGATGTAGGTTTGATACTAGAAAATATAAAAATGTCTAATCAATTTTTAGTTTAGCGCTTTATTTTTAAGGCTGTTGTTACTCAAAAGTAAAATTGTGTGGAAAATATGGTGTTTTGACTGACTTGAAAGTTATGCAAAGAGATGAATATGCAATATTTTCATTTCGATGAAAGATATGCTACAAGAAGGAGAAAACATTCATCATTACAGATGCACAATGTCCCAAAAAAGCCAAAAACCATGCAATTCCGCTACTTGAAATGCAAGCTAGTTTCACTACCCAAGAGAAAAAATTCATTTATCTTCTTTTTTTTGTTATGATGTATACAAAAATTAAATACAAAACCTTCAATTCTCCACTACTTTCAATTAGGAGAAAGAGTCCTATGAAGATGCAAAAGACACGAAGCAAAAGGGCTACAAACAAAGCATGCACTCAAGGCAATGAGGTATGAAAGAAAACAATTAGAAACTTGTTCTAACAAGAAATAACACCATCAAGTATTATACAACCAATCAAGAATTCAAGGAATACAATCAAATGCAGAGAAGAATCCAAGAAATGATAGCGAGAAAGAAAAATCACTCAAAATTGTCCTGTCAAAAAAACAGCTAGAAAAGGAAATTTCACATTTCTGAAAAAAGGTTTCAAGCTCCAATCAAGACAATAGGGAGTGATAAGCATAAAAAATCATAAAAAACCAATCCAAACAACTTCACAAGCCAACCACAGAATCTAGGTAAAGATCTATGCAAAAAGGGTTGCAAAAGACTGAGCAGAAGAAGGCAAAAACTCTCAAAACAAAGACTAGCGCTCCCCTAGAAGGGTGCACAGTGTGTTGCAACGCAAACTAAAAAATTGTAGGGGAGTATTGGCGCTCTGGTATGGCCTACTGGGGGGGCGTTGGTCCTCCTAGAAACTCAGAAAAAAAGACAAAAAATGCAAACAAACTCACCCAGAATGCCTAAAAAATGGTGAAATCACTAGTGAAGGTAGGAGAAGGCTAATGGATGATGAATAAACAGTTAAAGTGATATGAAAGGTGGGAAAACAGAATGGAAAAACCAAGGAAATAAAAATAGGAATCCTTCCCTAGTAGAGTCGCCAATTTATGTTACAGAGAAATCCCCCTGCGGACAAGTGGATTCTCTCTTGGGCTCTAGACTCCTAAGACCAAGACAAAAAGGCTGCTAACATTGGTCACTGACATCCTTTTAAATCTAGATAAATTAATTTATAGAGAAGAGGAATAAAGGAGTACCTTTTTAATGATGTTCTTCCTTGCACAATCCGAGTTGAGCTTTAATCCCCAAGCTCCTCGATAAGTCCTGGAAAACAAATAAAGACAGAACAAGCTTCATATTCTACTAAGATTAGCTTGAAACCAAATCTATCTAATAGAGACAAGTTCATGTAGAATAAACACAACCTTGAAATAAACAGGCCAAGCACACATGTATATTAATGATAACAATAGAGAATACTTACAAACCTTTGATGAAGGTGCTACAACATCTCCCAGCTCTCCTTGTCCAACCCTTTGCTCAAGTAATCCACACACAAATTGATTATGCTTCAATGATATCTCCCTTATGATATCATAAGTTTGATGCCTCTAAACTGCCATGTGATTTTCACCATGAGGAGGCCTCCTTATATAATCTTGGAGAGACCCAACCACCTTAGAGATTCTTGGGATAGGTTGAGGATCTTTCTCCATCAGTTGTGGATCCTCCCTAAGATGTAGCCTTGATCCCAGATTCGAATCCAAATGATTTCCAAGATAAGGTGGATTTTCCCTGATTCTCCTCAACAGCCCAAAATTTTCTCAAACAGGCCAGCGCTCCCCCAAAAGGGTGCACAGAGCATTGCAATGCTCCCCAAAAGAAGGCTAGGGAGTGCTGGCACAGAGCATTGCAATGCTCCCAAAAAGAAGGCTAGGGAGTGTTGGCACTCCCTGACAGTGGGTAGCGGAGCGCTGCCCAAAATTCCTTCAGAAAAGCCTAAATCTCCCCCATAAGGGTGTACAAGGTGCTACAACGCTCCCCCAAAAGAGGGTAGGGAACGCTGGCGCTCCCTGACAGTGTATAGGGGAGCGCTTCCCTACAAATCTCATTTTTAAGTAGTTTTCTTCATGGAAAATGCTTTTTACTCTTCATCAAATGATTTCTCTTCCTTAAACCAGTCTTTGAAGGTGTCTTAAGTGTCCCTGTAATGTCGTTAGAGACACGACATAGGTGAGATGGCAGTATAATGTTTGCGACACTTGCGACACATGCGACCAAATTGTGACACTTGTGACACTTGTAATGACAACACTTGCGACATTATTGAAGTGAGTAATTTTTATGTGTAACAGATTTCCCCCCAAAGTGCGAAGTTAGAAGATGAAAACTGATGACTGAAGTACTTTGTAGACTTTTTCGAGAAAGGGTATGGACTCGGAGAACCTGGCAAAAGCTACACACAACCATAAAAAAATATTATGATATTTTTCAAACCCAAGGCAGGCATACCTATGCTTGGTTGATAAAGACTTGCAAGGTATGGCCGCCATAAAATACACTACCCATCCATAATTGTATTGACAAAAAGGTATAGCCACTGAAGACACACTGTGGATTTATACTCTCATGACTTTAAATGATCGTAGCCACAAAGAATACACAGTGGATCTACGAGATGACAAGAAATAGCCATGACCAATACAAAGTGGATCTATATGATAGTGTATGTGTCAATGTTCAAAAGAAACTTCATTGCAATCTGGGTAAAGCACGTATTAGAATGATCACTCAACCCAGGGTCTTCTTACCATTCTCTATGTAGTAAGAATCTAACCATGTGAATAGATGTCTTGATGTTGACCATGGCAGAAACCACTTGATTACCGGTCAATAAGGTAAACCATTAACAAGCGCGAGGGAAATCACCATTGATGTCAATGATTCCCAAGGTACTCTAGTACATTCCAACGAATGTGAATGGATGAGATGAAGTCGAACATTCGTGGAATCATCCGATCAGTGATCAATGATGTAAACCCACTCTCGAAAGTGAGGAGGCATGCCATTGGAACATGTAGGTCCCAAGGTACTAAATGGTTTCTAAGTCTAATTCTCAGATAATTTGTTGAAGTCGACAAGAACAGACTCGTCGAAGGAGGGCCTTGATGTATCCCCCATCAACGACATGAAACTGACACAGAGATGTAAATTGGTATATCAAAAGAACATGAACTGACACGGGAATTGAAACAAGAAATTTGTGATGGTTGACTCTCGAGGTAGATACTTACCTTGAACGCTGAGGCACAATAGAAAAAACATGACATGGAACAAAACATGATGATGCAATGGATACTGTGACTTTCGTCGTGTGACCCAAAGGAGTAAAGAAACTCATCACCATCAACTACTAGATCTAAGTCATCGAAAGTCTAAGTCATGGGAGACAACACCACATAATTGACCTACGACAGGGGTGATACCGACTGCATATAAGACTGATTTAGGGAGGTCATTGGGTTGATGGTCAAGTCATGGCGAATGAATGAAAGTTGATCAATAGTCACCATTCTTACATCATGAGGGAAAAATATCACACGAAAGAGAGTGGACACAATAGCTTTCATGGCATAGACATAATCTCACCGAAGGAGTAAATCGAAATACAAGGGGTCCTGGAGTACCATAAGATCAATAAAGAAATTTTTCCCTCCCAAAGTTATGGGAAAGTGAGGAGGGATCCCCAAAGGGTGACTGGTTCTTCTGTTAAAAGTGAACAGAGTCTGGGAACCCGCACCAGGTGAGGATAACCCAAATCTTTCCAAGCAATAGAGGACAAAATACTAATGGATGAACCTTCATCTATCAGCGCATGAGGAACATCTCGACCAAAAACCTGTATTGTAATCTTGAAAGAAATGTGAGAGGGAAGACAAGGTCCAGTTAGCACACCCGAATAAAAAAGGATGGCCTCACTACTTGGAGTGGTTTTCACAGGAGAAGGAGGAATTCCCCCTGACACGATAGATTCTGTACCAATGAGAAAAATGTGGGAAAAAATGGTTTTACTCTGTAGAGGGAGAGTAGGATCGATTGATAATGACATCAAACCGACCATGTGGGTTTCATTCTCCAAGGGGAGAATGGGGTCGACAGTTGGTAATGGATCAACCACTTGGGTTGCACTCTCTAAAGGGAGAG
>JZKD02S0675355.1:587138-609270 GCA_000966675.3 Picea glauca
GCATTAAACATGGGTGGTTGCGAAGCTAATTCTTTGGTGACAAAGGAAGCATTGTCGTAGAAGTGTTTTGAGCAATCGGCGAGTTGGGTCACCATCGTGACTTGGATGGAAAAATTAAGTTTGGTCACAAAGAAGACAACTGAGCATGATTTCCACCGTGACAATTTTTTTCTGTGCACTATTGAGATTATGCGCGAAGAAATTATAGGGAGTGAAGATAACATATGGGAAATGAATATTCAGTTGAACGCATGGTTCAGATCGCAGCAAGGTACATTTCCACCATGCCAACTTCGTGTTATGTGCCACCGAAGAGAAGTTGGGTCAATTGGGTTGCAATTGAGGATCAGAGATTTTCGAATGATGTTGATTAACAAGCATGAGACTTGATGATCAGTTGATGTGCATGGTGTCCTGGTGTTGAGGCACTGTAGTGAGCGAAGATAACAGACGAAGAAATGGAAGATGGGTTTGGTTGGGTACATCCTTGAGGAAAGTGACTTGGATGGATTTTGGACATCGCAGTTTTTCGGTTATAGACTTGCGATAGAAAGAAGACTTGAACCATGAAGATGCCAAAGAAGTCATGAACAGGTACAATCATTCCAAAGTTCTTTTCAAATCTGAGTTGTTGCGTGTTGATATTATGGTAGCTACAGGAGGTATTTACCTCCACGTGTAAAACTAACAAGAATAGAATATTCTGAGAAGAAAATCAGTTGAAGACGATAATTTTTATTAGGTTATTAGCCTCCAAGATAAGAATTCGGCTAGAAGAAATATTATGTACTAAGTAAATAGGCACCTAGAATGAGAAGTCGACCCAGGTAGTTAGCCATAAATGTTATAAATACAGGAGGCCAGTCTTCATTCTGGCAGGCATTCTCGGAACTGCAAAGCTCACTTTTGCGCACTGTAGTTAGCCATTTTGTGTGCAAGTTTGGAGGAGAATCTATCGTTGCAGCAACTGCAGCTAGCATATTACGTTTTGGCTTGGACTATTTGATCAGATCTTGTTTGGTGCGCTATCCCTGGAGAAAGGTGCACTACCTTGTGTTTGGCTATCTAGCCTAGGGTTTTCTTCCAGAGTGATTCTCTGTCAAGGTTAAGGTGCTCGGAGGATGGCTTCAGCCTATGGTTGGGTGACAATAGTGATATTATCTATGGTAAAATGAGCACATCCATCATATTCTAACAGGTTATGGGCCCACACCTCCTTCATTCAGTTTAACCACTGGAAGGGAGCATAGCCATAAGGATATTAAGCTCATTGAAGAACTGTCGCTAGGGTTTCTAGCAGGAGTAGTCACCAAAGCACTGCCGCTAGGGTTACTAGCAAGTGTAGTTGTCGAAACCCTAACTCCCTCGTTGAGGCACCTTAAGTGAAGGGATTGACCTAATTTTTTGATAGACTAGTTTTCCCTAGCCTAGCGCATCTCCTGGTACTCTCAGCAAGCCAAGACGTCAAGTTTGAGTTTTTAGTCAAATCTAGGGTTGACCAAGTCAAAGCAGCCATGAATTACTCTATGACGTTAGAAAAAAAGTTAGATGGAGCTTCTAACTTCAAAGCGTGGAAGACAAGGATTGACCTCATCCTTTCCAAGAATAACGTGTTGGATATCATCAAAGGAAAGATCGTGGAACCAGAGTTTGAAGAAGGAAAAGGAAAGGAACCGCATAACGTTGCAGTTATGGAGAAGTTCAAAGCCGGTGATATCAATGCCATGAGTATCATAGAGGACTCTATAAAATACCACTTGATACCCTACATCTCCCATCTTGACTCATCGAAGATGATGTACGATGTCCTACAAACCTCTTCTCGGTCAGAAACATTGGACAAGTAATGAGTCTGAAGAATGAGCTCTGTGACATGAAGATGAATGATGATGACAACATAACATCATACTTTGTGAAAATATCTCAGTTAAGAGATAAACTACAAGCTATTGAAGAGATCATTTCAAAGAACGAATTGGTAAACATAGTGCTCAATGGTCTTCCCAAGACATGGGATGCATTTTCCACAAGCATGAACACAAGGAAGGAGTATCCTACATTTGAAGAAATGTGGACTTGTTGTGCTCAAGAAGAATCAAAGATCAGTGAAAAAGAGAAACCCCAAACGAAGTACGATGATCAAGCCTTCACAACAAGGTTCAAGGATTTTAGGAACAAAAAGAAGTTCGGCTCTAGGAAGAAAACAAATCAAGAGAAAGATATGTCAAGGATACAATGCTTCAGTTGTCAAAAGTATGGTCACTACAAGAATCATTTTCCTGAGTTAAATAAAAGGAAAGAAACACACGAAGTATTAGTTTCCGAAGAAAGGGAACCCTCAAAGAAAACCAAGCAGGACAAAAGAGACTTCTTCTTCTAAGACAAGGTAACAATACTCTTTATAGTTCTTCTGCATACCATGTTTTCGGTACATATCTGCATATCTATTTTTTAGAAAATAATATGTTCAAAGAGAAACTATGTCGATGGAAGAACAACAAGATAAGGACTGTTATCACTATGACTATAAGACAAGCTGCAAGGTAAGCCAAAATCAGAAAGAAACCTAGAAGAAGTAAAGACAGAAAGAATTCAGCAATCAAGAGGAAATTGGAAAAATATTTGTAACACTTTGTAGAAGGAAATAAGGATGCAGACGGAAGCGTGGACTCTCCTAGATGGAGGGAGCCGATTATATATTACCAAAAGAAGAGCATACATCCATACATGAAGCAAGGATTAGGAGGGAGATAATCATATGACCCATTAAAGGTGATACAGTATATATCCATGGTAGCAGCCATGAAAAGCAGTACATGTTCAGTTTGACCTTAGAAGAAGTCTTCTTTGAAAAGAAGCCTTAAAGCATCCCTATCCATCATCTTAATATGAAATGAAGAAGTTGGAATCTTCAGAGCATAGAATTTATAGAAAAATCCATGGACCCAAGATCTAAAGAGAAACATGAGGAAGAACATGAAGATTCCAAGAAAGAAAGAAAAGCCAGAACAACCAGTCATTGTATTGAGAATCACAAGATTACCATCCTGATATGAACTGACTAAAAGAAATCAAGCAGAGGTACTGAAAGTTGTGATGAAGAACATTGTATGAAAGACTTATGAATGTAAGCATTGTGAGATCCATAACTAGAGGTTATCCCAGATGGAGGGAGAAGACTATGATGATTACTTGTTCCAGTAAACCAAATATATCTCTACATGAGCCATTATATCGTCCACAATATCCATAGGTTGAAATTGACATCAGATGAATGAAAAGACTATTTTCTAGAATAATTGAACAAAGAGCATATGTAGAGAAACCTTAATGCTTTGAGGTATACCAGAAAGAGAACCTTGTATGCATATGGAAGAAGACAACTTGGTGGAGAACCTCCAATGCACAACAAAAGCATGGTGAAGACTTTCTATAACAAATATATTGTATTAGAATGATTACTCAGAAGATCAGGATGATGGATTGCCAATCCATGACAAAGATCTCACGATGACAGAAGAAGTGCCACATGGATATGTTCCATTTTGAGCCTTGCCACGATGTTATGAGCTAATGGGGAACAAAAGATGAATCAAATAATGACACACTATATTTATCAGAGCTATATGAAGCCTTTAGAGAAAAACAATGTTCCAGAAAGACCAAAGTACTTTGAGATCAAGCATTACATTCTCCAAGATGAAGTCCAGAAAGAGAAGTGGTTCTCCAATATATATATATATATATATATATATCCAGAGATGAGCAGATAAGAAGACATTTTGGTAAAGCCTCTGTCTGAGATGAAAGAGTTTTCGTACTCAAGCTGGAGCTCGTGGAGACGACTTATATATATATATATATATCCAGAGATGAGCAGATAAGAAGACATTTTGGTAAAGCCTCTGTCTGAGATGAAAGAGTTTTCGTACTCAAGCTAGAGCTCGTGGAGACGACTTCCCTATTGAAAAAGGAAGAGATGACTCCCAGGTTGGGAGGGAGAAATGATGTGTTATTGATTTATGGACAGTCATTTTTCAGTTCGAAAAATGGTCCAGGATGAGCAGTTCCTTTCCAGTTCAGAAAGTGGTTTGAGATTTCTGATGGACAGGCATTTTCTAGTTCGGAAAATGATCCAGATCGAATGATCATTTTTCTAATGAAAATGGTTCGATGGATTGTTGATGTACCATAGATAGTGATTTCCCATTGTGGTTAACATGGGGAATGGTTTAGGACAATCTCTCTTCTTGATGGTTAATCAAGAAGACTAGTATGCCTCGTCGGACAATCATTCTTTCGAAGCTCGCAGTTGTGAGATGCTCCAAAGAATGGTTCATTTTGGAGGTTGGTGCAGGACAGTCATTTCCTTAGGAAATGGTCCAGACAGTCATTCCCTAAGGAAGATTCATTCTCTCCAGGTTGCACTTTGTTTAGTGCCAGAGGAATGGCCCAGATAGGTGAATGGTCTAGGTTCAACAATCAGGACAGACATTCCTTAGGGCAGACTCATTCTCTCCAGGTTACACTTTGTTTAGTGTCGGAGGAATGGCCCAGGGTGGGGAATGGTCCAGAATCATAAATCGGGACAGTTATTCTTCCTTGCTTGAGAAGAATAGTCCAGATAGATCATCATTGATGTTTGATCTTCTGAGGGTAGATGCTCTTACATATCTCACAGATGTGAGTGGAAGAATGGCCAAGATGATTCAGTTTATATCATAACATTGTTTCTGTGTAGGTTGATATCAGATGATTGTTATGAAGAATGTATGTCTCTAGATAGTAGATGTATACTAATGTGGTGGATGGGTTCCACTATTTGTGACTATACATCACTGATCAAGTACCTCTGTGCTACCTGGTGTGGTAGTGTACCACTGGATTGTAGTTGTGTACTACTATGGATAGACACAATTGTGTTCTATTGAATGATATTGTTTTGATTTCCTTGAAGACTATGAGCAGTGTTGGAAATGATTATCAGTTAGATAGATGATCAATGGATAGAGATTTCCTAGACAAAAAATGGTTCAGGACATTTATTCTTCTAGGACATATGTTCGGATTAGAAGAATGGCTCTTGTGTCACTCTGTGGAGTGAGTGACTTATCCAACATCATGTCTAATTACTCAGATGGAGCATGGTTTCGAGAGATGATGCAGCTGATGACACTGATGGTGATGATGGTGCTCACGATCTAGTCATGATATAGTCTATACAACTATGTTGATGCTACCGTGTGAATGGTATGTTTGTGCTCAAGACCATTACCTGTAATACCTCCCTAGCTAGGAGGGACTGTTGATATTATGGTAGTTGTAGGAGGTATTTACCTCCACGTGTAAACCTAACGAGAATAGAATATTCCAGAAAGCAAGAAGAAACCCTATGGAGTTGGCTAATAACCCTAGAAGACAAGTCGGCTCAAGAGGATAATTTGTATTAGGTTATTAGCCTCCAAGAGAAGAAGTCAACCAGAAAAAATATTATATACTAAGTAAATAGGCACCCAGAATGAGAAGTCGGCCCAGGCAATTAGCTAGAATTAGTATAAATACAGGAGGTCAGTCTTCATTCTGGCAGGCATTCTTAGAACTGTAGAGCTCGCTTGTGCGCACTGCAGCTAGCCAGTTTGTGTCCAAGTTGGGAGGAGAATTTGTCATTGCAGCTACCACAGCTAGCAGATTACGTTTTGACTTGGACTATCTCTTGGTTATGGTTTGGACTATCTGATCAACTCTTGTTTGGTGCGCTATCCTTGGATAAAGATGCGCTACCCTTTGTTTGGCTATCTAGCCTAGGGTTTGCTTATGGAGTGATTCTCTGTCAAGGTTAAGGTGCTTGGAGGGTGGATTTGGCCTATGGTTGTGTGACAATAGTGGTATTGTCTATGGTAAAATGAGCACATCCATCATATTCTAATATTGTGTTGGGTTCATTGAATATAGACAGGAAGACTTAGTTGAAGACAAGAGAAACGCATTTCCATCATAGTCTTGGGAGAGTCCTAGGTATTGCGAACTTCATTGAAGACACGAACAGTTTAGAGCACTTGGGCAGATGCAAACAAAGACTTAGAGTGACCTACTTGGGAGAGTTCCAAAAGAGGTACTTAGGTAGATTCAATGGCAGAAATGGGGACAATTTGAACTGTTGTTTCACTTTCTTACGGAGTGCATTGAAGGGCTTGTTGTAACAAAGAAGGCAGCAAGACACATATTCTTGTTGAAGAGTTGAATGAGGTACTTTGGCACATGATTGCCTTAGACATATTGGTTGAGTTGTGGGGTGACTTAACCATCACAAAAGAGATCCAAATGAAGAAGTGTCTTGGCAGAGGAAAGATATTTCATTTCAAGAAACGAACAGAAGCAACAAAGAGTCGATCAAGGAGACTGTTGATAGAAAGTCATGATGAGTTAGACCACAGCCTGACTAGAAAGGGTGATGCACTCCCACTCATGGTATGGGACATGAGATAGGCAGGACATTCTCATGATACTTGTGAATGTGGGATGACGCAGATCATTGGTTGGAGTTGACAAAGGAACTGGATCAGACGTGTTTAGGCATGGAAGTATTTGGGTGGCTCGTTCTGCTTGGGGTCGTTTGGAAAGTATGTTGAGACAATTGTGAAGATAGTTGTAGACTTATGCAAATTGGAAGATTGTACAGGAAGGATGAAACAAAGAACAAAGGAAGTAGTGCAGAGGTGATTGTTGGATGTGTGAAACTAGTGCACTTGGAGCATTTCATGAACATGTGATGAAGAGAATGGGAGGTTGACCAATGAAATGAGGATCATGTTTTCCTTAGGAAGATTCATCAAGAAAACCAATATGCCATGAGGGGCATGGTTGCAGCAGCAATGAGGTAGACTTGGGCGCCCTACAGTCTGTAGCAGGAGAAAAGAAAGTGAATTCGGTTGGTCGTACGTGTGGCATACGTGCGATTATCTCCTTGCATTTTCGAATAAGTTGGATATGAAACGAGCTGGGTGCAATGATGGACAAAGAGACAACAACTTTCGCAACATAAAAACAAGGAAGGACCGAATGGCAGAAGGCATGAGGTTTCATTTCAAGAAAGATAGAAGAGACAACAAGGGAGTCATTCAAGAAATCTATCAAGAACTACAATGGGTAAGATGCACGACAAGTGATATGAGGGCGTTTGTTGGTGGTATGGGACATTAGGTGCACGAACGTTCTTGGGGAGCTTGGCTAGTGCAGATTGACTCAGAGTTATTGATTGGAAAATGTATTGTCACAAATGCATCTTTGTTAGAAGCAGGTGCATAATCTTTTCGATGGTCCCTTCGAATTGAATAAACTTGGGCAAAGTTGGATTTGCATGAGATTTTGATCATGTAGCAACATTGCAAGCAGACAAGGTGAGAAGCATCCTTGCTTGCACAAGTAGATGGGAAAATGGACCAAATAGACAATACAGACCAAAGTTTGAGTAGGTATGCAACAAAAAATGCAGACTGAAGTCTGAGTAGGAATGCAAAACGCAGACCAAATCCTGAGTAGGGTTGTGATATATTGGGTTCGGGAATACAAACACTTGGGCATTGCGATGGAACTCCTCGATGAAGATCAGACAGCAGGGTAAGAGTTGGACAGTGTAGGGAATTTTTGAACCAAAAGAGTTATGTTATGGATTACAAGGTACATTTTTGCAGATTGAGCACGAAATTAGATTGATCACCTAACTTCCTCAAAATGTAGATCCTAGAGTGTGTGTGAAACATGACGAAAGTGGTTGGGTTGGAGTAAGGTTCATCACAACAATTTAGCATATGGTTGCAGTCGAAAGCCAAGACACTTAGATGAAGGCTTGCCGAGGATGACAAGACTTTGAGTGGGGGAGCATGTCATACCCCAGTCTTAGATCGAAGCGTGTGGGCTCCCTCTGTGAGTTAAGACTTGTGATTCGGACGAGTCAACAAACGTTCAGTTATTTCATGAGTGAAGTTGGAGTTACTTGGGCATGTGACGCCATGCCAAGTATGAATTCACCAAGATGGACTTGCGACGAAGGTTGGTGACTGAACCAAAGAGTTGGTTTGGTGGGCGCCCCACGAAGACATGGGTACCCCACCAAAGAAATGAGCGATTAGTGATGATGGGCATGTCGAAGGAATGCACACCCAACAAAACAGATTCCCAAGACATGTGACAAGAATCTTATGATGTGGTTGAACAAGTAAATGGATGAAGGCACAAGGTGGGTGCATTTAATCGAAAGTTGACATCCACTGGGGAAGAGCGCGTGCATGGAAGACAAGAATGCCCCTTGATGAGTCATCTCAACCCATAAAATTGGACAAATAACCAAGAATGTGCATTGACTTTCAATCGAAGGGACGTATCGGTTGGAAGAGTCACGTCGCAAGGAAAGGATGCACAACTATTTAACCAAGTACGAGTTGGGGATTTGGAATTCGGCTAAGGCAAGGAGTTGGGAGACACTTCTTCACAATCGCACATTGAAGAGTCTAAGGGAGATGAGCTCTCCCCGAGGAGCCAAGTAGACCCTTGAGGGTAACTTGGGGTTGCCTTGGGGAGGAGCCTTTGTGGCAAGTCTTTCTCAAGGAAGTTATTAAGACAAATTTAACTGTGGCAAGGAAGTAAGGGTCGCTCCAAGCTAAGGAAAGAAGGCAAAGTCTAAACCGAGCAAGGGGATGGATGCACAAGATAGAAATGTAGGTATCACAGAGATGAATTCTGAGGTGGTTCATTCTACGATGATGAAGGCATCTTACTAAACTGTTGTATGACTTTCACAACTTCTACTGAGAGAAAGATCTGTATGTAAACTTTCTTCGTGTGGCACGAGAGTTTATCTCAACACATTGTTGTTCGGTTTTGGGTAAAGATATCTTTGGGTATTAGGTCAGTTTGGCTGCCCGCTCATATTTTTGGTTTGTACTTATATGAATGGTTTCTTTTACTTTCGCAACAATAAGACTTGAACCATGAAGATGCCAAAGAAGTCATGAACAGGTACGATCGTTCCAAAGTTCTTTGAATAATCTGAGTTGTTGCATTGGGTTCATTGAAGAGAGACGGGGAGACTTGGTCAAAGACAAAAACAACTTGTTTCCATCGCAGACTTGGGAGAGGCCCAGGTGTTGCGAACTTCATTGAAAACACGAACAATTTAGAGTGTTTGGAAAGATGCAAACAAAGACTTAGAGTGACCTACTTGGGCAAGTTCCATAAGAGGGACTTAGGCAGATTCAGTGGCAGAAATGGGGATGAGTTGAACTATTGTTGCACTTTCTTGTGGAGTGCATTGAAGGGCTTTCTTAATGAAGAAAACAACGAGACACGTATTTCAATTGAAGAGTTGGCTGAGGTACTTTGGTGCATGAGTTCCTTAGACATATTGGTTGATTTGTGGGGTGACCTAACCATCGCAATAGAGACCCAAATAAAGAAGTGTCTTGGTAGAGGAAAGAGATTTCCTTCCAAGAAAAGAATGGAAGCAGCAAAGAGTCAATCAAGGAGATTATTGACAGAAAGCCGCAACGAGTTAGACCACAGCCTGAGTGGACAAGATGATGTGCTCCTACTCATGGTATGGGACATGAGATAGGAAGAGAAATCTTAGGATACTTGCGAATGTGGGATGGCGCAGATCATTGGTTGGAGTTGACAGAGGAATTGGATCGGACGTGTTTAGGCACAAAAGTTTTTGGGTGGCTCGTTCTACTTGGGGCCATTTGGAAAGTATGTTGAGATTGAGACAGATGTGAAGACAATTGTAGACATATGCATATTGGAAGATCACACAGGCAAGATGAAACAAAGAACGATGGAAGTAGTGCAAAGGTGATTGTTGGATGTGCGAAACTAGTGCACTTGGAGCGTTTCGCGAACATGTGATGAAGAGGATGGGAGGCTGACTGATGAAACGAGGCTCATGTTTTCCCTGGGAAGATTCATTAAGTGAACCAAGATGTCATGAGGGGCATGGTTGCAACAATGATGAGGTAGACCTGAGCACCCTACAATCTGTAGGAGGAGCAAAGAAAGTGAATTCGGTTGGTCGTACGAGTGATAGACGTGCGATGATATCCTTGCATTTTCGAATAAATTGGATATGAAATGAGATGGGTCCAACGATAGACAAAGAGACAACAAATTTCACAGTAGAAAATGAAGGAAGTAACAAATGGCAGAAGGCATGAGGTTCTATTTCAAGGAAGATAGAATAGACAACAAGGGAGTCGTTCAAAAAATATGTCAAGAACTACAATGGGAAAGATGCACGACAAGTGATATGAGGGTGTTTGTTGGTGGTATGGGACATCAGGTGCACGAAAATTCTTGGGGAGCTTGGCTAGTGAAAATTGACTCAGAGTTGTTGATTGGAAAACGTATTGGCATTAACACAACTTCGTTAGAAGCAGGTGCACAATCTTTTGGGTGGTCCCTTCGACTTGAATAAACTTGGGCAGAGTTGGATTGGCAGGAGATTTTGATCCTGTAGCAACATTGCAAGTAGACAAGGTGAGAAACAACCTTGGTTGCACAAGTAGATGGGCAGATAGACCAAACAGAAAATGAAGACTGAAGTCTGAGTAGGTATGCAACAGAAAATGGAGACCGAAGTCTGAGTAGGAATGTGAAACACAAACCAAAGCCTGAGTAGGGTTGTGACAGATTGAGTTTGGGAGTCTAAACACTTGGGCATTGCGATGGAACTCTTCAATGAAGATCGGACAACAAAGAGTTGGACAGTGTGGGGAATGTTTGAACCAAAACAACTATGTGATGGATTGCGGGGTACATTTTCAGAAATTGAGCGCAAAGTTGGATTGATCACCTAACTTCCTCAAAATGTGGATCATAGGATGTGTGTGAAACATGAAGGAAGTGGTTGGGTTGGAGCAAGGTTCATCACAATAGTTTATCAGATGGTTGCAATCGGAAGCCAAGGAACTTAGATGAAGGTTTCTCGAGGATGGCAAGACTTTGAGTGGGGGAGCATGTCATACCCCAAGCTTAGATTGGAGCACACGAGCTCCCTCCACGAGTTAAGATTCGTGATTCAGATGAGTCAACAAACGTTCGATTATTTCATGAGTGATGTTGGCGTTACTTGGGCATGCGACGTTGTGCCAAGTATGACTTCACCAAGGTGGAATTGTGATGGAGGTTGGTGACTTAACCGAAGATCTGGTTGGGTGGGTGCCCCACCAAAGAAACGAACGGTCGGTGGTTATGGGTGTGGTGAAGGCATGCACTCCCAGCAGAATGGACGCCCAAGACATGCGGCGAACATCTTGCGATGAGGTTGAGCAAGAAAATAGATGAAGGCATAAGTTGGGTGTGTTTAACCGAAAGTTGATGTCGACTGGGGAAGAGTGCACGCATGGAAGACAAGCGTGCCCCTTAACGAGTCGCCTCAATCCGCGAAAGTGAAAAAATAACCAAGAGTGTGTGTCAGCGTGCAATCAAAGGGATGCGTCGGTTGGAAGAGTCACGTCGCAAGGAAAGGGCGCACGATTATTTAACCAAGTGTGAGCAAGGCATTTGGGATTCGTCTAAGGCAAGGAGTTGGGAGACACTTCTTCACAATCACAGGTTGAAGAGTTTGAGGCAACGACCAAGGACATAGACGAGCTCTCTCGAAGGAGCCAAGTAGACCCTTGAGGGTAACTTGGGGTTGCCTTGGGGAGGGAGCCTTCGTGGCAAGTCTTTCTCAAGGAAGTTGTTAAGGAAAATTGAACGCACAAGACAAAAACGCAGGTATCCCAGAGATGAAGTCCGAGGTGGTTCATTCTGCGATGACAAAGGAGGATGCACGAAGGCCGCTTATTGAACAATTGTATGACTTTTGCAACTTCTACTGAGCGAAAGATCCTTATGTAAACTTTCTTTGTCTGGCACGAGAGTTTAGCTCGACACTTCTGTTTTGGTTTTGTTTGTACTTTAACGCAGACATAACATAATTAATAAAAGAAGTTGTAATGAAGTAAGGAGTAATCTAGATTAAGCAGTTTGGTGTAGCTTAGATGTTGAACTAATGATTGCGATGCCGCACTGGTGATTCCACCGCCCGACCTAGGCTCGCCAAGCCCGTGACAATAACACTGCCATGAGTGTGAGAGAAACTCGCATCGCTCTTGCCATTGCAACCGCTGCGATTCGAACTTTCCCCCACAAAGACAATATATGAGGTCGTTCATAAAGCGTCCACAACAATCGTAGATATAATCTAGTCTGAGTAGTCACAGGAAAAGTAGTGAATTATATAGAGTCGATTTGGTGATTGTTCAACTTTGATGCCGCCCTGTCCAGTGAACTAGCCTCCTATGTAGGCATGTGGCTCCCTCGCGCGTGGCCGACATGAATGATTACAGTCGTGTGTTTCACGGGAGATGATTGGGTTGAAGAATTGGGACCAAGCAGATATAGAAAAGCACTGCAGGCCTACCAACTCTTAACAAATAAAGTGATCAAACTTGTCTGTATCGACTCTTATAAGCGCCAAAACCTACCATGACCCACAAGTAAATACTTCAACGTTTCTCCGCACACGATTCAGTCACTTTCAGAAATAAATGGTAATTATTATACTCATTAATGTTGTGTATGGTGGGATATGTATAATATTTTCTAAAATGATTTGCTTGTACTTGTCACTGTAGCAGATGCCATATATTAAATGATAATCAATAGACTCATTAATGTGTATGGTGAGATCAGTATTACATCATATGACATCTTATTGAGGAGTGCTTAATATTTTATAAACTGATTACATGAGAAAGTAAATGTTGGCCATCCTCTTTTTTCAGTGATTTTTTAGGTAGGTTTTTCAAGGGTTAGTTGTTAAATTTTTTATCAATTTAGAATTTTTATCAATTTTTTGAATATCTGGGTTAGTTTAAAATAGGGCAAAACCCTTGGGATAAGGTAAAGTTTTGAAAAGCATAGAATTTTGATCCATAAAAATCTGACGGGCCTTTTTTTAACTTAAAAAATAGAACTCAAGAAAGAAGATTGCTCCAGAATTAATTAGCTCCATTCAACAGTTGCTCCAGAATTAATTAGCCTACTCCATTCTACAGCTAAACTGGAGAGGAAAGATTGCTCCATTGTTAGCCTACTCTACTCCATTCAAAGGCATCTATGTTTATCCATATCTCATTTTTTCAAAGAATCCTAGTCGAATCTACCGAAGTCAATAAAAACTCGCTGTCGTGCAAGATGCAGCTTCTGATCGTCAACGGCTGCCATTGGCGGCTGGCGCTGCACCAAATCGAATTTATATAATCCATCTCTACTTCTGCTGGGAGTATTCAGACTAGAAATATATCCACAATTACTGGTTGCTATGGACGCTTTATGAGTGGCCTCATACAATCTCTTTTTGCGTGAAAGTTCGAATCACAGTGGTCGCAATGGCGAGAGTGTTGGGAGTTTCTCTGATATTCATGTCAGAGTTATACATTTGCATGCAAGGTAATAACAACAATTATACGATGTAATTGCATATATTTATGTTAGTTCAAGATCTAACAGTCGCGAACATTTGATTTGCGCTGGGCTATATGCGCCTCTGAACGCTATTAATGTAAGAATATTGTTGTATTTGTGATCCTTGCAGATGGAGGATGTGCGACCTTCGAGATCCGAAACGAGTGCCCGTTCACTGTTTGGGCAGCAGGGATTCCTAGGGGCGGAGAGAAACAGCTGGGGAGAGGGCAGTCGTGGAGGGTTCAAGTACCCGCAGGAACAACGGGCAGGTTTTGGGGGCGAACGGGCTGTTCCTTCGACGGCAGTGGCAGAGGCAGTTGCGAGCTGTTAAATAATAATGGTTTAAGAAATTTAAATAGGATGGATCCATAAGGTAAACCATTTTTGTGAGGCTCAATAATATTAATAGATAGGCAGCCTTATGACTTAACCCATAATTTAGGACAATCATGCTAACTAACCTATAGTTTTAATTATTTTAAAATATTTGTATTTACATTATAACGATACTTTTACAAATATCATACACAATTTTATAGTATTTTTATTTATGTGTAAATAGTTCATCTCTTTTTTCATCATTATTTGGGGTTGCAATATATTTAAATAATCACTCAGAAACATATAACAAATTCAAAAGAATTTTATAACTTATGATTTCAAAATTAAGGACAATACACAGCGTGAGTGCAAAAAGTTTGTAGCTGAAAAAGTGGCAAGTTGATGGGCACTAACAATCCTTTTGACTCTCATGGCTTTTAAATTCCAGCATATATAATATAATGGAACTCCAAGACAATGTAAACCGCTCAGAAGAAAACCAAGAAGATCAAAACCCCAACCCACCACAACCACCCAATGTAAACACTCAAATTGATGAGGGGTTGGTAATATTAAGAACCCTTGAGGAACAATTAAGGGACACTAAAGAGCCTACCAAATTCTCCTTGGCCACTTATTTGGACATCATTGTGAAGTCCATTGCAAGTGTCCAAAGGAAATTGACCTCTATTTCTGATTATAGGGAAAAAATATATTAGTACTATAACACTAGTTTGAACAGAAACCAAGTCAAAGAACTCAACATTTCAAAACAACAAATATTGTCTATTTTTAGGGATCCTAGAAATTGACAAGAACTACCATTGATCAAGAAACACATCTCCATTGACTGGTGCATCCATCCCTAGATTAGTCAAAACTGGATGGATATGTGGTATATGGTTTTTGATAAACTTCCCTGCAACAACATGGAGATGCCCTTATATTTTATGAGAAAATTATGGGCTGAGTTTATTTGGGTAAGCATGTCAACTACTTTGACATTGGTGAATTTCAGGGGGTGGGTCGAGAGTTCGCACAGGATCGAAAGCATGCCAGGCGCGACCCGTGTTATTTCCTCGTCCCCCCAAGCGAAGGCATGCCCCCCCTACCCATCATCCTCTTGTTGCAGAGAGCTTGCAATAGGTACATCTAGCAATTTCATCATTGACTCGTAGCCTAGTGCAACATAATAGCTTTGTTGCACTATCTCGACAGGAGGTGTCTATCAATAGATTGATAGATGGGTTGGAGCTTCAACATGCATATGAGAGTATAGTGAGAAGAGAACACATGAACATAACAGTCGTCCATGTGAACCTAATAGATGCTCGAGTTGCGAGCATACATGTTATGGGCCTATAGAGCCCAATGGACAACATAGCTTCATGAAGGAGTTTAGTATCTTAACCCTCTCTATGTTTTTCATCGTTATATATTTATTTTGTATTTTGTTTATTTATATTGATATTTTAATGTATGTTGTTTTGCAGTTGTTACATCTGAGCAATAGACCCTCTACGTCGATAGATGCATTAGTGCCTAGCCCCACCATTGATGCAGTAGTAGAGGAAACATGTTCATTGGGTGCACCCCACACACAAGTATGTATCACATTTGATAAATTCACCTTAGTCATTTCTTTATTTTATGGCATCCTCAAATTTTTAATGTTCTCAGGTTTCTACATTATTTGGGACTAGGAAATGTTGGGGAATGTCCATCTGAGATGGACAAGTCACCTGCATCACAAGTATCATTGTAGTCTTAAATATCGTATAATTCTCAAATTTTTTTTGTTTATGTTTTTGAATTTTACTATTTAGTACTAATAGTTCAATTTTATTAATATCTATGTAGGTTGCAGATATATTTGTTGGCTATAGTACTATTGTACTCCCTGGGCACCTGGGCGTTGCTTTTGGGTTACCTTTCTCCAGGCCTAGGGAGTTGTAATCACTTGTACATCTTGTGAGGGTCCATTAGATCCCACTCTCAACATTAGTCTTATTGCACGCATCCTCACTTGATTCACATGCAGGGCACCCATCCGCACCATATGTATGCCACCCACCCCCACCACCATTTCCATTGACCCCATCGACCAAGACTACCACAATAGAGGTTGTCTTGGAGCAGGTTGTACAACCTAGTACTCCATCTTCTAGTGAATCTCCATCGAGGCCTGAGATATTCACAATGAGATAATGCATTGATGATAATTTTTTATGTTTCATGAATTTGATTTTACGCATATTTGTTTAATTTTCTTGACTTGATCCTTGTAACTGATGTAGGGTGGAATTGTAGAGAGATTGGAGTCGTGGAGGAGGGTAACACCCTCATGAATGATAACAGCACATGCGATGAGTTGTCTTAGGTTAAATTACAAAGTATCATTTTGTATGTCTATTAATTCATTAAGGAAAAAAACTTAGAACATTGCTCATTTTTTGTGCAGTCTCCAGAGTGTCCAAGAATGCCCAGGCTTAGAACCTCTTGAGGCGTTTTCTCAAGCATGAGAAGAAAGATAGATTTTCAGAATGATCCTGAGGGTGGTGAGGGTGGCAGTGGTCAATGATTGACCAACTATTGACATTTTGTATCTAAGCCACCATATGGATTGTTTTTTTTTTGTTAGGGAACTTGTTGTGACTTTGTGTATTGGGCATGAGTTCCCATTTTGTAAAAAATGTACAATTTAGACCAATATACACACACACACACACATTTCATGACACGTTTTTTATGAATCTCATTGTTTCTGCATTTTATATTGATGAATATGTGAATTTCAAAGTGTTTAAATTTGAAAGTGTATGAATTTTACATGTATTAATCCCTTGGTTTTTTTCTAAAGTAATTATAAATACTTTCATTACGCATTAAGGAATATCTTACGGTGGAAAAGATTGCTAAATGCTAAATCCATAAGTAGTTAATGGTTCTCAAGTAGCATTGCTTGCTAATCAACCATGTATCTCTACATCATCGATATATAATTCCTTCTGAATTATTTGCATGAATATTATGGATATCCATATTCTAACTCACAACCAACACTATGGACTACCTCTTGAATTATCTCCATCTAAATACAATGAGAATCCATACTCAAATAATGGTCGCCTGAAAATATTGTGAACTAAAAAATGACATATTACAATAATTTATTATAGAAATAATTTTTCTCATTTATCTTCTACATAATTGTAAATCACTTAACAATCTCAGCTCAATGTTATGCCAAATTAACCTCCATAACTAGTACTAGAATTATTGAATTACAAAGATGACATAAGCTAAAATTCAATTATGCAAGTACACAACATTTGGACAACCCAAACACTTCATATATATTTAAAATATGAAGTGCGTGCACCTACCAATATCTTATCAGGGGTTGTTAGAAGTTGGGCTCTTCAAACCCTAGTGATGGAAACCATAAGATAACATTAGCCAATAGCTCACTCCATTATAGATCATCAACAAGGTAGCATACAAAATGGTAAGTCCTTTTCAGAATCTACATTTGTATCCCACACGTGTACAATATCAACTCCCTCTACCTTCTCGATAACAAGCACATTAGGTAGCACTAGGGTTTTCAAATGCCACAAAACCCTAACTTCTTCTCTTACCAGACCTACATGATAAAATTATTTATTTTATCCTCTAGGTATAAGTCCTAGTATTCCTAGTCTCCTTAGGACAAAACCTTGACCCTATTCTTCCCTTAACATTCCTTTGATAATCCTAGTTGTTAGTTTCTTAGTTCATTCAATCCATAATTTGACCGTTTTCTAGGGCACACACATTATTTCCCTCTTTCTATGCATGACATATATAAAATCATTTGATTTGTGTGTAACCCTTCATAAATGCCAAAAATACTAGTCAATGACTCATTAATTCACTCATGTTTGTTTATATTGTGTAGTGGGTATATGTAATTTTTGTTAAACCCGTCAATTATTAATAACATTTATTCGGTCTTCCATGATGTCCATTAAACTTAATGATTTTGATAAATAGAATGAGAGAGTTCACATGGAAACTATATCTTAGAATGGGTATCATTTTCCACCTACAAATAAAGGTTTTGAGGTCACATTTCATGACACACTATAGAAAGTAATTCTATGCTACCAAAATTCCTCTAGGGAGACTCGAAACCATTATTCTTTTTCCTTCACAATATATGAGAGTTTGTTGCACATTCCTACCTAATTTTTGGGTTAGAGGACACAAGGGAACAAAGAACCCTCCCAAACCCAATCCCACAAACCTGTTGATGCCATTCCATTTCCATGCCATGCTATTTTCATGCCTTGCCAAGCCATTCCATGGCATGCCATTGTTATTTCCACACCATTTCCATGTCATTGTCGTGCCTTTCCAAGCCATGCCATGTCATGTCATTGCCATGCCTTTCCTTTCCATGCTATGCCATGCCTTGCCTTTCCATGCCATGACATGTATTTCCATGCCTTTCATTTCCTTGCCATGTCATGCCATGCATTGCCATGCCATTCCTTGCCTTGTCATGCCATGTCATTCCTTGCCTTCCATTGTCATGCCTTGCCTTGCCATCCCATATCATGCCTTTCCTTTCCATGCCATGCCATGCCTTGCATTGCCTTGCCTTACTATGCCATGCCATGTCATGCCTTGCCTTACCATGCCATGACTTTCCATGACATTCCTTTCCTTGCCATGCCATGCCATGCCTTGCCTTCCATTTCCACGTAATTTCATGCCTTGCCAAGCCATTCCATGCCATGTCATTTCCATTCCAATGTTATTCCATGCCTATCCATTCCATGGCATGCCATTGTCGTGCCTTTCCTTGCATTGTCATGACATGCCATGCCATGCCTTGCCTTGCCTTTGCATGTCTTGTCATTCCATGCCTTGCATTTCCTTGACATGTCATGCCTTTCCATGTCATTCCTTGCCTTGCCATGCCATGCCATTCCTTGCCATGCCTTGAATTGCATTGCCCTTCCTTGCCTTTCCATGCCTTGCATTTCCTTCAGGGATGATTTTAGAGGCTAAATTTCTCTCATGGGATAATTTTCCATGGTTTTTCCAAAAACAAAATTCGCTATTTTAAAAATGCTTCACCCAAATTCTATAGGATAAAATTATTTTACCTTAAAAATAGCCAAAATTTTATAAAAACTATATAAAATCCTTAGAAATTTGAATGTTTTTACAAAAATATTGCCAATCATTTATAGTTGGCATATGAAGTATTAGTAAGATTCGCCAAGGTTTCTACTTTTTAAAATAAATTTCCATCCTTAAAATCATCCTTGATTTCCTTGCCTTGCCTTTCCTTACCATGCCACACATTTCCTTTGCATGCCTTTCCATGCCATGCTTTACATTTTATTGCCTTGCCATGCCATGCATTGCCTTTCCTTTCCATGACATGCCATGACATGCCTTGCATTTCCTTGCCTTTCCATGCTATGCCATTCATTTTCATGCCTTGCAACTCCATGCCATTTCCATGTCAATTATATGTATTTCCAAGCCATGCCATGTCAATTCTATGCCTTGCATGACTTGTCCTTGCATGCCTTGCCTTTGCATGCCTTGGTATGGTATGGTATGGTATGGTATGGTAGCCTTGGTATGGTATTGTATGGTATGGTATGGTAGCCTTGGTATGGTATGGTATGGTATGGTATGCCTTGCCTTGCCTTTCCAAGCCATGGTATGGTATGGTATGTCTTGCCTTGCCTTTCCTTGCCACGGTATGGTATGGTATGCCTTACCTTGCCTTGCCATGCCATGGTATGGTATGCCTTGCCTTTCCTTGCCACGATATTGTATGGTATGATATGCCTTGCCTTTCCTTGCCAGGGTATGGTATGGTATGGTATGCCTTGCATTTCCTTGCCAAGCCATGGTATGGTATGGTATGCCATGCCTTGCCATGTCTTGCAATTCCAATACTATGCCTTTCCATTCCATCCATGCCTTTCCATTCCATCCATGCCTTTCCAATCCATGCCATTCCATCCATTTTCTTGCCTTTGCATGCCTTGTCTTGCCATTCCTTGCCTTGACTTGCCTTGGTATGGTATGGTAGCCTTCGCATGGAATGGTATTTTATGGTATGGTATGCCTTGCCTTGCCTTACCTTGCCAAGCCATGGTATGGTATACATTGTCTCAACTTGCTTTGCCATGGTATGATATGGTATGGTATGCTTTGCCTTGCCTTGCAAAGCCATGGTATGGTACAGTATGGTATGGTATGCCTTGTCTCGCCTTTCCTTTCCATGGTATAGTATGGTATGCCTTTCCTTTCCTTGCCATGGTATGGTATGGTATGGTATGCATTTCCTTGGTATGGTATGGTATGGTATGGTATGCCTTTCCTTTCCTTGCCATGCCATGGTATGGTATGGTATGGTATGCCTTGCCTTGCCATGGTATGGTATGGTATGGTATGCCTTGCAAGGAAAGGAAAGTGAAGGAAAGGTATGCAAGTGAAGGCAAAGTATTCCATGCCTTTCATTTTCATGCCATGCCATGCCTTGCATTTCCATACCATGTCTTGTCTTTCCTTGCCTTCACTTACATGCCTCTCCATGCCATGCCTTTCATTTCCATGTCATTCCATGTATTTCCTTGCCTTAACTTTCCATGTCATGACTTCCCATGCCTTTCTTTGACATGTCATGCCATACCATGCCTTGCATTTCCTTCACTTTCTAGGCCATTCCTTGCCATTCTATGCCATGCCTTGTCTTGCCATGCCATGTCTTGCATTTACATGACATGCCTTCCCATGTCTTGTCATGCCATGCCATTTCCATGCCAATGATATGCCTTGTCAATCCATGCCATGCCTTTCCTTTTCATGCCTTTCCTTTGCATGCCTTGCCTTTCCTTTCTTTGCCTTGCCTTTGCAAGTATTTGTTTGTCTTTCCTTTCTTTGCCATGGTATTGTATGTTATGATATGGTATGGTACGCCTTGCCTTTCCTTTCCAAGCCATGGTATGGTATGGTATGGTATGGTATGTTATGCCTTGCATTTCCATGTCATGCCTTGCCTTGCCTTTCTATACCACGCCTTGCCTTGCCATGCCATGTATTTCCTTTCATTCACTTTCCATGCCTTGCCTTGCCATGCCATGCCTTGCCTTGCCTTCACTTGCCATGCTATGACATGCCATGCCTTTCCTTCACTTGCCATGATATGACATGCCATGCCTTTCCTAAATGAACAATTTTAATATGTAAATAATGCTTGTACTAAATGAACAAGTTTAATACGCAAAAATTACAATAAAAGGATTCATTAAGTATGTATTTCTACAAATTGTTATCCCATATATCTTAGATAAAAATAATTGCATGAGAATTTCAATGTCATAACATAGGCTCTCTTTATTCATATATCTAAGGTATCTTCATAGTTGTCAAACATGGATTATCATAATTAATAGGATTTACCTAGACCTAGACCTACACGTACACCTAGACTTAGATCTAGACGTTTCCTTGCCTTGCAATGTCATGCCATGCTTAGCCATGTCATGTCTTTCCTTCGATTGCCTTTCCTTTCCTTGCATTTCCATACCAACATGTCCGTGAATGGCTTGATGAGGCGAGTTGCAACTTGTGACAAAACTCAAACCAGGGTTCAGATGGGCGAACTGTCGGTTGCATTAGATCTAGAACACTGGGTTTCATCTAGTGGGGCCCCTCCACTATCATTCCGTCGATCGAAAAATTGTTTGTTGGAGTATCTCCAACGCTAGGGTTTTTATTAATGAGGCATAATGCAATTTATGAAGAGGAGTTCGATTTTAAATAACATCGTGTGGGGCGTTTGTGGGTAGTGTAGTCACATTGGACTTGGTCAAATAGAATTGCGGGAGCTTACGAAAATCTGTTATGATGCTTGGTTTGGATTTTATGCTCCTAGACCAAATTGGCCACATGTCCCTGAATGGATTGAAAAAGCAAGTTGAAAATCACAATAAAACTCAAACTAAGACTCAGATGGATGAACCATTAGTTGCATTGGATCTGAAGCACCGAGTTTCAGCTAGTGGGGCCCCTCCGCTGACATTTCGTTGAACGAAGGGGGGGTATAGAGATATAAAGAGAGAAATGGGAGGAGAGTAGAGGAGAGAGAGGAATGAGGTTATAGTGAGAGTGAGACTTACAACAATGAGAGAGAGAAAGAGGTGGTAGATGTAGGAGAGAAAGAGAGGAGAGATATTTGGAGGGAGGGAGAAAGATAGAGGGAGGATGGGGGTCAAGAGAGAATGTGTGAGTG
>JZKD02S0675355.1:610358-623171 GCA_000966675.3 Picea glauca
TAGGAGGGCTAGGGACAAAGAGGGAGGGGAGGGGAAAGATAAATACAAAGAGGAGGGGTAGAGATAGAGTGTGAGAGGGAGGAGAGGGAGAAATAGAGTGTGGGTTAGAGAGAGGGATAGTGAGAGGAAGGGAAGTAGAGAGGGATACATATTAGAAGGGGGTAGAGAGAGAATGAGAGGAAGGGGGAGATACAAAGGGAGAAAGAGAAGGGGAATGGAGAGAAAAAGAGGGGCATAGAGAGTGAGACTGAGACTAAAAATGAGAGAAAGAGAGAGAGAGAGAGATGCCAAGGTAAGGTCTCTAACTCTAGGTCTTTCTATTTCTTGTGATGTCTAAGTCTTGCCATGTCTAGGTCTTACCATGTATAGGAGTGTGAGGGAGAGAGAGGGAGACAAACAAGGGGGTTTAGTGAGGGAGAGTGAGAGAGAGGTAGAGAGGGGGGGTGGTAGATGTAGGAGAGGGAGGAGAGGGAGGAGAGAGAGGAGAGAGATAGAAAATGAAATGATTTATAAGAGCACATGCACATTCCTAGAGCGTGTGGGTGCTCCTAGAACACGTGCATGCTCTCAAGAACGCGCACACATTCTTTTGAAATCATTTTTTTTGGGCTGAGGTGTATGTTGAGTTGGTTGGCTCAGATTTAGGTTCAGGATAATAAAACTAGTGGTTTGGTATGCAAATTGATAAAAACCTCCATTTTTGTGAATACCCCTCTATATCTTTGTCTTTGAAATTATTTTTCTATAGGCTAAACAATTCAGTTGTTTACGAAACTATAGACATAGATCAAGTCAACTATGTAGATTTCAAATATATATATATATATATATTTTAAACTAATATTCTTTACTATTTTTAATTTATTTTTGTCTTCACATATATCAAAATCCTAGAATACATACCTCTCTTATTTATGCTATAACTTTTTCTAAGATTAACCATTTCTCAAATGAGTTATATGTGGCATTAGAGGAGACATCTATTTTTGTCTTCACATATATCAAAATCCTAGAATAGATACCTCTCTTATTTCCGCTATAACTTTTTCTAAGATTAACCATTTCTCAAATGAGTTATATGTGGCACTAGAGGAGACCGACATCTATTTTTGTCTTCACATATATCAAAATCCTAGAATACATACCTCTCTTATTTCTGCTATAACTTTTTCTAAGATTAACCATTTCTCAAATGAGTTATGTGTGGCACTAGAGGAGACCAATACCTACTATCTGAAAAAAATTAAAATTGTTTTGATCATGTTAAGACCCTCTTAGCCTGCACGAAAAAAAAAAAAAAAGTTGTAATTTCAAACATTGTTGACTTTGATAATTTAAAAGTTGAAAATACATTTTATATCAAGATTTATATAAAAAAAAACACTCTGCACATTTTCAAATTTCACGATAAATCCATCCCTTCAATATGATTGACAACTTTGCAATTTAAACGTAAAGAACAATTTTCCGACAAAATTTAAATGTGAAAATCCTCATAATTTTCAATGATTAAATGTGAAAATCCACGTAACTTTGTTTCTATGACGTAATCTTGGAATAAATCCTTATCCCAATACATATAACACATGCTACCGGCCTTCCAATAAAGTCCTGGATTCATGCATCGTCCCGTTTCCTATGCTGAGCTTCTTATCTTAACTTTTACTGGGCGTTTGAATTGCATATGGCATCTCCTACAGTCGCGCATGGCGTTTGAAATGGGCGTGCCATCTACTGATCATTTAAAAAGTAAAAATTGCTGAGTGATTACTCTGAATTGCACAACATTAATTCTCCTTACACAGCATTAATGAGCCCATTGATTATCATTTATTTCCGAAAGTGAATGTCGTCATAAAGGTGTCGTGTACGGAGAAATGTTAAATCATTTTACTTGTCGGCCATCACAAGTTTGGGCGCTTATAATAGTCCTTGCAGATAATTTCATCACTTTATTTGTTCAGAATAGGTAGGCCTCCAATGCTTTTCTCTATCTATTTGGTCCCAATTCACTTCAACCCACTCTGTTAAAGAATTAGCTTCCGTGAAACACACGACTCTAATCGTCAATGGCTGCCTGCCACGCCACGCGCGAGAGATCCACGTCTCTGCAAAGGCGGCGTCAAAGTTGAACCAGCACCAAATCGACTCTATATAATCCACTACTTCTCCTGTGACTACTCAGACTAGATGAGATTTACAATTGCTGTGGACGTTTTATGAACGACCTCATATATTGTCTTTGTGGGTGAAAGTTCGAATCGCAGCGGTTGTAATGGCGAGAGCGATGGGAGTTTCGCTCGCACTCATGGCAGCGCTAATCGTTTGCGCCGTGCAAGGTAATAACGGCAATAATACAATGAAACAGATATTTTTGTTACTTGCAGAATCGAATTCAGTAGTGTATTTGTGATCCCTGCAGGTGTAGTATGTGCGACCTTCGAGATCCGGAACGAGTGCTCGTTCACGGTTTGGGCAGCCGGCACTCCCCGCGGCGGAGGGCAAAAGCTGGAGCGAGGGCAGTCGTGGACGGTTGAAGTCCCGGCGGGAACAACACTTGGAAGGTTTTGGGGGCGCACCGGGTGTTCCTTCGACGGAAGCGGCAGAGGAAGCTGCAAAACTGGGGACTGCGGGGGTGTGCTAAACTGTCAAGGATGGGGAAACGTCCCCGCCACTCTGGCCGAATACGCTCTGAATCAATACCAGAACCTCGACTTCTATGACATCTCTCTGGTCGACGGATTCAACCTGCCGATGATAATGATACCCTCCGCCTCTCAGTGCACAAAAGTCAGGTGCAGCAGCGACATAAATTCGAAGTGCCCCGCAGAATTAAGGGTCGCCGACGGATGCAAGAGCGCCTGTGCTGCTTTCAATACACCGCAATATTGCTGCACGGGCTCGTTTTTGGATAATTGCCCTCCCACTGATTATTCGCGTTTCTTCAAGGGAGAATGCCCGCAGGCCTACAGCTATGCAAGAGACGACGCCACCAGTACTTTCACATGTCCCGGAGGCACTAACTATAAAGTCGTCTTCTGCGGGGCTGGCACCTCCCTTGAAGATAATCTCTATTCTACTCTACTGTGACCTCCTGTAAACCCTAAGAAGCGGCCGATATATTATCGTATATCCCGTGCAATAAATACTAATTTTGTAGAAGTAAAGAAATAAAAGATAACCTAATACTATGAAGAAAATCTGCAAGCGTTATACTGTTATCGAGCACCACTTTATTGTCTAGTATCTGTCCCGCACTAATTCATGATCATCATCTAAAAGTATTTTTGTTTTTTAGATTCTCTGAAATATCAAATCCTAGAAATATGGATTTATTTGTCATTGTTACAGGCTGGGCATATTTTATGAATTCTCCAAAAAAAAATAAAAAAAATAAAAAAAATTGAAGTAATAATGTTCCATCATCAAAGTAAAATAAATGAGGTGCTTCATACTTGTTTTCAAGATCGGGTAATAATGTTCCATCATCAAAAAGTATGTTTGTGTATAATAATAAATATCACCTCCTAGATAAGGTTAACTTGAAAAATAAAAATCCATTTTAAAGAAGTCCATTATGTTTTAATGGGTTTTATCTATAAGAAGAGAACTAATTTGTTAAGAAGGAGAAATATTCATTGAAGGTTATGCCCTATATTTGATTCAATGTGACAATCTACAAAAATAGATCTACTTAGAAGGAAAAATATTCATTGAAGGTTATGCTCACATATTTGATTCAATGTACTAATCTTGATAGAATAGATCCACTTATTGCAAGCTTCATCTAACGAAAAAAGTATCATTTATACAGTGATTATAACTTTATATACAACATAAAGAAAAAATACAAAATAATGGAAAAAGTAGAAGTTAAGTAACCACAAACATACAAAGTAAGAGGGATGAATAAAACTAGCATACCTCTGAAACAAGGGAAGAGAACATAGAAGAGAATATAAGGTGGATATGTTGTAAAAGGAAAACATAATGTTTTTTTTATAATGGGTTGTGGCTTATGATATTCCAGTAACTTTTTGAGGTAAATTATGTTCTACATAATTTTGAAGTCTAAATGTTTAATGGATATACCTTTTATTTTTGGTTTCTTAACTTATATTAATGAATTTTCTAGCTTTTGTGCTTCTTTTTACCTCTAGTTATTTGTAAATTAGAGGAAGAAACACTACAAAAAAACCATTATGGTATAAGTATCCCCATGTATGTGCAACTTGCAAACTTACAATAAAGCCATTGATTATGAATTTACAAGTTAATTTTTAAGATGTTATTGGTCGTGCCTTCTACTATTGTTTATAAAATAATATTCAAAACATAGAAGAAGAGACGTTGTTGGTCAATGTTCAAAACATAGAAGAAGATACATTGTTGGTTCCTCCCTCCCTATCTTAGTAGAATGATAATTGGAGGAAGGGGTTGAGGCTACAAAAAATTCTTTATGCAAACATGAAAGAATATAAACTTGGGTTAGTCCTTAAAATCCATATTATTATGTTTGGAGAATCAATGTCCATTACTTTCTTTATGTCTTTGACTACAAATATGTCCATTGGGGAATGAACTGATGCAGGAACCACCTATCCCTACTCTAATGTTAACTTTGCTCTCTTTCAGATTCAAATTCCCATTATTTCTTGGAGAGATCATTCACCGGAATTGGATCACCATTACACATTCAACATAAATCTTTTTCAACCTTCTCTCTTCAACACACCAAGGGAAAACCAACTATGTTTCCATTTTTATTTATACTCTATTCTGTAACAGGAATTGCATAGACGTGATAGGAAATCAACTACGATAGAATGAATGGAACTACGCGAACCAAAATCACTTTCGTAACAATTTACAATTGCTTCAGCATTCAAATTCGATTTTGGAAACTTCAAGATCGGTTTCCTTTCAATCATTCACATTTACCACACCTAGTATCAAACCAGATCAACTTCAACCATAATAAAACATTTTTTTTACCTGTAGAGGTCCTTGTGACTTACATAGAAGAAAAAACCATATTCTGTTCCTCACTTTAAAAGACCCTTTTGACTCCCTCTGTCTGCTGAGAACCTCAATGCATTTTTTAACATGTATTCTGCAGTCCGAATCGTGCAACCTCAAATTTCATTAGATTGGGAATGTCATAATGGTATTTCTGGGTATGATTTGGAAGCAACAACCAATTTCTTCTCTCCCTCTTTTAAATACGTTATACATCCACACATTTCCTGTTATCACAAGTCAAAACCACCAAAGATCAAACAAAATATGTTATCTTTTACACCCTTTTGGACTTTACACAATTACCTTCGTTGCCATCATAGAGTTGAATGTACAGGGATTACATTTGATCACCCACACAAACAAAATCTCATTTGCAGAGCTCAAATACTGAAAGAAGCAATAATAAAAAAAATAATATAGATATAAAACTTAAGAAATCGACTAACACAGATTTGAATCTTGGGAATAAAAAAATTACAGAGGTTCTTTCCTCTTTCAATTTGCATTTGTTTGTTTCTAGAACCCTCTCAAAACGTTTTCCCAATCCAACCCTAAATCTTGATTTTTTTTGGAGTTCTCCTTACACATTCCCAAAATTTGAGATCCATAACCACCGTAACCTAACTGACTTCTATTTCTTTAACTACTAACTGACCCATAAATTAAATAATACTTAACAAAAAGATCTAATCTCTCTCTTTTTTTTTTATTTAATTTATTACTACAGGAAATAAAATTCAACTATTGCTCAAAACATTAAGTTAGGACTTCTAGATCTTGAGAAAGATATTTGTTCAATGCCCCTGCATCAGACTCCCAAGGAACAAAAGTATTCATGGACTCCCGTCCATGATCTCTTCAATTGTTTTGCCATTTTTTTGCATAATTGCAGTAGATACCCAAGTAGCATTCTCTACTGGGTGATCCTTTATTTTGACCAAGTATTCGCAGTAGTCTTTTCCTCTGGTTTTCTTCACCAATCTACCGCACAAAATATTCTCCATTTGCATTGTCTTGGTTGTAGGTAGTTGCTTCATCCAATTGATTTGTTGGTCTTTGTTACTATCTGGTTCACTTGTTGGTGTTTCTGGTCCATTCTCAACATAAGAGTACAAATTTACTATGTTAAAGATAGGATATATCCCAATGCCTACTAGAAGTTCAATATCATACATGTTTGTTGAAAACTTCCTCAAGATCTTACATGGTCCGATCTTTCCCAGATTGATCTTGTTATATTCTCTCTTAGGAAACCTCTCTTTCCATAGGTGTGCCAACACTATATCTCCTTCCTCAAAATTGACCTCTCTTATTTTTAAGTCTGCTTTTGTTGTACTCAAGACACTATCCACTCTTAACTTATTTTCCTTAAACTCTATTTATGTATGTACTCCTACTTGAATCACTGTAATTCAATCAAACAACTTGGCAATTCTTCCATTTACTTTTCCTTTTTTATGATCTTGTTCTGCAACCTCAATCAAGTTTTTAATTTGAGCCATTCTTTCACTTATAGCTTTGTGAGTGTTCCCTTCACCAACATTTGTTGTAGAATATTTGTTAAATGCTACTTTTAAAACAATACCAAAAACTTCACTTCCAACTTTATTAGGGAACAAACCATCTTTACCCCTGATGACAATACCCCCATTCAAGTATTTACTTTTCTATTTTCCATAATTGAGAACTTTTAATGTGCCAATCTTCAATGAATCCCAAATCTTATTCACAACAAGAATAACTAAGGATTCTTGTTCATTGTCATCAACAATAATCAAAACAGAATACTCCTCACACATGGCATCTTCCAACACTATAATCACGTCCCTTGCATTTGTGATCTTCTTATCAACTAATAATATCTTACAATCCTCACATTACACACACATCTCTTCATGTTCTACCACAGAATATGGAGAAATATATCCATGATAAAATTGCATCCCCTCTACATCATACAAATTGATTTCTGCACTTTCCCATTTTCAAGTGTCACAACACCTTTCCTCTCTATTGCACTTATAGCCTTTGTTTTCATATTTCATGCTTCATAGTTATTCCCATCATTCACTACAAAAACATCTGTCAATTCACTATCTTCAACCTCTTTAGCTACTATCACACTATCATTGATTACCTGCTCTTCAATTCTCAATCCAATGATAATTTTCTAGTGTTGAAAAACTATGACAACTTTTCTATCTCCATAAATATCAAAGGTGTGTGACCTCTTTTTCATGAACTTACCAACACTTTCTTTGAAAAATTCCTCATCCTCATACACTAATTTTTTATCAAATAAAAGAAGGCATCTCATACCTTTTTGGAAAGGATTTTTTAAGCTCATGATCATGTGATAATGATCAATTACACCTTGCCATTGGGCTATGATTTCTTCAACCCTGTTATCATCTTTCAAAAATATTTGAGAATACTTTCCTCTTAGTTCCATTCTATCCCAAACATGCTCTTCAAAATTCACACCCACATATATAACTTTCTCATCTGCTTGTAAAGGTTCCTTCTCAGTTATGAGTGTGAGGACTATTTGTTTTCCTTCAGATTCCATACTTAATTTAAGTTCTTCTGTGTACTGTTCAAATATTGGAAAATTGTGTTTGTCGTCGTCTTTCTCTTTGAATTTTCTACCTTGTATGGTTGCTTCCTTCATCTTGTCCTTTTCCTGGTTTCCATCTTGTTCCCCAAGCTACAGATTTACATGTTGCTATACATTTTCTTTCATGACTCCAGGTATTGCACTACTGGAAGTATCTCCCAGCCAACCTATACCATTCATTATGCCTTTACTTTGCTCAGAATGTTGTCCTCATTCTGAAATCTTCTCTTGGCCTTCCACTTCCTTAATGACAATATTGTAACTGTGAATATCTTTAGCTTTTGTACCTTTAACTAATTCGCAACTTTCTTCAACCTTTGACTCTGCTAGATCTTATTCCATGAATGTTATTTCTTTACCATGGTGCATGGGTAATTTAGTTGATTGTTTTCCTTCGTATTAAATTCTCCTGACAACATATGCCCATACTTATTAGATACAATTTCAAAAGACAAAGTTTTTACCTCGTCCTCTAGTTCTGCTTTCCCATCTTCATCATCTTTTGACAATCTTCTTCTGTTTTCTTTTGAGTTGGTCATAAGACTTCTTTCTGGTGTATTCTTCTTTCTCTCGTTTATAGTTTGCAAATTCTTCTTGTCTCTGTCTCTTTGAGACAATTCTATATTATCCTCTAGATTGATGACAATTTTTAATGACTGTCCATCTACATAACTTGAATACACACACAAAGTATTAGTTTCAAAACCATGTGATCCTTGAGTCTTTGTTGATACTTCTGGTACCATCTTGTTTTGTTGAACTAAACTTTCCACATTCTTCATGAGGTATTCATTTTGATTCTCATCAGTCTCTTCATCCTTCTGTCGGATTGAATTCTCCCATTTCTCTATAAGATTCTCATCAAATATCTCATCTACCTCATCATCTCCAAGCATTAGTCCTTGCTCAGTCTCACAAATACAAAATTCTTATTTATTTCGCAAATACTCTTTATCATACTCAACTACATTGAGGAGTTTTTCTTCCTTTAGCCAAACTTTCAGCATGTGCCTTTGTCTTCATGAAATTAATTTCTTAATAGGCCATCTAGCCACCTTCTTCATTACCCATCTACATTTATGATCTTCCAAATTTCTTCTGTAGTAGCTCCATTATCACATCAAGCCCTTCCTTTATCTCAAATATCTCTTTCTCATACTCCTCATCACTCATTTTCCACGTTATGTCTTTTACCTTGACATTTTCTTCCCTCTGTTGTGGATTTCACCTAAACCTTTATAATGACTATTAATAGTCATCTTCTCTTCTCCTTCATGAACTTCACCTTATTCACTGTTAGTTGCAGTCATGCCTATGTAACAAGACTTCTCCATTGACCTATTACCCACTACCTCACCAAACTTATCCTTAGCTTAGTCTTTTGGTATTCCAATGGTCCTCTCACCTAGAACCTCCTTGAGCACTCCTATCTCTTCTGGTTGTTGCAACTACTTCTCACTTACTGAGAACTTCCACTTATTCTACTTCTTCTGCTGCAAGGTTCTTTTTCCACACTTCTTCCTTCACTTGTGAGCTTCACTTTCTCTCCCTTTCACAATTTCCAAGATATGAGTCATTGTCACTCTCTCCTTCAGCTGCTACTTGTTAAGAATATGCACATATACTTTTTCAAATTCAAAATAGTAAGACTATATTAATTCACTTACCAGTTCTTCAAACAATTCTCCCCAAATTTGTATCTTTGGTTGGAATTGTCTTCTTGTCTATAAAATATCTATTGCAAACTTTACACGTGCTCTGCCTGTCTTCCTTCTTCACTATTCAAAATTTTCAAACTCCGACTTACTCTTCCAAAAAGTACTTTTCCTTGATCTTGGAGAATTACTTCCCTTGTAAATTTAAATAAAATATATGTGCTCTTAGACTCTTCTCCTGTTAAGAGCTCAACCTACAATTATCCATTCTTTGATCAAATCAATGTAAAATACAAAACCATTTTCCTGTCAAATTCCTCCCAAATCTAATCTCGTTGCAAGCTCATTATGTTTGAATCAATTCTCTCAAAGAGAAAACTAGATTACAAAGAGAATTACCACGAGCTCTAATCATCATTTCTTCTCTGATCATCACCACTTCAATGAACAAACTCCTGCTCTTCTTTCTTTTTCATGCTCTGATACCACTTGATGCAGGAACCAACTTTCCCTTCTCTAATGTAAACTTCACACTCTTTCATATTCATATGCCCATTGTTTCTTGGACATATCATTCATTGGAATTGGATCACCATTACATAGTCAACATAAATCTTTTTCAACCTTCTCTCTTCAACACACTAGGGGAAAACCAAATATGTTTCCAGTTTTAATTATACTTTTTTTCTGTAATAGAAATTACATAGACATGACAAGAAATCAGCTATGATAGCAGGAACAAAATTACGTGAACCAGAACCACCGTGGTAACAATTTAAAATTGCTTCACCAATCAAATTTGATTATGTAAACTTCAAGATCAGTTTCCTTTCAATCACACCTAGTATCAGAACAAATCAACCAATAGTAAAATGTTTCCTTTACCTATAGAGGTCATTGTTACTTACATAGAAGCAAACACCATATTCGATCCCTCACTTCAAAAGACCCTTTGACTCCTTCTGTTCGATGAGAACCTCAATGCGTTTTTTAACATGTATTATGCAATCTGAATCGTGCAACCTCGACTTTCATTGGATTGGGAATGTCATAATGGTATTTCTGTGTATGATTTGGAGGTAGAAACTAATTTCTGCTCTCCATCTTTTAAATATGTTATGCATCTACACATTTCTTGTTATCACAAGTCAAAACCCCCAAAGATCAAACAAAATATGTTATCTTTTACACCCTTCTAGACTTTACACAGTTACCTTCACTTCCATCACAAAGTTGAATGTATAGGGATTAAATTTGATCACCCACACAAACAAAATCTCATTTGTAGAACTCGAATATTGAAAGAAGAAATAATAATAATAATAATAATAAAATATAGATATAAAACTTCAGAAATCGTCTGACACAGATTGGAATCTTGGGAATAAAAAAATTACAAAGGTTCTTTCCTATTTCAGTTTGCATTTGTTTGTTTGCAGAACCCTCTCAAAATAAATTCCCAATCCAACCCTAGATCTTGATGTTTTTGGCATGCTCCTTACACCTTCCCAAAATATGAAATCCATAACCACTGTAACCTAACTGACTTTTATTTTTTTAACTACCAAAAGACCAATAACTTAACTATACTTAACAAAGAGGTATAATCTCTTGTTTTTATTTTTTAATTTATTACAACATGAAATAAAATTCAACTATTGCTCAAAACATAAAGTTTGGACTTCTAGAGTCTGAGCATGATATTTTCTCAATGCCCCTGCATCATGAACTAGTATGAATGTTAATATATGATTCACTACAAGTAGTATGTATGCATTTATGTTGGACGAGACATCGATCCGTTAAAAAAAAAAACTAGGTAGCATGTATATAGCCATGATATTAAAAAATAAGCGTTGGGAAATCCATAAGAGATATTATTATTGTTTTTCTTTGCAATCTTTCTATGTCTCATTTGTTCATCATGTTTTGTTTGACGCATTTTTCCCAAGATTTATCATTTTGTTTTGTTTATGATGTCAATTCTGCAGTAGTGATTGGGTCAATTGCTTTGAAGGTGATGGTGTCATATTTACATTTATCTCTTCTTCTCTTCTTCCAATATTTTTCTTTATATACTAAGTCACTTAATTCTTGTGTGAACAATACTGTAAATAATCATCCATAGATATTTGACATTAAAAAAATTCATTCAACAATATTTTGATTTAACAAAAATACACTAAAATGTAAAAAGCCATACTGATCAGGGGATTAAATTTTGCTCAAATTTCAAAGTTCTTGGAATGCAACGAAATCAGTGCCATTGCGTCCATCTCGTATTCCTGATTCCGGAGGTATATTTACTTTGTCAAATGGACTCCGTATGGAGAAGATATCACGATCTGTTCGTCAAGCCAAACAGGCAAAAATTTTGATGCTGACTGTACAAGTCTGTACAGTTCGTACAGTCCATACGGTCTGACGTGGCAGGACCATACGACTGTACAGAAGTGACGTGGAAAACATTCGTTGGTTGACAGCTGTCGAATCCGGGAGTGACACGTGTCAGTTTGGTGGCAAATGGTATGAGGACACGTGGCCCAATCCGTGGGCGCCACGTGTCACTCGTTTGTTGGCCGATTGGTTTTATGTAAAATGTATTGGAGGCCACATAGGTTCGACCCCCAGACCTGCCACACTATGTAAAGACTTCACAAACCTCCGCCGACCGTTGCACCGCCACTTATTCCTTGTAATATATGTGTATATCAATGTTTTTAAACTCATGTATATGTGTATGTGGCGGGAGGTCGGGCCAGGGCTTAGCCCCGGCCCGTGGTTTCGGTTTAACACATATGACCATAACATTGCGACCGTTGGCGCGCGGGTTATAACATATAGCCCATGGTTTTTACATATTACATATGCCCACGACCTGGAGAGCGAGGGAGTTACACGATTTTATAACTGTTAACCACTTTTTTCCTTTGAGCGCGGTCACGTGAACCATATGCCCAGGTGCCTAGGAGGTTAGGGGCTGGCGCGCCCTTATCCATCCTACAGTTTGCACCGTTGGTGCAGTTGCGCCCGGTGCTGGGTTTTCACACTTTAAAATGCGTGTGAGCCAGGTTCAATCAACAAGGGTGCGTTTTGTAGATGCAGAGACAACAAGCTTTAAGGGGGGACTTCCAGGAGGCCTAACTTCTTCATTTTTCGACCGATTGAGGTGCTGAAAGAGCCCAGACAGGGGTTTTGGGACGTTCTGAAGCCATTGGAGCAGTTGGTTTGTCAGTTTGAGCATTGTAAGACATGTTTTTGATCACTTTTTGAGCAATTAATAATAATGATCCATTGGAAGCTGGACCAGGAGATGTAGCCCAAGAGAGGGGTGAAATCCTTTATCAATTGTTGTGCTTATGTGTTTATGTCCATTGATTATGTTGCTGTCTATGTGTAATTTACATAAGTAATCCTTTAATCTATGTGTTGCAAACTGATCCATTTTCTTTAAACACATAACATTCACTTGCAATAATTTTCAAGCTTTTCAAGTCTTCTTCATTTTTAGATCAAGTT
>JZKD02S0675355.1:634014-672175 GCA_000966675.3 Picea glauca
TAAAGTCCAAGCATCACGTAGTTTGATAAATGCCATTCTTATTTACAATTTACAAATAAAATCTAGCTCAATAAAGGAGGGGGAGGAAGAAATTTAGTGAAGCATGTTGATAATTAATCGTTCGCTTATGTAGCTTATGTGTGCACTTCTACTTATCTCGCCTATGCACTCACAACTTGCTATCTAGTCCATTCAAGTCATGCAATGAGTTATTATGCATGCTTCCTCAAATGTTCCTATCCACATGTGACCACTTCGTATAAGTCATGAGGGATTCTTTTTATTCTTCCAGGCCTGAACCAATGTTGAAAAGTGGAGAATTGGGCCCTTCTTAATACTTGTTATGGACTAAATTACATGTAATAGTTTCCAATTCCAGTTGAGTCAAAGTATCAATTCAATTAGGAGAGGTGCATGCATAAATGGAAAGGATCTACATAATTTGGATCTTCAATCAATGAAACGATGTCTTAATATGTGACTAGAGTATATCAAATTTCATTGATGTGTGTTCTTATTGAAGGTCTCGTTGGTGTTTAAACCATTAGTGTAAAGATGACGACAAAACCTAGAAGTCATCTCTTATTGATAAGTAACAGTTTGGATTCGGTGGTAGGTGAGGATGATGACACTACCAATGGTTGAACCTAGAAACATCATGATGTGGTAATTTTCAATGTGTCAACAAGTAATAGTTAAATGTGTCAACAAGAGGCCTCCCATTTAAAAAACACCTTTGGCAGAGCCAAGCCAGACATGAATTAATGTATGAGACCCCCTTGTTTGTGGGAAAAGGGTGTTGATTAATTGGGTTGGTTGTCATTGATGTCAACCCTTGAAGCAATTCTAGTAGCAAATTCTAGTAGCCCCAACAATATGGTTAAGGGACTTAATATTTTTTGAGGTATAAATGTATGAAGATCAGTGTATTTGTAGGTAAGACTATTCTAGATGGATAATACAGGTCATGCCATTTCCGGTGATATGTGGAACGCTAGATAACTCCTCAAGGTTAGAGAATTATGACCTTGTGAAGTTGGAGAACTCTCATGAGTTATCTAGAAGCCCTTAGAAGGTCAAAGAAGTCAATTTATTCTAGAAGCTCCTAGAAGAAGTTTACTAGTCAAAGTGGTTGTAACTAGGAGTTAATCATGAGTTGAGTTGTTGCAAAAAGAAAATAATTAAAAATAAATTAGTTGCAACTAGAAGCACACGAGTTTACTATTTGTGGATAAAGTGGTTATAAGTGGACAAGTGGTTAGAAGTGGGTTAGTCCTAAAAAGAAGGACGTTGGGTTAAGTTAGTTAGAAGGTAACCCCCAGAGGAAGCTACTTAGAGAGTATAAATAAGAGAGCAAGGGTCTCCGATTAGCACTTATTGAGCACATTGAATATATATTATTTTGTGAGGTTTATTGCAAGTACTCATTGATACATCTGAAGTTACGCAAGTCTATGGTTGCAAGAAAGGTTGACGACGAAAGTTTCGGAGTTGTAGAAATACTGGAAAAAAAATGCTAGTTTTTTAGGTGTACATGGGCTGCAGTGGAAGAGGTCGTGTACATACATGGGCTAGCGGTATAGTAGGGCACACACAATTGGGAAAATCCATGCAAGCTTGAGTTGCTGAGAGTGCCAAGTTCTTAGAGTCTGAAAGCAAGTTCCGAGGAAGGTCTACAGTGATCAGGAACAACAGGTCTATTTACAGGTTCAAAAGGTATGTCATATTCTTATGTGTAGTTGGATTTTGTTGTTTACATGAGATATGGTTATGGGAGTTTGAGGATTTTCCATAGAGATGTTGTTGGATATATGACACTCATTGTATGAGCTAGATATTTAGAAATACAACACTGGTATGTCTGGTATTCATTATTGCTACATCTTGTTGGGTTGAGTGTTGAGGCATATCTTGTATTTCTTGGTACATGGTGAGGGATTTTGGTTGTGATGTGATGGTGAAGTTGTTGGTGTAGTTTGAGGCTACATATCAGTGAGGGTTTGATGTCTAGTCCATGTGATGGTTATTACACTTGATCATGATTGTATACACATGTATGGCACATGACTAGAGAGATATATATGCACTTTATTAAGGGATATGTATGATGATGCATGCATTGGGAAAAACTACATATTGGACATAATGACAGGTTATAGGTTGATGTGACAGAGGTAACAAAGTGTTCAAGTTTCAGAAAAGGTGAAAACCCTATCTTTCTGAAGGTGTACATAGGTTGTAGTATAGACAAGACATGTACATACACGAGCTGAAGTATAGATAAATCATGTACATACGCAAGCTACAACATATACCACTTGTGTACCTGTTGATATTTGTTGGTACAGGCTGATTTCTAGTACATGATTGATTACATGCTATTGGTATAGGTTGGTTACAAGTTGTTGGCACATATTGGTACATGTTTACAGTGGTATATTTCATAGGGACAATGTGGTAGTGGTTTCATCATTTGACACTTATATTTCAGGGTGGTTGGATGGGGAAAGGATAGGTGGTTGTAGCCGGTGAACATATGGGGTTGTAGCCTCCTCCTGGTTGTAGCCAGAGAATTGGGGAGTTGGATATTCCCTTAGGTTATAGCTTGAAAATATAGGAGCCTCCTTCCAGTTGTAGATGGAGAACAAAGGAATTTGGCGCTTCCTATGAATTTAATTATTAAAGACATATAAGAAAAAGAATTGTGTGGTTTTCTCCCGCATTCAGTTTCCACATAAAAATACCAATGTACTTTTTATGTGTATGATTTATTATTGTTCATGGTTTATTTATTCTGCACTTGTTGAATGATAATGGTAAATTGATCATAAAGATAATCAACACTTATATACTGTGGTTAAAAATGATTAAAAATCTCTATTACTAATTCAACCCCCTCTTAGTAATCCATTAATTGGTATTAGAGTGGGTTCCTTTAGAAATCAGTTTAACCACTGAAAGGTAGATCAAGGAGAGAAACAATGTGTATAAAAATGGAATACCACAAATTGATGGACAAAATTATGCATTTTGGAGAAGAAGGATAAAAATATTTGTACAAGCACATGGATTTGAGGTTTGGAAATCAGTTGAAGATGGATATAAATAGCCTTCCATTCCTCCAACAAATGACCCCATTGAGAGGATTTTGGTCCCAAAAGGTGAAGGAAACCAATCCGGATCAATGTACTTATGTCTACTCCTCTGGAACATGTCTTTGAATCTGGATCCTGGAAACAAATCTGATTATGGCTTCATCTCTAGCTCGTGGCTCTAGCTATTGGCTCTGGTCCCTAGCTATGGCTCTAGATTTGGTTTTGTCTCTACTTGTTCCTTCATTAAAAAAAATTTCTCACTGACTCTTAGCTCTGCAATATCCATATATGTACTCTAGACTCAACACTCATTCATATCTCCTTCTCTATCATGGAGACATTCCATATCAACAATCATGAAGCCAAGTCGAATGTTAGTCTATGTATAGTGTGACCCCAACAAGATTCCATCATACAAAAACTCCTCAAAGGAAGTGTGGTTGCATTCTTATCCTAGGATTAGTTTCTTCTCATCACGAAAACAACCCTTCATATCCAAGTCACTCTAATAATCGATCTGCATACCTCTACATGCTGATTGTAGGAGCTGATCCATTCCCTGGCAATCCATTCTTCAACTAGCATGCAATGTAAGAGATGTCAACCCATTATTTTACACACACCATGTAGTTCTTAAGAACCCCTCTAAGTTCATTGACCTCCATGCACCATTCTCCGACCCAATTCCAAGATGGGGTTTTTGAGATGCAATACAATAAACATGAATCGAATTGTGGTTTCTCTCGGCATCAACTTGTTTTCCTTCTCTTTTGTTTTTGTACTCTTCTATGTTGTTATCTCTCCTTGGAAAAATTCTGTCACTTGGACTGGATTTGCAAACAACTCTTCATCTTCTTTAATCTTCACTCTCCACAACCTTCACCTGGTTGTTCGGTGTCTAGGATGAAGCTCCAGATGAATCCACCAACACTTTTCTTCCCAGTGACCACTTAAATTACAGTGGTGGAATTTTTTTTTGTTGCTAATCCAAGGAAGTATTGACATACTCCTCCTTTGTATGTTCCTCTGTGTATGTTGTTGCATTGGAGAAGCCTTCTTTCAATTCAAATTCTAAAAAAAAAACAGGCCCATAGAACATGGATTTCTTCTTCTAGCAGGTTGTCTCACAATGGCCTTTATTTCCAAAAAAATAACATGTCTCTGCATACTGACAATTTTCTATGGTATGGCCCCTCTTCTTGCAGCAATGACAAACAAGAAATGTCTTGTTTGACATGGACCTCCTTGTCTTCTTCTTCTTCTTTCTTTTTTTGATTGGTGTGTTGTTGTCTCTGAGTACATGTGTGGGATGAGTATGCAAACTCTCCTTATCACTTCTCTCCTTCAATCTACCACAAGGATGAGGTGGTGATGAGATGACACCTTCACTCATTGTTTATTCTCATTCTCCTGATGAGCAAGCCAAATCTAACATGTTGGTTTCCTTCATGAAAAAATGGTTTTCTTCATGGCAGTAGAAGTTTCAATTCTACCATCAAATCCTTGGACTTCATGCTTGGCCCAAGGTGTGACTATAATGGGGGTCATGATGCCTTGTCTTCTCTTGCCTAACCCTTTTCCATCGTAGCCCATTTTGTTTAGGATTTTAGATCCAGTAACCCTGGTATGCTTCTTGAATTCACCAAGATGATCTTGAGAGATGCCTAAGGAAGGTGATCTTACCAAGTTGGTCTCACTCAGGGTGTTAGCATATGCAGTGGAAATGGAGGGTTTCCTTACTCCTCTATGCTCTTGGACATATTCTTGAAGCCTTTCCAATTCCTTCTCCTTTTCTACCAATTCTTGTTTCAGCTATATCATCATATTTATAAGCCTATCCTCCTTCCAACTATCCAATTGGATGACCATCTCCCCAAGGTATGCAAGCTACGCTCTATGGTTGTCCCAATTTGTTTTGACTGTCATGAGGGAGTCTTGGCATTATTCAAAATTCTTCTTGAAAATATAAACCTTCTCTTTCAAATGCTCATTCTCCTCCCAAAGATAAGAATTGTTGGCCCTTAATTCTTCCAACTTGTCTCTTCTTTCTTTACCCATGTTGAGGTCTTCAATGTTCTATTCAATGTCATAGTAGAAATCATAGTCAATGATGCAATTGCTATGATACCTTCTGAACCGTAAATAGGGCGGCTTATATCCAAATCGCTTCACCAACATGGATACTATGTGGAAATTTAATTTTTGATCTCTATCTCAGTATTATATTTAGAGCTATGTCTGCATAAGAACCACTAGGCCTCTATTCCTTTGTGCTACTCTATAATATCTCTTCTTATCTGTTGCAGATTTTTGAAGCTAGTGTCTAGGTTCCGATGCTATGGGATTTCTTTGTCTATGGTGTAGCCTCTACCCTTTTAATCACTACAAGGTCCTTTTTTATGCAACCAAAGGAAACCCGAATGAAATACCATCTTTTCTTAGAATGTCTACACATAAGGAATTAGATGCCAATGAGGAAGTGATAAATCATTGTTCTCAAGGAGCCAACCAATCTTGGGTCTGTACTCTGAATATCTTGTTGTCCAGTGACTTGCATTTCTACCCATCACTCAGTTACCAAACCCATGTTCACAATGGTAGATGAATCGACCAAGAGAGAACCTAATTGACTGGAGTTGAATGCAAGTCGACTAGTAGGTGGAGTTGAATAAATAAATAAGGGTAAAAAAAACCCAATGGAATGAATCGACCAGCAGTGAATAAAAATTACTCAATGAATGTTTAGGTTGACTGGCAATGGAGATAAAAGTTTAGAGGGAGAATTGGGTAAACCAATAGTTAAGAGAAGTGTCTAAAGGACGAAATGGGAAATCGACAGTGAAGTAAAATGTCCTAGTAACTTCTAAAAACACCCAACATCATTTAAATTCTCCTGAAAACATCTAAACACACCTGACAACTTTTAAATATTCCTAGGAAATTGGGAATTCTCCTAGCCTTGTCTAAAAACATCCTACAACATCTAGAAACATCCAACCACTTCTAGAAATGCATAGCAGAGTAGAATCTTGCCCAACAACTTTAAAAATGACCAAGAAGTATAAAATGTCGAGTAACCTATAAAATATGCCTAGAAAAGTTGTAACTCATACAAGCAAAGGAATTTGACCCTGCATGAGTCAATTCGACTAAAAATGAAGTAGTCCTCTTGTTGAAAGTTGATTTGGTGAATGAATCAAATAGATAAATGAAAGTAGAATTCGATAGAAGAGTTGAGTCAACCGAGTGAATGAAAGTCGGCTTGCAATGAAAATTGACTTAGCCAAGAAACTAAGTCGACCACAGAGGGAAATGCTTGACTCAAAAAATCAAAATCGACTTGGATGAATTCCAATCGACCCAAGGAAATGAAGAATTATTCAGGAAATAAAGTACAACTGGGTGAGGGAGGAATTCATCCATAAGTGAGATGCACGACATGTGGGAATGTTCATACGATCCAGTAGCCTTAAATTTGACCTGGAAAGTAATTTAAATGCCGACATGACTGATTAACTTGACCCAACAATATTCAATTCAACCATAGGGAGCTAACTCAATTGGCAAGTGAAGTTAATCAACCAACGAACAATTCAACTGCCGAGGGAGATGGAATTATTGTCCTTGTAAATAAAAGTGCCTTAGAAATTGATTTATATTCCCATGTGATTGTAACCTCTTCTGACAAATAATTTTGATCTCCATTGGTATTCGACTCTGATATGAAATGTATGAGGGACGTTCGAGAGTCGTCGTGGTTCTTCATTTTCATTAAAACTCAATTATAGGAAATAATTAAGATAAATACATGGGAATGCATTTATCATCTTATGAATGAAGTAAATAATAGACTAATGGTTGACATAATGAAATAAAACACAACCAATCACTAATGAACTCATAATTTTTTCACTGGTGACCTAAATGGGAAAAACCAACTTAGAATGTGGCTCAATATTTTCATTATGGAAATATCTGGTTACACTGCATTCATGGCTTCGATGCCTCTTCCTCTCTCAGCCAAAAGACCCATTGTAAATGAGAGTGAGGGAAGAAATAGGGAGATATGGGGGTTATTGGTTTTTGTTATCTACTTTTCTATTGGTCATGAGGATTCCTTGTGGGGTATTCTAATTGATCATCATAGATATACCCTGGTTCAGATCTAGTAAGATTCCAAAAAAATACCTTTAAAACTATCGGCCCCTCTGGTAAACCAGAAGGAAACGCAGTACACATAGTGTATTGTGCAGTCTCACCCGAGATAACTCTATGGGTGGATGCAATAATCAGGTGTTTTCAACCTGAGATGGAGAAATATCTATGGTTGTGTGCCGTAAAATTTATTCAATCCATCTAACATCTAGTTATAACATTCATTTTATGCATGCATGTGGAATACCAGATCTACTTAGTTACTTCATTCATCTCACATTTGTCAACTAATCAGACATAAATATGAATTCATTCATTCACATAACAAAGTGTAACCATGGTTCACCCCCCATGTGCTACGTCCACAAAGATTTGGCTCTCAAGATTTTATTATAGCTTATAAGATATCACATTGTGCATGGTTACAGTGTTAGTTCCTTCTCTCTCCCCCAGGCTTCTCGATCCCTGTGAGGATGACTAGATCTCACCAGTCTCCTCAACCTGCGATCTAACCCTCGATATCAATTCACTTAGTCCTTGTTGGAAGCAGGCCAAAGTAGAAAGAAAGGCGATTTTTGGAAAGAAGGCATGCACGAGGAAAGCGACAGCTGGAAGGAAGAACAACACGCGCGTGTTGACGATAAAAAATGCAACGAGGATTTCACTCGCAAAGTATTTCTAAAATCCTATTATTATAAGCTAATGATATATATAATACTAGTAGGTGGGACACCCTTGTAGATTGGAGGATCAAGTCTGGTTATTATTTGATGTTTTACTGATGTTCGACACTGCTTATAAGTTTGAGCATGATTGAGGATCAATGTTGGTTCTATTCACGAAAAATGGACAATGGATAGTGCAGGTTATGTGTTTGTTTTGTTGCTCTAGACTCGAATGTCATGTTATAATGGCTTATCATATCCATTGTTACCTTTTCTATTTAATCCTTGATTATTATTTGTGACACCTACAAAAGATACATGTTAGTAACAACAAATAAGAGCAATTGAAAAGAAGAAAATCAATATGAAAAAAATCCAAAAGAAAGGAACTATGCTACTATGCCATACGATGCTCCACTATGCATTTGAAGCTTAAAGGAAATGGTGTTAGTCCAACTAACAATGTTGATGACTATGTTATATATTGAGTCATGTGAAGGCATGTTTGATATGCGTTATGGTATGTTTGGCAATGGTTAATGTGATATACAGTGGCGCACTTGGCAAGTGATTGATGGTAATTTCGATGCATAGATTAATTGGATGGATTAATGATGGATTGGCTAGTGTGTACTAAGGAATTTAATGAGTAAAGGATGAAAGTGGCATGCATTTACTGCACGCCACTCCATACCTCTCCCAATGGCCGTCACCCTATCTTGGCTATTGTTCAATTGTGTTTTGTTGTGGTTAAGCTCTGATTTTCAGGCAAGGGAATAACTGCTCGACCAAGCTCACGTTTTTGAGGCTTATTGGTTATAGGTATGTCTTTTTCACCATCCATGAACCCACTTTGGTTATGAAATAGATATTGGCTCAGTGATGTATGGGTTTTTTCTTTTCTTGAGACTAGAAACTGTGTAAACTTGTGATGTTTCTCTGGAACAGATTGTTTGTGTGGTTTTCATTACAAATGAAAATGATGGTTGAAGTCACAGTTTCATTGATTATTATGAGTGCTAGAAGCCATGAAGGCTCTCTATCATCCTTATTGGTTTTGGTTGGAGGGTTTCATTTGGTTCAGAATCACCGACTGTCCACACACTTTTCTTGTCACCATACCCAGTCGTTTTTGTTGTTATGGGGTTGCTGGTTTTGATTTCGAACCACCTTATGTCACTGCATATCATTTCACCTGGGTATGGGATCGTTCATGCTATTGATTTTTTTGCAGTGGGTTATGATAGCTATTATGCCAAGGGGCTTGCTTTACGGTTGATTGATTTTTCATGGCTCTGTTTATCTCAACATTTTTCGGGTTGATTGGGAAAACCATGAGGGTATACCCTGTGTATTCTTGATGTTATTACGGTTCAAAATGAAGCCTCTGCTCCTCTGTTCATAGTCTCTCTTATCTCATGATATGTCACTCTGTCTACGAATTTATTGGTGATATGGCCTATTTTTCCACCGTATGGTCTCGAAGGTTTCTCACCCGCTGTTGGGGGTCGACTCCAGTCTCCCTGTGCTGGTCCACATAGCGTACCCTTGATTATTCAAAGCCCAGTTTTAATAAATGGAGCATGTTATATCATGTTGGGTATATTTTTGTTTGTTATAAGTTGGTGGGTTATTGTTGACAGTGGTTTTGGTTATTGGTATTTAGTCATTGCATCGTTTTAATAGTCAAATCGATAACTTAACACAATTAATTGGTTGATTTGAGAAGTGGGATTGGATAGACTGTCACTGTCTTTTATATTGTAACAATTGGATTGTTAATCCAACATTATTTTGTGGCTAATTAAGTCACATCGATACTTCTTGCATATGCATTGGTCTGTGCAGGCTTCCTACAACATGGTTAAGTTGAGATGATGGTTGTTGTTAATGTCTATTTTAATTTCCAATCAGGATTATTGCAATTTGGAATCGTGATAGTTGTCTTGGTTGTCTGTTGTGTATGTTTTATGGATATCGTGCATCGTATCAGAAATGGGCACAAGTTTTATAAAGATATAGTCTCATTGCAATTTAAATTGTTAAATTGAATCAAGGAATGGAGTAGGGCACGATCTTTAAAAAAAAAAGGGAACTTGTGTCCGTGTTTGATTTCAAGGATTAATTTATGACAATGGTTGATGGTTTGGATGTTGAACATAGCCGATACAAATGACTGTGTTTTCATTGGAATTTTGTTTTAATATTAAATGGAAGAAATGAAAGGAATCATGATTCTTTATACATGTTGTTTGGGAAGTATATTATTTGAGTATGATGGCACTGTGTAATAGAAAAGGTTTAGGATTTGAATGAGAACAATGAGAAAGTTTAACACACAGTAATGGTTAAATTATACACACAACAATTGCTAATTGGTTACAGTAATTGGTTAGTGTTGGACCAGTTGCATTAAATACACAATTGTTTTGTGGATTACTTAATTGATTTTATGAATAGTATCCTCTCTTTTCCCCGACCATTATTTCACTTTTCTATAATTACAATCCCCTCGCCTTCCCATATTCATTATTCACTCCATTTTCCTAAAATTTAATTACAGTTAAGAGGAACTATGTATTATGACAACTTAAGATGGATTACACTGATATGTTCTTTGGTTTACATTACAGTTGATTGTTTGTTGTATGTTAGAAGTAACCATGATCTTTTCCCCCCTCATTTTAACATTTTTTCTCTCAATACAAACCCCTCGCATATCCCAGAACCTTTGTCCACCCCCTGCTCATTGACAACGATTAAAAAAATTGTATGGATTGGATTGTATGCATCTGATATGTTGTTGAGCCAAATTTTATTTCATATTTTAAAAGAGTTGTCATGTATGGTTGTTAAGGAAAATATTTGCTAATCAATTATGCATACATGAATGATATTTTCAAGAAAAAGGTTGAAAACCGAGGCCCACCATGGCCCCGACAAAGGAAAAGCCACTGCTTCCCCTTCCTCACCCTCCAATGGCTCTGATAAATCTGTGTCCTCCCAGATGCATTTAAGGGATGATTGTTCTCATGTGATCAATGAGATTAATCCTAAAGGATCCACACAACCTAAGGGAATTTTAGAGAGATCAAAGGGTGATAGCTGCAACAAGGGAAGGATTGCCTCACGGATTGGAAAATATGGATTTTAAGTTTTTAATTATTAATAATAGAGAACAATTGACTTCTGAATTTTGGACAACATACTATTTTTTGGATATATGGGTAATATATATTTAGAACTAATTTCAAATATCACTGAGATTAATTGTCAAATATGAATGTGGTGATGGGAGTCACAAGGAGGGATGTTTTAGTTTAATTAACTAGTTGTGTTCTGATTGTTAAGAGCTAAAGGGGAGTCACAAGGGGTCCCACCTACTAGTTATTATTTATTTAAAACCCTTATTATGATTTATTACTTTTCTCCCAACTAAAAAGTTGGTTGAGTTTTTAGTTAACTTAACTAATGAAGTAGTTCAACTACTTCAACCAATTCTAATTTGCTTAAAGGCAAAAGGAAAGGGAGGAACATGAAGAGGTTAGAAGGAGAAGCATACTAAGGTTTTCTCTTTGAGTTTGTGTTGATATAGTTCATTTTTCATTAATTCCTTAATTTATCACAAGCCTAATTCTTTTTTATGATAGCAGGGTCTTATTGTAGACAACAAGATTCAGTGCTGAATTACATCATTCAGACACTTGTTTTTCAAAGGTGTTGATCTATCTTTGATAGTCTGTGTAGACTTGTCTGTTTGTGAATTAGTTTTCATGACTGACAAAGGCTATTGTGCAGAGTCGAGTGGGCATCAATCTGTGGCAAGCTGATCCAACTTTTAGAGTTCAGTTTTTTGTTTTCTATCAGAGGTCCTTTTGTATGTTTTGTCGAGGACATCTAAGTTTGACTTTGGTCCAAAACTTCTTCATGAAATTTTGTAAAGAGAATGACTCTTTGATGAATTGGAATGAAATAAAGGATTGCTTTATGTCTCATCTGTCTTGATTATCGACTTGGTGTCTTTACTTAAGTCTCTATATTTATTTCAACAACTGTTATATTCAAAAAATCTTATAAATAATGAATTTTCCAGTAAGATTTTATTTATAAAAAGACTATCCTAAGAACTTGTAATTAATACTTGTGAGTTAGGATATTAATTTTGATGGCTATAAACATAGGGTGATATTCTCGTCTATTTTTCTTTAGCCAAGCAGAATTTGAAAATGCTTGAGTAAGATCATTTCATATCTTTTCCTCAACATTTAATTGCCGACCATATTGGGGAGATCTTCAATATCTCTTTGGTTAATTTTTATTCTTGATTTGCATCGAATACATCTATTTTTCTGATATTGATTCTTTGACTGTTTATTTCTTAATGACTGTGCCTGTTGCAAGGTTGCCCAATATTGAGCCCGGTGTTCAAGATCAGACCAACATTGCTTTGAATTTGTTTAACACCATTTTAGACACTACCAATACTCATGCTGATATTAATCATTCATGGGAAGCAATTGAACGAGATATTGGTTCCCAAGAATGTTGGGAAGCTAGATGTAGACAACCTAGAAATCAGCAGTAACCTTCTCGTTTCTTCAGTTTTGTCCTTTATTTCATGTCCTCAGACTCTTGTGTCTCTAGAAGAATAAGAGGCTTATCACCTGAAATTAATCCTATTGTTGAAATAGGAAGAAGGAATGTTGTGTTATCAACCCAACAAAGTGATCTAAGGAGAACTTTGTCTGATTCTTCAAGTTCATCTTTTTATCCCTCACCTATCATCCACAATATGACATCTAATGGTGGCTCTGGTGGCACTGGAAGTGCTTCCTCCTCTTAGTCTTCATCTTCGTCAGTTATTGGTAGCTTATATAGACACCATATCCCTGTCCAATCTACCACAAATCCCACTAAAGTCATTAAAAATTATGGGCTTTTATTTTGAAGAAGACGCCACAACCACACCATGGCATGTGTCCTCTCCTCTTAACCTAGCACCTGCTACTCGTACACTTCCTAAATTCAAATAACATCTTCCTAGGTTTTCAGGAAATAACACTGTCACTACAAACAAACACCTGGTGGCATTTTCTAATGATTGTCACAACATAGGGGCCAATGACAACGATACTTGAATGCACTTATTTGTTAATTCCTTAGAAGGAAAGGTTGCAGACGATTTCTTTGACATTCCTCCTAAGATTCTATCTACTTGGGAGGGTTTAATCTATTGGTTCATATCCACTTATGGGAAATCTAAAATACGAGATGAGAAGTTACGAGAATACAATCACATCGCCTATAAGGATGTTGAGACCATCAAGTCCTTCAACTTGCATTTCACTAAGTTATACAATCAAATCCCTAAACTCATTCGACCTTAGAACCAAGCCGCTTTCATGCATTACTACAATACATTACCTCCCCTCTATCATCATAGGCTCGAGGAAAAATCCATTGATAACCTTGGTTCCGCTCTGCATACTTTTTCAAAGTATGAAGAACAACCAGAAAGAACATGTATTCCTTAGGGAGAATCAGTTAAACCGACATACATGTCCACCCTCTTACATCTAGTACAAGATATGAATAATTGTATGATAACATATGAGTGAAAAGGAACTGTCTCCCCTCTCACCCCTGGAGCTGCATCCTCTTCTGCACCCCCCTTTAGAAATCTGATTGAAAATAATTTTTAGCCTAAGGCTATCTTGCCTCGAAGTTGGTGTAACTTCTGCAAGGAACACCATGAGGAAGCCACATGTGAGGTAAGGAAGAGTTCCATAGATAATATCTTTTGTAAAAGACCATAAACTACCATCGTTGTCCTAGATTTTGCAGATCCAAAAGATGTCATGATCATCAATACTAGGAACAAATATTATTCTCCCACAGGAAAATTTGACCCTCCCCGCAATTCTTCTAGCCTGAGCTCATCCTCACCCACTGCTACTGTTCAGGTTCCTAAGGTTCATGAAAATCAAGGAACAACTTCCCCTCTCCCCTCTTCCAAGTACAATATCTTGAATCAGTTGGCCAACATCAAAGCATATGCAACCCTTCTAGACATGGTTGCCATCCCTTAACAACAAATGCATCTAAAAAAATTCATGGAAGGAAAAGCTTCCGTTGTAGCCAACCTCTCTAAAGAGGTAAATGAAGAGGATTCGTCTATAAATAAAGTAGGTGTACATAAATTTAGATACCCTGTAAAAATCCCCCTTTTTATATTTCTATAAACATTATGGATAAGATCTTGTGACAAGTGCCAAAAATTTACAGGGAAAGAACACCTTTCATCCATGCCATTACAACCTGTCCTCCCAGAATTTCCTTTTTCAAAGTGGGGATTAGATTTTATTGATCCTATTAATCCTTCATCTTCAGCATGACAAGTTTTTATTTTAACAACCACAGACTATTTTACGAAATGGGATGAAGTTGTTCGACTTAAGCATTCAACAAATGATCATGTAATTTCTTTCCTTGAAAATAACATTTTTTCCAGATTTGGTCTTCCATTGGAAATTATTACAGACAATGGTCCCACTTTCATTTCTTCTAAGATGACCCAATTTTTAGCTAATTTGGGGGTTAAACATTTAACCTCATCATATTATTATCCCCAAGGGAATGGGTAGGCTGAGTCTACCAACAAAAATATGGTAAGAATCGTCAAGAGGCTCATCGAAGATAAGCCCCGTCAGTGGCACACTCTCCTCACTTACGCCCTTTGGGCAGATTGAACTACCACCAAGATGAACACCGATTGCCCTCCTTTCTAGCTTATTTATGGTCAAGAATCCCTCCTTCCAACCGAGCTGGAAATTTATTCATTAAGTTTGATGCTACAGATCGAAGAATTAAATTCTCTCGATATTTCAAAAAGGATAAAAACACCCCTAACTTTGGAAGAGCAAAGGAAGTTTTCTTTGGATAATATTCAAAGGAGACAAGAAATCGTTAAGAAGTATTTCAATAAGAGTGTCAATACTATGAAATTCAAGGTCAATGAAAAAGTGTTGTTGTGGGATTCATCTCACGCTGATAGGGGAAGACATTCAAAATTTCAAAAATTATGTTTGGGTCCTTTCAAGATCGTTTTTGTCCTAGGTACTAATTCTTACATTCTAAAATATTTACAGGAGTGATTGTTTTCCTACAACACTAACGATTCACACTTGAAACATTACGTGGAACCAACTTGAAAAATTCTAACGCTGTTTGGATTTTCTGTATATTAGTAGTCTAGCTCTGCTTTCATTTTCCACTGTTTTTCTTTTCTACTTACAATAGTTTGATTTCTACTTCCTATTTTTAGAAATTTCCTGCTTCTTTTACATTTTTATCATTTTATTTTCTGTTGTTTTAAATTTTGTAATCTTAATTCTGTCATGATTTTTATTGTTTTTTCTTCTTTTATTTGATTCTAGTCAAGAATAAGATGTTGGATCAGTTATTCCACTATGACACTCCTCCAAGATATTCAAGATTACACATCTGTTACGATGTTTTCCTAAAAGCACACTTGAATTAGCTAGCTGCTTTCACTGCTGTCTTTTAAAGAAATTGGTTATCTCCCGCTCATGCTTTCCTTTCATTCATCCATTTGAGAAATAAAAGAGAAAGTCCATTAATTTTTCTCCTTGAAGTAAAGTGCAAACTTCGGTTGAACAATTATGCACACAGTGGTAAACCCCCTCATACTTAAAATTTTTCATGAATTATTCCCAAATTCTCAGTCATTTTTCCATTAAATCCGCTCACTTCCCCCTGTTGCATAATCTTCCTAGTTATATCTTATTGACCTGTTGTTCTTGGTCTGCAAAACCATGAGTTATGAGTTCTAAATCTATTGAAAACAAATTTTCCTGTGGAGTTTCTAGTTTGTTGACGATAAAAATCGCAACGAGGATTTCTCCTGCAAAGTATTTCTAAAAGCCTATTATTATAAGCTAATGATATATATAATAGTAGTAGGTGGGACCCCCTTCTAGATTGGAGGATCATGTCTGTTTCTTATTTGATGTTTTACTGTTGTTCGACACTGCTCATAGGTTTCAGCATGATTGAGGATCAATGTTGGTTCTATTCACGACAAATGGACAATGGATAGTACAGGTTATGTGTTGGTACTGTTGCTCTAGGCTCGAATTTCATGTCATAATGGCTTATCATATCCATTGTTACCTTTTCTATTTACTCCTTGATTATTATTTGTGACACCTGCAAAAGATACATGTTAGTAACAACAAATAAGAGCAATTGAAAAGAAATAAAGAAATATGAACAAAATACAAAAGAAAGGAACTATGCTACTATGCCATACGATGTTGCACTATGCATTTGAATCTTAAAGGAGATGGTGTTAGTTCAACTAAATTTTTTAATGAATGTGCGATATATTGAGTCATGTGAAGGCACATTTGATATGCATTATGGTATGTTTGGCAATGGCTAATGTGATATATGGTGGCACACTTGGCAAGTGATTGATGGTAGTTTCGATGCATAGATTAATTTGATGGATTAATGAAGGACTGGGTGGCGTGCACTAATGATTTGAATGAGTAAAGGATGGAAGCAACGCTCATTTACTGTACATCACTCCATACCTCTCTCACTGGCCATCACCCTAGCTTGGATATTGTTCAATTGTGTTTCACTGTGGTTAAGATCCGATTTTTAGGCAAGGGAAGAACTGCTCGACCAAGCTCGCATTTTTAAGGCTTCTTGGTTACAAGTATGTATTTTTCACCATCCATGAACCCGCTCTGGTTATGAAATAGATATTGGCTCGGTGATGTATGGGTATGTGCTTTTCTTGAGACTGGAAACTGTGTAAACTTGTGATGTTTCTCTGGAACAAATTGTTTTTGTGGTTTTCATTACAAATGAAAATGATGGTTGAAGTCACAGATTCATTGATTATTCTGAGTGATAGAATCCGTGAAGGCTCTCTATCATCCTTATTGGTTTTGGTTGGAGGGTTTCATTCGGTTTAAAATTGTTGGCCGTCCCCACACTTTTATTGTCACCATACCCAGTCGTTTTTGATGTTATGGGGTTGTTGGGTTTGATTTCGAACCACCTTGTATCACTACGTATCATTTCACCTAGGTATGGGCTCATTCATGCTATTGATGTTTTCATAGTGAATTATGATAACTATTATTCCAAGGGGATTTCTTTACGGTTTATTGATTTTTCATGGCTCTGTTTATCTCAACATTTTTCAGGTTGATTGGGAAAACCACGAGGGTATACCCCGCGTATTCTCAATGTTATTACGGTCCAAAATGAAGCCTCTGCTCCTCTTTTCATAGTCTCTCCTATCTCGTGAAATGTCACACTGTCTGTGAAGTTATTGGTGATATGTCCTATGTGTCCACCATATGGTCTTGAAGGTTTCTCACCTGCTGTTGGGGGTCGACTCCAGTCTCCCTTGTTGGTCCACAGAGCGTACCCTTGATTATTCAAAGCCCGGTTTTAATAAATGGAGCCTATTATATCCTGTCGGGTATATTTTTGATTGTTATGATTAGGTGGGATATAATTGACAATGGTTTTGGTTATTGGTATTTAGTCACTGCATCGTTTTAACAGTTGAATCAATATCTCACATTGGTTCATTAGTTGATTTGAGAAGTGGGATTGGATACACCGTCGCTGTCTTTTATATTGTAGCAATTGGATTGTTAATTCAATATTATTTTCTGGTTAATTAAGTCACATCGATACTTATTGCGTATGCATTGGTCTGTGTAGGCTTCCTACAACATGGTTAAGTTGAGATGATGGTTGTTGTTAATGTGTGTTTTAATTGCCAATCAAGATTATTGCAATTTGGAATCATGATAGTTGTATCTTGGTTGTCTGTTGTGTATGTTTTATGGATATCGTGCATCATATTAGAAATGGGCATGGGTTTTATAATGATATAGTCTCATTGCAATTTAAATTATTAAATTGAATCAATGAATGGAATAGTGCACGATTTAAAAAAAAAGGGAACTTGTGCCTGTGTTTGATTTCAAGGATTAATTTATGACAATGGTTGATGGTTTGGATGCTGAACATAGTCGATACAAATGATTGTGTGTTCATTGGAATTTTGTTTTAATATTAAATGGAAGAAATGAAAGGAAACGAGATTCTTTATACAGGTTGTTTGGGAAGCATACTATTTGAGTATGATGGCACTGTGTAATAGAAAAGGTTAAGGATTTGAATGAGAACAGTGAGCAAGTTTAACACACAATAATGGTTAAATTATATACACAATAATTGTTAATTGGTTACAGTAATTGGTTAGTGTTGGATCGGTTTCATTAAAGAAAGAATTGTTTTATGGATTAATTAATTGATTTTATGAACAATATCCGCTCTTTTCCCCTACCATTATTTCACTTTTTGATATTTACAAACCCCTTGCCTTCCCATATTCATTACTCACTCCATGTTCCTAAAATTTAATTACAGTTAGAGGAACTTTGTATTATGACAACTTAAGATGGATTACACTGATATGTTCTTTGGTTTACATTATAGTTGATTGTTTGTTGTCTGTGAGCAGTAACCATGATATTTCCCCCCCTCATTTTAACATTTTTCGCTCAATACAAACCCCTCACATAGCCTAGAACCTTTGTCCACCCCCTTCTCATTGACAAAGATTAAACAAATTGTATAGATTGGATTGCATGAGTATGATATGTTGTTGAGCCAAATTTTATTTCATATTTTAAAAGAGTTGTAATGTATGATTGTTAAGGAAACTATTTTCTAGTCAATTATGCATACAGGAATGAGATTTTCAAGCAAAATGTTGAAAACCGAGGCCCACCATGCCCCTGACAAAGGAAAAGCCACTGCTGCCCCTTCCTCACCCTCCAATGGATCTGATAAATATGTGTCCTCCCATATGCATTTAAGGGATGATTGTTCTCATGTGATCAACGAGATTAAGCCTAAAGGCTCCACACAACCTAAGGAAATTTCAGAGAGATCAAAAGGTGATAGCTGGAACAAGGGAAGGATTGCCTCATAGATTGGAAAATATGGATTTTAAGTTTTTAATTATTAATTATTGAGAACACTTGACTTCTGAATTTTGGACAACATACTATTTTTTGGATGTATGGGTAATATATTTGGAACTAATTTGAAATATCATTGAGATTAATTTTCAAATATGAATGTGGTGATGGGATTCACAAGGAGGGATGTTTTAGTTTAATTAACTAGTTATGTTATGATTGTTAAGAACTAATGGGGAGTCACAAGGGGTCCCACCTACTAGTTATTATTTATTTAAAACCCTTATTTATTACTTTTCCCCCAACTAAAAAGTTGGTTGCATTTTTAGTTAACTTAAATAATGAATTAGTTCAACTACTTCAACCAATTCTAATTTGCTTAAAGGCAAAAGGAAAGGGACGAACATGAAGAGGTTAGAAGGAGAAGCATACTAAGGTTTTCTCTTTGAGTTTGTGTTGAGATAGTTCAGTTTTCATTCATTCCTTAATTTATCACAAGACTAATTCTTTTTTATGATAGCAGGGTCTTATTGTAGACAAAAAGATTGAGGGTTGAATTACATCATTCAGACACTTGTTTTTCAGATGTGTTGATCTATCTTTGATAGTCTGTGTAGACTTGTCTATTTGTGAATTAGTTTTCATGACTGAAAAAGGCTATTGTGCAGAGTCAAGTGGGAAAAAATCTATGGCAAGTTGATCCAACTTTTAGAGTTCATTTTTTTATTTTCCGTCATATGTCCTTTTGTATGTTTCATCGGGGATGTCTAAGTTTGACTTTTGTCCAAAAATTCTTCACGAAATTTTGTAAAGAGAATGACTCTTTAATGAATTGGAATGAAATAAAGGATTGCTTTATGTCTCACCTGTCTTGATTATCGAATTGGTGTCTTTAATTTTGTCTCTATATTTATTTCAACAACTGTTATATTCAGAAAATCATATAAATACTGAATTTTCTAGCAAGCTTTTATTTATAAAAAGAATAGCCTAAGTACTTGTAATCAATGCTTGTGAGTTAGGATATTAATTTTGATGGCTATAAACATAGGGTGATATTCCCATCTATTTTCTTTAGCCAAGCATAATCTGAAAATGTGACGCAGACGACCCACCACGGAACGTCTGCTCTCACGAGGACCTTCTTCTTCACAGGCCCGAAGAGATAAAGTGCTCCTCGAATCCCTTATCGGGACTTTCCACACCCATAGAATGATCCTCCGACGATCTCCCTTTGCCTTATCGGGAAATCGGGACTCACTTGATCGTGAGTCCTGCGCTCACGGATTCGGTCTCACAAATATTCGAAACCCGATGAGTATTCACTTCACGCTGGCCTTTGCTCTTATCGGGAATTTTCCCATCGGGAAATCAAAACTTTCAATGTCGTAAGTCACTTACATCACGGATCCCCGATTCTCGATTTGCGATGCCACCTCTACACCCCTTAGCACCCTCCGGCTAACTTCTGCTCATATGACCTGCTGGTCCACAAGATCACAGACCTTTCCTCTGTCGGAGTTTTGGACTTCACGGATTTGCAAGGCGTAGAATTTATGCCTTTGGGAATCCTGATTCTCCGATTTCCGATGCCACCTGGCGTCGACTCACGGTAAGGCTTGGCCTTCTGACACCTGTCCTCCACTCAATGCTGTGGTTGTGGGGTCATCGCGTTTCAGGATTTCGCGATTTCACCCGCAGCGATTCTCACGACATCGAGAACCCCGAAATGCCGAAACCTGATTCCTCCAGATCCTTGGGCACGTGTCCCTCAGAACGAACGGCTCCGGCTGTGTCAAGAAATCAAGGATCGCGATTTCAATATGTTTGAGTCTCTTGTCTCTGGAAAACCCGATGCTCCAAACGCCGACTCATCAGGATCTCCTGCCACGCGTCCTCGCCGATGGATGGTTCAAAAATCCCGTCAGGAAATCGAGAATCACGATTTCATCATGCGAGAGTTCTATGTCCTCGAAAACCCCAATTTTCCGATGAGCTGAACCCCGACTATTCTCCGGATGTCTGACACGTGTCCTGTCGGGATCAACGGCTGAGATTCTTCCTCGGGATTTCGAGAACTTCAAGGTCTTGATTCTCTTGCTTAGAAAAACCACGAAGACCTGATATCCCGATGAATCCTCTGAGATTCTCCTCTGTCTTAGGGCTTAACCCCTGCGCAACTCCTCGAGATCTAACGGCTGACGGGAAATCACTTGTTGATCCAACAGCTAAGCAACCCCTCAAGCTTATGAGCTCTGTGTGGTCGTAACCTCCTCGCACTTCCACGAGATCCAACGGCTGACAGGATTTCCCCGAGCTTCTCCACAAGATCTCGACCGTCGGTTCCTCCTCCTTGAAGATTTCTCGAGAAAGGCTAAGTACTCCTTCTCAGAACGTGCTCTCCAACGCCTACGCTTGCGTCTCCTGTTCGAACTTTCCTCCACATAAAACTCCTACGCTCTACTTTCGACAATATCCTAGAAGTGTTAACCCTCCTGAGATTTCCCACTCTGACTCCTTCAGAGGGATTTGCGCACACTACTTACGCTCGACATTCAACAGCTTCCCAGGTGTTGAATCCTTCAGACTCTGCACAACTCCTGCAGCAGCAGTCCTTAGTTTCTTTTCTCAGATTAACAACTGAGATCTCTGTTATGCCTGCACACTCTTTGCACGACTGAAATGAACCGCTTCCACCTCTGGGTAGATAAGAACAAAAGTTATACTATCGAGCCCTCATCAATGCACTCCTTGCAGATGAATTCGACTGCACTCTTTGCAGGAATCTCCTGGCTCAGATAGAGAAACAATTGAAACTTATTCTCTTCTCTCTCAGACTTCAGTTTGAAAACCCTGAAATCACATGCACAACATATACAAATCAAATGCATACAAAGAACAAACATTCATGAGCACATAACACACATACACAGAGAAACCAACACAAACCATGAAATTGAATCAGAACTTCGTTCTATTAATTCAACATATATACATGGGTGTTCTTCACAGTTTTCTCTGCATGCTCTTCCCTTCTGAATGCTGCTAGCTGTTACAATGATACAATGAGGGTGTCTATATCCATTTTCCCTCTCGAACTCTAAAACTATCTAATCTGGAAATAAAATCCTATCTACTTGCATTAACTAAATTAAATGTCGTCTATCTACCTAAGGACGAGAGCTTAAAGGATCAAGTTCCATTACAATACAAGTGTGTCGTCTCTTAAATGGATCATTTAAGATTACGCAACAATTTCCAAGGTATTTTCAAAAATGTGTGTTGGCTTGTCCATCTGTCTTCCGCTTGATGTGCTGGCTTGCTTGATTGTGCTGGCGATGCTCCTGCATCATACTCCCTGGCTTGAAAAATTTCATGGGCTCCTGTCCATGAGATCCTGCACGGTCTATCCATGCTTTTGAATGACTGCTTCTGTCTCCCAGCTGGCATCCTCCACTGGGTGATTCTTCCATTTCACCAGATACTCAAAGTATTGCTTTCGTCTGGTCTTTTTGCTGACCCTCTTGTTAAGTATACACTCCATCTGTGGCCTCTCTTGAATCAGAATCTTCTTTTGCCACTGGATTTCTGGTTGTTCTTTGCTTCCAGCTCCTGCATCCTCAGCCTTATATGGATACAAGTATGAGACATTGAACGTCGGAGATATTTCGATGTCATCCGACAATTCAATTTCATAAGCGTTTTCTCCCAATTTCTTCAGGACTCTGCATGGCCCAATTTTCTTCATCTTCAGCTTGTTGTACGTCCCCCTTGGGAACCTTTCCTTCCTCAGATGTTCCAAAACTAGATCACCAACTTCGAATTGAAGTTGTCTCCGATGTTGATCCGCTCTGCGCTTGTATTCCTGGTTTGTTTCCAACAATCGTTGCTTCACCCTGCCGTGAAGTTCTTCCATCGCCCCTGCGAATTCTTCAGCGCTTGCACTCTTTGTCATTATCTTCTCTGAATGCCTCATTTCAGATACTCCTCTTGGCTGTCTGCCATATACAATTTCAAACGGACTTTTACCTGTACTCCGATTCACTGAATCGTTGTATGAAAACTCTGCCCGTGGCAACACATTATCCTATCTGCTGTGATGCTCTGTCACCAGGCTTCTTAATAAGTCTCCCAGACTCCTATTTACCACCTCTTTTTGCCCATCCGTCTAAGGATGATAGGCTGAACTAAACATTAAGTGAGTTCCCATTTTCTTCCAGAGTGTCCTCCAGAAATGTCCAATGAACTTCGTATCCCTGTCCGATACTATGCTTCTGGGTAAACCATGAAGTCTAACGATCTCCTTGAAGAACAAGTTTGCGATATGAGTCGCATCGTTGGTCTTCTGACAAGGAATAAAATGTGCCATTTTGGAAAACCTGTCGACCACTACAAAGATCGAATCATGTCCTCTTTGCGTCCTAGGTAATCCCAATACAAAATCCATGTTGATCGCCTCCCATGGCCTCTCTGCTATGGGCAATGGCTGATAAAACCCCGCATTCTGCTTTCTACCCTTTGAATGCTGGCATATTCTGCACCTGTCAACAAACTTCTTGACATTTGTTTGCATCCTCGTCCAAAAATATGCTTCGCTCAGCTTTGCAAATGTCTTGTCGTGGCCAAAATGCCCTCCTAATCCACCACTGTTCTTCTCCTTTAGTAGGTTCTCCCTCATGGAGCAATTCATAATGCATAACTGATTGCCTCTGAATAACAGTCCATTTTGGATCATGTAATCCATCCACGAGCTTCTGTCTCTGAGAACTGGTTTCTCAGCTGCCTCGTATGCCTCTGCAAAATCAACATCACCTGCATACATGTCTTTAAGATTTTCAAAACCCAATGTTTTGACTCTAAACTCCTGCAGTAACAAACACTTCCTGCTCAAAGCATCAACCACTTTGTTAGCAGTACCTGAAATGTGTTTAATTACAAATGTAAAGTTCTGCATATACTCTACCCATTTAGCATGTTTCTGATTCAACTTCTCTTGTTGACTCACAAACTACAATGCATGATTATCACTATACAGAATAAATTCCATCGGAATCAAATAGCGCCTCCACTTCTTCAGTGCCTGTATGATAGCATAAAACTCTTTATCATACGTGGAGTATTTCAGCTTTTCTTCATCCAAATTTTCACTGAAATATGCAACTGGTCTATCTCCTTGACTCAAGACCACTCCTATGGCAAAGCCACTTGCATCACATTTCACTTGGAAAACTTTCGAAAAATATGGCAACACCAAAACCGACTGTTCGGTGATTTTCTGCTTCAACAGATTGAAGCTCTTCTCTGCCTCTTCAGTCCAATGAAAATATTTATGTCTTTTCTTGACAGTATCCATCATTGCTGCGCTAACTCCACTGAAATTTCTAATGAATTTTCTATAGAAACTTGCCAATCCATGAAAGCTTCTCACCTCGAAAACATTTCTCGGTGATGGCCAATTTTTAATCACCTCCACTTTACTTAGATCCATCTTCAATTCATTTGCCGATATGACAATCCCCAAGTAAATGAGTTATGTCTTCATAAATGAAGATTTCCTCATGTTGAACAACAACTTCTCTTGCTGTAGCTTCCTCATGACTGCAGCTAAATGCTTCAAATGATCTTCTTTTGATTTGCTGAAAATTAATATGTCATCTAAATAAACAATGACAAACTTACCAATGAATTCCTTCAGTACTTCATTCATCAGCCTCATGAATGTACTTGGTGCATTCGTCAGCCCAAACGACATAACTAGCCATTCATACAACCCTTCATTGGTTTTGAAGGTTGTCTTCCACTCATCGCCTTCCCTCATGCGAATCTGATGGTATCCACTTTTCAAATCGACCTTTGAAAAAAACTTAGCTCCACTTAAACAGTCCATCAAGTCATCCATCCGTGGCAATGGAAACCTATACCTGATGGTTATCTTGTTGATGGCTCTGGAATCAGTGCACATTCTCCATCCTCCATCCTTCTTTGGACTAAGTACCATTGGAATGACACATGGACTTAGACTCTCCCTGACCAGTCCTTTATCTAGCAACTCCTGTACCTTCCTTTTGACCTCCTCATTCTCCCGCGGTGTCAACCTGTACGCTGCTTTGTTTGGAAAACTAGCTCCTGGTATGAGGTCTATATGATGACTTATGCTCCTCATCGGTGACAACGAATGAGGTAATTTGTCTACCACAATATCAGCGAACTCTTCCAACAGTTCCTGAATTTCCTCGGGCAGATCATCCACTCTTGTGCTGGTCAAAACAACTTTCGGTTTCCTGACCACAAAGAATTGTGGATCTTCCTTCTTCTTAACTTCTGCCAGAAGTTCCTTCCCACTCATGAGAAGTATCCTATTGTTCACTTCCGGTTTCACCTCCTTATCTTTTATCGGAAGTAATATGTGTGTTCTCCCATTATTCTCTAAAGTGTACGCATTCATCTTCCCATCATGAATTGCGTTTCTGTCATATTGCCATGGTCTGCCTAACAATAAATGACATACATCCATAGGTATAACATCAAAGAGAATTTTATCATTATATCCTCCTATCTTGATGTTCACTAAGCACTGTTTAGTGACACTCACCTGATGTCCCTTCTGTAGCCATGATACTTTATACGGACTCGGGTGATCGGTCGTCTCCAGTTCCAGTTTCTCCACCATCTCGGTTGAAACAAGATTGTCGGTGCTTCCGCTATCCATAATGACCTTGCACTTCCTGTCTTTGGTCTTGCATGCGGTTATGAATAGTCTGCTTCTCTGAGCTGTGTCCTCCACCTCCTTCTCAGGTGTTAAGAGAACTTTACGTATCATCAATGACCTTCCGTCTTATGCGTCTTCTGCTTCAGTAGTTCGCCTCTGTGCCTGGGTGATGTGAGTTTCTCCACCCTCTTTCTTCCCATCTGGACAGTCAACTGCTTTGTGTCCATTTTTCCCACATGTGTAGCATGTGATGATTCCTCCTCAGCCTCTTCCTCTACCTCTGGTACGAGGAAAAGTATTAACATCAGCGTATCCTCCACTCTATTCTGCCTGCTGCGTTTGTTGTTCAGCGTGCTGGTCTCGCTGAGAAATTCCACCTCTTTCCATTCTGGTCTGAGGCTTCTTCCAGTCGTCCTTAGATTTCTGGAACCTATCTTGAGAAACTGATTTTCCTCTCGGCTGGCTCTTACCTTAGCCTCACTGTGCTGGCTTACGACTTAGCTTCTCTTTAGCCTTCAGCGCCATATGATACGCATCCTCAACCGTTCTGACGGTTTTCATACTCATCTCATCTTGGATATCATATCTTAAGCCATTCATATACCTGGTTACTTTTTCATCATCGCTCTCCCGATGACCTGCTCTGATATTGAGCTTGTAGAATTCTTCGGTGTATTCCTTCACCATCATCAACTTCTGTCTCAGGTTTTGCATTCTCCTGAACAATGTGATTTGATAATCCCTAGGGATGAACTTTGCCTTTATTTTTGCAATCATTCGATCCCAGATTTTGATCTTTTGCTTTCCTTTGGAACGCCTATCTGCTTGAAGCTCATCCCACCATAATGCTGCATGTCCTTTCAATTTTGTGACAGCATGCCTAACCTTCTTATCCTCTTCGATGTATTCATAATCGAAGTAGGTGTCAAGAGCTCTAATCCAATCCAGCAACTCTTCTGCATCCAGACTTCCTTCATAGACTGGAATGTCCATTTTTGTCTTTGAACTCATCCGGGCGATAGCTTTAATTAATCGCTCATTGGTTGCATCTTCAGCTGCAACTTCTCCTTGCTGTTCGGCTTCTACTTCACCTTTGGAGTCGCTCAGATCCCTAGCATTTGTTGTGCACCTCTGTGCTGCTTCCATGTATTCCAATCTCTCTCTGAGATTGCGTATCTACCTTTCCATCTCTAGATTTCCTGTCGGCCTACCTCTTCTTCGCACATCCCTGTCTTTTGGATCAGGTGATAGCCTTTCTCTTCTGGGCGGCATGGTGAAATTTTTCCTCCTCTCTGTCGTAGAAAACAAAGAATAAAATCCCGCTCTGATACCACTTGATGCAGACGGCCCACCAGGGAATGCCTGCTCTCACCAGGACCTTCTTCTTCACAGGCCCGAAGAGCTAAAGTGCTCCTCGAATCCCTTATTGGGACTTTCTGCACCCACAGAATTCTCCTCCGACGATCTCCCTTTGCCTTATCGGGAAATCGGGACTCACTTGATCATGAGTCCTGCGCTCATGGATTCGGTCTCACAAATCTCCGAAACCCAATGAGTATTCACTTCACGCTGGCCTTTGCTCTTATCGGGAATTTTCCTGTCGGGAAATCGAAACTTTCAATGTCGTAAGTCACTTACCTCACGGATCCCCGATTCTCGATTTGTGATGGCACCTCTGCACCCCTTAGCACCCTCCAGCTATCTCCTGCTCATATGACCTGCTGGTCCACAAGATCACAAAACTTTCCTCTGTCGGAGTTTTGGACTTCTTGGATTTGCAAGGCGTAGAATTTATGCCTTTTGGAATCCTGATTCTCCTATTTCCGATGCCACCTGGCGTCGACTGACGGTAAGGCTTGGCCTTCCGACACCTTTCCTCCACTCAACGTTGTGGTTGTGGGTTCATCGCGTTTTGGTATTTTTCGATTTCACCCGCAGCGATTCTCACGACATCGAGAACCCCGAAATGCCGAAACCCGATTCCTCCAGACCCTTGGGCACGTGTCCCTCAGAACGAACGGCTCCGGCTGTGTCGGGAAATCGTGGATCGTGATTTCAATATGTTTGAGTCTCTTGTCTCCGGAAAACCCGATTCTCCAAACGCCGACTCGTCAAGATATCGTGCCACGCGTCCTCGCTGATGGACGGTTCAAAACTCCCATCAGGAAATCGTGAATCGCGATTTCATCATGCGAGAGTTCTATGTCCTCGAAAACCCTGATTTTTCGATGAGCTGAACCCCGACTATTCTTCATATGTCTGAAGCGTGTCCTGTCGGGATCAACGGCTGAGATTCTTCCTCGAGATTTCGAGAACTTCAAGGTATCGATTCTCTTGCTTAGAAAAACCCCGAAGACCTGATATCCTGATGACTCCTCCGGGATTCTCCTCTGTCTTAGGGCTTAACCCCTGTGCAACTCCTCGAGATCTAACGGCTGACGAGAAATCACTTGCTAATCCAACGGCTGAGCAGCCCCTCAAGCTTCTGAGCTCTGTGTGGTCGTAACCTCCTCACACTTCCACGAGATCCAACGGATGACGGGATTTCCCCGAGCTTCTCCACAAGATCTCGACCGTCGGTTCCTCCTCCTTGAAGATTTCTCGAGAAAGGCTAAGTACTCCTTCTCAAAACGTGCTCTCCAACGCCTGCGCTTGCGTCTCCTGTTCGAACTTTCCTCCGCATAAAACTCCTATGCTCTACTTTCAACAATATACTGGAAGTGCTAACCCTCCTGAGCTTTCCCACTCTGACTCCTTCAGAGGGATTTGCGCACACTACTTGCACTCGACATTCAACAGCTTCCCAGGTGTTGAATCCTTCAGACTTTGCGCAACTCCTGCAGCAGCAGTCCTTAGTTTCTTTTCTCAGATTAACAACTGAGATCTCTGTTCTACCTGGACACTCTTTGCACGGCTGAAATGAACCACTTCCACGTCTAGGCAGATAAGAACAAAATTTAGACTATCGAGCCCTCATCAACGCACTCCTTGCGGATGAATTCGACTGCACTCTTTGCAGGAATCTCCTGGCTCAGATAGAGAAACAATTGAAACTTATTCTCTTCTCTCTCAAACTTCAGTTTGAAAACCCTGAAATCACATGCACAACATATACAAAGCAAATGCATACAAAGAACAAACATTCATGAGCACATAACACACATACACAGAGAAACCAATACAAACCATGAAATTGAATCAGAACTTCATTCTATTAATTCAACATATATACATGGGTGTTCTTCACAGTTTTCTCTGCATGCTCTTCCCTTCTGAATGCTGCTAGCTGTTACAATGATACAATGAGGGTGTCTATATCCGTTTTCCCTCTCGAACTCTAAAACTGTCTAATCTTGAAATAAAATCCTATCTACCTTCATTAACTAAATTAAATGTCGTCTATCTACCTAAGGACGAGAGCTTAAAGGCTCAAGGTCCATTACAATACAAGTGAGCCGTCTCTTAAATGGATCATTTAAGATTACGCAACAATTTCCAAGGTATTTTCAAAAATGTGTGCTGGCTTGTCCAGTTGTCTTCCGCTTGATGTGCTGGCTTGCTTGATTGTGCTGGTGATGCTCCTGCATCAAAATGCTTCAGTAAGATCATTTCATATCTTTTCCTCAATATCGCACAGGCATGGAAGACCTAACGACATTAGGGTTAGGGTTTTGGTAATGTATTGTAATGGATGAAGAGACATAAATGTATAAATATAGTTACCTAGGTCTGATAGTGGAGGGGGGTGGTTTTGTATTGTTATAGTGAGTTGATAGAGATATAGAGAGACAAATGCAAAGAAGCGAATACTATGTAATATTTTGTTGTATGACCTACTTTTGTAAGTTGTTGAGGTAGAGAGGACTGAGGAGGGTAGATCTTGAGGGTTAGATCACAGGCTGAGGATCCTGGTGCGATCTAGTCTGCTACATAATAGATCTTAACTTGGCTAAGAAGAGTTGTAAAGCACGTGACGCTATAGAGACATAACGACTATAATAAAAGAGCTAAGAGCCAGATCTTTGTGGACGTAGCCCAGGGGGAGTGAACCACAGTAACATCTATGTTATGTGATTGAATTCATGTATTTCGTTATTGTCTCCAGTAGATATGGATATGTTAAATGAATGAGTTGTTAGATTTCCTTCTTAATGATAAATGATGTTGCAGTATGTTAATAATTTACACTAGAAACCGTAGTATAAAGTTCTCAGATATCCCACTCAATCCTATGATGCAAGTACATGAGTATTTCAACCACCCATTAAGACTATCTTGGGTGAGACGATGCAGTGCACCATGTGCGATGTGTTTCCTTCTAGTCTACCAGGAGGGCCGATAGTTTTAGAGGCTTTGTTGGAAACCCAAATAGATATGAACCCTGGGTCACTCAATACAAACTTAGACATGATATATAATTAAGGATAACAAACAAATGTTTTCATTGTCATTGGTAGGAACAATAGAGGATTGAGTAAATGAGATATGTTGAAAATCTATTAGAAGATACATAATATTTGCAGGAGGCAGAGCAAGAGAATATTAAAGCAGAGAAGAAAGCAATGAGCCAGTATAAGGGGATGTTGAGACAGTGGAAACCCACAAATACAGAGATAGAAAGCTAGCTAAGGACAAAAGAGATGGAGTTTGCACAAAAAGATAACAAAAACCCTAGAATAACACCCCGCAAATATCTTGAGAAATACGTGTTTACTGATTTGCATGAAGTCTTTTTCTGTGATTTTCCACACTTATTGCAAGAGTGGATACTAAGGTTGAAGGATAACCATGAAACGAACCGGATCTGACATTTAGAGTGGACCTCGGTACAGATTGAGTAGTTACAACAGGTGAACAACAAATTCACCTGCACAATAATTGTTGGCTCGACAGTATTGTGGCAGGCTTTATAACAGAGTTTACAGTAGATACAAAAAAGTCGTACAGTGCAGAGGAGCAATAATTTCTACACAGACCTCGAGGAAGGTACATTAGATCACTGTACACTTCTATTAAGATACTACTATACAACAAAGGGGTAATGACAATGGAGTCAGACAACTAAACTTCCATGCGTGCATGGGGGAAGGGGGGAAGCATTGACAAGAAGAGGAGAAATGGAAGAAGGAAAGGATAAGGGAAAGAAGGAGGAACCCTTGGACCCAATAATGATGGATGACGACTGGATCAAGTGGATTGTGGCGACAACTGGAAAGACACCTAGGAGAGTACCCTACCAATACAATATGAATACCAGGAAGAGAGCTGTAGCCGCGAGGGAAGGCTTAGCGAGTGACGAGGAAGAGGTAGAGGATCTCCGAGCTGTGGAGCAGATTGAGGAAATCCTACGCGCAACATATGAGAGGAAGACGAGAGGTCCAATAATGGGAAGAGAAGACAACAATCCTATCCATATTAATGTCAGTGTGGAATCCATAAACCCATGTGTGACTAATACACCAAAGATAACACCACCATTTAGACAAGTGAATTTCGGGAGAAGAAAGACAACAAGAAGTACATCTACACAAGGAAAAAAACTGGAGGAGCCAGTTCAGGAAACACTAGTCAATTATCTACACCACACGGAGCTAGTAGTTCAATGTTCAGAATGGAAGGACATGATCCCACCATCATGTTACCATAATTTAAAGGAGAAGCGTTAGAAGACCCGGAAAAACATTTGTTCATCTGTGAGAAGATTTGGGAAGAAAAACAGATCACAGACAAAGATACTAAACTTTCATAGCTAGCGATTACACTAAGGGATCATGCACTGGATTGGTATATGAGTTTAGCTACAAACAATCCACCAAGGACAACCAAAAAAATTGCAAACATCAAGAAACTGATGATAAACAAGTTCCAAAAGTTGAGTTCAGAATATCAGTACCTGAACGAGATGATCGAAATCAAACAAAAAATGGGAGAATTCGTATAGGAAATTGGCTAGAGATTCAAGCAACTGAAGGGAAAATTGAAATATCTCATGACCAATATGCAACATAGGCACTTGTTTGTCAATTCACTGCTACCACACTTAGAATATCCATTACAAAAACAAAATTTTTAGATGCAGGGAGAGGCTCTACGGGCAGCCCTACAATTGGAAGAAAACCAGTATCAACAGATGGATCAAGCCATCGAAGAACTGCAGGAGGATTTTAAGAATTTAATGTTCCTGCTACACCAGAATAAGAGTAAGGAAAAAATGGAAGTTGTTTGGTGTACTACATGCAGGACGAAAGGGTACCACATGAACGGATGTCCAACATTCGCGCAGTATGTGGCAGCAGGAATGCCAAACCCATTACCAACAGGAGGACTATGGTGTGAAATCTGTAAGAAACTGGGCCACGATCCATATCACTTCCCAATGATGCAAAAATACTAGACAGTTCCAAAGATTTCATATTGCAACTTTTGCAAGTCAGTGGGCCACGGTGACAAATATTGTAGAACTATGGATTTGATGCGAGAAAGGACATCATATGCATATAAAGTGCAGGCATAAATGATGATTGGGAAATCCACACCACAATTTAATCAATTTCCATCCACATACAACATTGCGCAACAACAGTATAATATTGCGCAACAACCATATAATACCATGCAGCCGCAGTAAAACACCGCGTAGTATAATCAAGCACCTCAGTATAACATGCCGAGAGGAGATTGAGTGGGCTACAGAGGTGGAGGACAAGCGAGAGGATGTTTTGGACAAGGTAGAGGACCAATGGTATGTCACAATTGTCAACAACTAGGACATTATGCAAGGGAATGCCCACTTCCACCAACAACTTGTATGTATTGTCGCGCATTAGACCATGATACGGAGGAATGTCTAACATTATTGGTAAAGATTCAGGAGAACAGGAACCAAAAAAATCAAAATGTTCAGTGGATTTCAGTCGAAGTGAGGGATGAAGGATGGAACATCAACATAGTTACCTGCAGAGGAGATAAAATAGGAAATGACGCAGTTCAACAAGATCCAATACAACACGAAGAAGAATGTCGAACCAAGGAAGCAATTCAACGCGTAGAATGAGAAGGAGATATTTAAGCAAGACAGACAAGAATTTTAGAAGGAATACATGGCGTTGACTTCAACTGCGCAACAAAGAAAGGAAGCATCATAGTACGAGATGCCTTCGTTATTGGATCATACCAATGAAATGAAACCCATGGGACAAGTAAGTACATTCAAAGGCTTTTTGCAATCATGTGTCAAAGTATTAAATGATCCATCATCTGTCAAAATACTGCAAAACATATTATAAAGATGTAGTATAGAGATGGAAGGAAAACTAGAACAAGACAGTCAATCACCTACATACAAGGATAAGAACAAGTAGGGAGTTCCGACTGAATGCCAACATCGAAGATTTCAACATGGGAGATATCATACTGGATCTAGGATCTGAAGTTAATGTATTACCAAAGAAGACATGGCAATGCATCAGAGAGACCACATTAGGATACTCACATGTTCAACTGAAACTAGAAAACCAACACAGAGTCCTACCAATTGGTAGACTGAATGGAGTGATAGTAGACCTGGATGGAGTGCGCACTAAAGCAGACTTTGAAGTGATTGAAATAGTGGACAACACAACACCATACCCAACGTTGCTTGTCTTGGATTGGGAGTTTGACAACCAGGCCATAATCAATTTGAAGACGCGAAAAATGACATTTGAGTCAGGTGAATACAGGGTCATCGCACCATTAGACCCATTAGAAGGGGAAAGGTTTGTAGAACCCACTTTCCTAGACTTAGAGGGAGGAAATTAGCCAGTTGTATAGAATAACTACACGTGATGAGGATTATGTAAACCCAACTACAAATGGAATAATTAGTTGGTGGAGCATTACTTCATGTTAAATAGACTCAGATACTGGTTTAGAGAAATGACAACAAAGGCTACACGAATTTTCCATGAGAAGATGTGCACGAATAGACCACGTAGTAAGATGGGTAGGCACAGAGATAAGGGAACCACCCAGTTTCCACAGAATAAACGATCTAGAAACATTCATGGCATACTACAAAGATGAAGTTTTAGAGAATCAGATACTTTTAGCACTTGATATAGCACTCAAGGCCACACCTGCAAGATGGTGGGGTGCACACAAAGAGACAATCACATATTAGTACCAATGTAAGTGGTTACTATGCATAAGGTTCGACACAGAACATAGAAACAACAAGAAACATAAGTACGATGGACAGGGGGCACCAGCGGAACACTTGGAGAAGTGCAGAACTCTGTGGAAACTGACACCTCTAGAGGAATGGCCTGATCATTTTATACATACTCTAGAGGTAACATCAACAAACTGGTATACAGACCATGAACTGCGCAAAGGAACTGTGACCTGAATAGTATTACAACATAATTTTAAAGTTACTTTTTCATTCGAGCATGAAAACCCCAACATCAATGCAACTATTAAACATATAAGAGGGAGGATATTCATCAAGGAACCAAAAGTCGAACTCATAACATAAGAGCAAAAATGAAACAAATAGATAGTCAAAGAACTGTTGTCATGTTACCATGTGTAGGAGGAAGCACCAAATGAAGATGATCCATGCGATATTCAGATCGAGGAAGCGGAAGGCGAAAGAGGAGTGGAGGGTCCACCTATAGAATCATAAGTCATTGTTGCACCGATCAAGGTAAATAAATTCAACATTGGGACAGTCAAGAATCCCAAAATGGCCAACATTGGAGATTACTGGGATGAGCAAACAGTAGAAAGCATAACATAGTTACTGGGCGAGTACAATGACTTGTTTCCCACAACATTTATAGAGATGAACGGTATAGAAGGAGAGCTAGGAGAAATGAAGATACCACTTAGATCTGAAGTGAGACCGATCAAAAAATGACCATACATATTGAACCTGATATATAAGAAGAAATTCAAAGCTAAGATTGACAGGATGCTCGAAGCCGGAATCATAGAACCAGAGGAAGAATCATAATGGATAAGCTCGATGGTATTTCAGGAGAAAAAACAAGGAGGGATAAGGATATGCGTCGACTTGAGGAAGTTGAACAATGTATGCATACATGACTCATTCCCTACACCTTTCATGGATGAATTATTAGAGAACGTAGGTGTTAGCACAAGAATTTGCAGCTAGAAGAGGCCTAACTATTAGAGGCTTTTTTTTTTTTTGTTAACTCTCTCAACGGTAAAGTGCACAACCTACTATACTGCCAAGACACCTAAAAACATGGGTTCAAGATTATAAAAGACCACCAAATGCTATGCACAGATTCAATATTGAAGGTGCTTCATTTTGACATTGCTACCTAAATTCTGGCACACATGCACAACATAAGTGGTGCTACCTAATATTTTGGCAGAAAACGAATTGTGTAGAGTTATTTTACAAGTTTTTAGTCACTAACTTGAAACTTGTATTATGAACAATTGAGAAAGTATTTTTGAAAAATGGAGGAGGTTTTCGTTAATAACATGCCAAATAACAAAAACCTCTCTCAGTTTTTCAAAATGTTTTATGGTTTGAGATATATTAGACATATAAGTGGTGCTACCCAACTGTTTTACAACGACGCTGCCTAATTTCCTATAGCGGTCATGGTTTTGATATTCGCCTTGTTGGGAGGTTGCCACATGTCAAGGAGGGTTCAAATGACTTCTCAAAAATCAGTTAGATGTCAAGGTACACCTTCACCTAATATTTATCGCCAGTAAAGGCCTCATGCAATGAGGTGGAGACATTTTATTAATGACTTCCAACAAATTCCTGAAAATTAACAGTTTGTTGGATTTTTGTCTCTTTGATTGTTGCCACCTATCTCCAAGGCTTAGAATCCAATGGAGGAGATGGTATTAAACCTACTTAGTTCATTTGGATGCTATTGTCTATTTAAATAGGGAAATATCTCTTGGAGAAGGGGGATGGATGAGCCAAGAGAGGCTAGAGAGAGTAGGACTAGGCAATTTTCCCGTGTGTGTTCATTTGTAAGCCTGTTGGAATTTTATGATTGTAAGAATTAATGCTATTGGAGACTCATGAGAGCTGTGATTTTAGATTGTAACTCTTCTTCTATATTTCTTCTTATATGAATATATTTCAGATTTGAGGATCAAAGGATGTCAATGATTTATGGATCCCTAAGTAGCAGAGGATCTGTTGTATTTTGCCCATCAGTCATTGTTTATATTCAAGTATCTATTGATTCATTAAATTGAGAGGATATTTGTTTAGTGAACATTCTATCTTATGTTTTCCTTCTTCATTCTTCCACCTATCAGCATATAAAATTGTTTTTTGTTGAGCAGCTTTTGTGCCTTCGATGAGTAGGATGTTTGTGACTCCATTGCACATTGGTGTAGCATACTGATCTGCAGCTTGAATCCCTCTCTCTTTATTTCTCCATCTTGTTGATCCACCTATTCAAACCAAATTATATTTTACATTATGATGGGTGTTGAGATTACACTTTAGCAGTCAAAGTGTGACTTTCAGTGCTAACATTTTTGGCACCGTTGCTGGGGATAGATTTGAGTAGATTGAAAATCTCCCTAGGAAGAATGACATTGCACAACTCCAGCTTTATATGGTGACTGAAGTTGTACACCTTCAAGACTTCACATTCACCATGGCGACTCCATTGTTTAGAATATGTTGGTGACTCCACTGGGGATGAGAAAAATCAAATGGCTATGAAGGCTATCCTGGCTAGGAGGTTTGCTCCACTCAATTTCTCAGCCATAGATGGTTATCCACATCTTGTGCCTCAAATTGATGAATGGAAAGATCTGCTGCCCAGATTTTATGAAGGTGAGGATGACAACCCTTTTGAGCATGTTCATGAATTTCATGCTTTGATGCAGCAACTTGACATCCATCATGAAGATATATTGATGAAAATGTTCATGTGTTCATTGGAAGGCAATGTGAGGAAATGGTATAGAACACTCCCTGCTTATAGTATTCCTCTTTGAAGGACTTTCATGATGTTTTTTATTCTCATTGCAAGATAATTTATCCAGCTAAAATACTTTTTAAGAATTGTTGTGAGGGGTATGCATCATATATTCAAGATTCAACAAGTGATTCCTCTAGTAGTGATGATGAAGGGGATGATTATAGAGAGAAGGACTTAGATGATGAGTTTCATAATGATTTTCCTAAATTTAATAACAAATGCATCATTCATGTCAAAATCTAGGTCCCGAAGAGAATGATCAATATGGACAATCCATCATTTCCCTTTCTCCTTCTTTTCTCGATTCTTTAAGTCAAGAGGTCATCTTAGGTTTAGATTGATTTCATCATGAGAATAATGTTGCAGCTTGTCATGAATGAATTCATAGCTTACCAATTGTTGTTGTAATCCCTCCTATTGTTAATGAGCCAGTGTGCCATGATTTGCCAGGTTTTGATGACTATGAGGATATTTTCACTAAACAACCAGCTGTCCCAACTATTGTACTAATCCCCTAAGCCATTAATAGTCAAATGGTCATTGATTCACCTCTGTATGATGATTATGAAGATGATTTCCATGAACAATTTGTTGAATACCTTATATAAGAAAAGTACCCTTCCCATCAAAGCAACAATAGCTTGTTTCAACCCTCATGTCATATTTTTGTTGCTGAAAAAGAAGAAAAAGATGATAATCTAATTTTAGAGGGTGAAAAACTGAGAAATTGGGACCATAAGCCAAGATATGATGAATATCCATCACAATCATAACATAATACAGTGTAAATGTGTTGAACCTGCATAGAATAGATCTAGCTAAACAATAATACACACATTTGCAGAGATAATTGGAAAAGGAAGAAGGAGAGAAAGAATGGAAGAATTCTCATTAACCGTATTCCACACTCAAAGAGTGAATAATTTAAAATAGATATAGGATACATGAGTAACTAATGAGCCATAGTGGTGGTCTATATTGATATGGACACACACCAACAGTTACAAGAGTAAACTTCCATCTAATCTAGTCTCTCAGGCAGTTACAAGAGTGAACAACCACCTAGCTGAGTTAACTAGTCAACTAGTCTTCAGTTAACTGACTGAACAAGAGTAGTGAGTTGGTGATGATCCCAATTTTGCATGGTGACAAAATCAATGCAACATCTAAAATCAACTCAACTAGTCAAACTAAAGTGTCAATTGAAAGAGAATATTCTCCAGGTGGAATATTCTTCCCTAAAATATAGGAGACTGGACAAGGACTAATTATGACTAATAAACAAGGAATAACCTTAGGAAAAATAAATCCTAGGTGTGTTTGAAGTAACTCCAACATACAAAAGAATGTATTTTCCCAAGAACTTCTAATTATGATGAACTGCCCTATCAACCTCCCATCCCTCTTGAAGACACAAGCTCAGTTTCATCAAGCAGCCAAGATCAAATGCCATGTGATCAGATGAGAAAGGTTGAAATTAAAGAAAGACAAGCATCACTAAGACTTTTTCCTAATA
>JZKD02S0675355.1:696303-707913 GCA_000966675.3 Picea glauca
AACATTACTAATCTAAATTACAACTAATGGCCTAAAGCCGACATAAATAAAATAGCATTACTAATCTAATATGCCCCAATTAAGAGGTAATGAGCCAATATTAGGGCTTAACACTCACAACATTAGAGAAGATTGATCATATTGCGTAGGAAATCGATCAATATTAGAAGGAGATTGAGAATCTCTGTGAGCATCTCACACCTACCACTCCACCAAAGTTAAGGGAGAAAAGGAAGTAGGAGGAAACAAAGCAGCTATAGGATATAGATAAATAGGTCAGCGCAACAGATGAGTTGTTTGATCAAGCAACACAACTCTGGAAAAATCTAGAAGAGGATCAACAAGTCCAAAAATGGGACAAGGAAGAAGAAAGGATAAGCACAACTATCTAGGACCTTAAGCAAAGGCAAAAGACAATGTCCATCACATAACGTGTCAAAGGGGCACATGATATGAAGAAACTGCAAGCATAACTCACTACTGCGGAAACATTGAAAAATGAGCGTTAGGATCAAATGGAACCACTTCAAGAGCGAGTAGCTGAAGTCATTGCATAGGCAGAGGAAGCCAAGACACATATAGCACAGACCCAAGAAGAATGTGCAGGGTTGATCAATGATGAAATTACAATCCAGATAGTAGACACACTCAAGGAGAAGACTGTGCAGGTGCACACACAAGCATCGGAGCTGAAGGAGAAGTTCCAGGCGATCACTAGGGAGATCGATGAAGAGTAAAAAGGTTAGGTGGCTTGGGACAAGCCACATGTCAGTGTGTGGGGCTTGTTGGAAAGAGACAGCTGGAAGGAAGAACAAAATGCATGCAGGCATGGAATACCTAATGACATTAGGGTTAGGGTTTTGGTAATGTATTGTAATGGCTAAAGAGCCAGAAACGTATAAATATAGTTACCTAGGTCTCATAGTGGAGGGGGGTTGTTTTATATTGTTGTAGTGAGTTGATACAGATATAGAGAGAGGAATGCAAAGAAGCGAATACTATACAATATTTTGTTGTATGACCTACTTTTGTAATATGTTGAGCTAGAGAGGACCGAGGAGGGTAGATCTTGAGTGTTATATTGCAGGATAAGGATCCTGGTGTGATCTAGTCCACCTCATAATAGATCTTAGCTCGATTGAAAAGAGTTGTAAAGCGCGTGGCGCTGTAGAGACATAACGACTATAATAAAATATCTAAGAGCCAGATCTTTGTGGATGTAGCCCAAGGGGGGTGAACCACGGTAACATATGTGTTATGTGATTGAATGCATGTATTTCATTATTTTCTCCAGTAGATATGGATATGTTAAATTAATGAGTTGTTAGATTTCCTTCTTAATCGTAAATGATTTTGCAGTATGTTAATAAGTTACATTAGAAACTGCAACATACAGTTCTCAGATATCCCACTCAATCCTAGGCTATAATCACATGAGTATTGCAGCCACCCTTAAGAGTATCTCGGGTGAGACAGTGCAACGCACCCTGTGTGTTGTGTTGCCTTCTGGTCTATTAGGAGGGCCAATAGTTTTAGAGGATTTTTTGGAAACCCAAACAGACATGAACCCTGGGTCACTCAATACAAACTCAGACATAATATATAATTAAGGTTAACCAACACTCCTTCTCTATCTCACCATCTTAATGACTCATACATTTCTTACAATTCTCTTCCTCACTGTCGGGACTTCCTCCTCCCTCCATATATCCTCTCTATTTCCTTATCATTGTCCTAGCCTCCCTTACATTTCCTAAGTACTACTTATTTATATCCTTGGCTCACCATCCATTACAATGCATTAAAAAAACTCTAACCCTAGCTTCGTTAGGTCTTCCTTGCATGCATGCTTCTCCTGCTTCTCTTACACGTGATATTTTTCCTTCCAGCTCTCTTCTACATTATTTTCCTCTAAAAATAGCCTTTCTTCCTAGCTAGGCCTTCATCCAACAGGCCCCCAACACTGACATGTGGCTCTTCCCGAGCCATATAAATCTTGTGCACCTATTCTATCTCTCCTACGAGAGCCTAGAACTTATCGGTGAGTTCCTTTTCTTGTGTTTGAGCGTGTACGGTCTTCTCCTTGAGTGCGTCCAATACCTATAATGCAATCTCTTCGTTGATCATCTCTGCACACTCAGCCTGATTTTGTGCCATGTTCTTCTTTTTGTCTTCCGCCTGCACAATGACCTTTGCTTCCCTCTCTTGGAGCAGTTCCATTTGAGCTTGGTGCTCCTTCTTCTTTTTCTGCGTGGCTATGAGTTCCTACTGCATCTTCTTCATATCCTGTGCTCCTTTGATGCGCTCTGTGATTAACATCGTGTTTTTCCTCTGCTTGAGGTACTGGGTAGCTATGCTTATCCTTTCTTCCTTCTAGTCCCACTGTTGGACCTATTGATCCTCTTCCAACTTCATCCATAACTGTGCTGCCTTATCGAACAAGTCGACCTCCATGTAGACTTGTCACTCCATCTCCTTTATCTACGTTGTTGCCTCCTAATTCCTCTACTCCTTAACCTCTGATGGAGTGGTAGGTATGAGATGCTCTTGGAGGTGCTTGATCTCCTTCCTGTATTGATCGATTGTCTAGACAATCTGATCAATATTTTGCGTCACTATGAGCTCTTCCATCTGCGTGCTCCCTGGAATTTTCTCATAGGCTATGACCAATCCCTGCTCAAGCCTATCCATGCATTCCTTCTCCTCTTTGGTTGAGATCTTGACCTGCTCGAGTACCAATTCCAAATTGTCTTTATTGTCCTTTGTATGCTGCAATTATGCTACATTTGTACGTGCACATGACTGTACCTCCTGTGTGATGTTGACTTGTAGTTTATGCAAGGCCTTGGTTAGTATTTACTCCATTACCAACTGTATTTTGGAAAAATACTTCAAGGGTGTCTACCCCATGATTCCATTCATGCACAGTATGTTGTGTGTGACGTGAAATGTTGATCTTGGTTGTGTTGTTTTCTGAATCCTATCCTGCTCGCTTGATCTAGCCTTGGCTCTTGCCTGTGATGCTGCTGAAATTGATTCTATTCCTCTGTTGACCCTCTGTGTTTTGCTAATTTTCTCAAGGATCTACCTCATATCTTCCAGATCATCCTGAATCCTATCCCTTTGGCATTGATCTTTGTCAAATTCCTTCGTTGTACGATCCTGGACCATCTGGGCTACGAGGTCTGCGTCATCCTCTGTGATCATGTATTCTGGTGGCATTCTGTGCAGCTTGGATTTCTTGTGTGCACCCCCTGTTTGTATGAATGACCATTGTTTTGGCCTTGTTCCTGTTGAGTATCACTTGATGTTGTTCCCTATGATATCTCAGTATGTTTCTCATGTTCCTGTGGTGCCTGGGTTTTGTTCTTCTTCCTCACCTGAGTGCCTTTGTTGGAAACAACCCCTTTATTCTATTGCGCTTTGTTTTGACTAATCCTTGGCTTCTTGGGCACCATTTTCTCTTCTACAGGTGTCTGTTCCTGCCTTTCCTCCGCTTCTGTATCTGCGGGCATTTCTTGATTCAAGACTGGAATCCTCCAGTCGTCGTTCCAATCCTTGATGGCCATATCTATGTCCTCCTCCTTGATGCAGTAGCATAGTTGTAGCCTTTTATAGTAGGGATACTTTTGGGCTTGGATCCACATTGCATGCCTAGTTGTTTTTAAGTTGGCTATGCCCTGATACTATGCAACCATTTCCAGTGTAACCCTCCAATTGTTGGCGATGCTCTCCTGTAGGTTAATATGATATCCTTTGAATATTGTTGCATTCTCCTTTCTGTTCTTGGGGTCTGGAGCACACCCCAATGATAGGTATCACGCTGGATGGAAAGGATTGGGTCTTGTGGAAAAGAATTAATACTTATGATCCTTCCATCCGATCAAGGAGATCAGGATGAGTAGCCATGAATATTGAAATTTTTTCCTCAGGTCCTACGCATTCTTGTAGTCTTCCAGGAATAAATTCAACAAATACGGGGCCCAAATGAGTGTGGTTACCTCCGCACATTGTGCTACAGCTATGAAAACCCTTCCAGGGACTTCCTCCTTGCGGAATGTCCTGAGAAAATTGTACGCCATAATTTTTGTGGCCATTCTTGTCATTGCGTCACTAATACGCTTGATTAGGATTCCGTATGACCCCCTTTCTATACCATACTTCTTCTTCATTTCCTTGGCCAATGCCTTCTCCTTCGTCTTGTCCTCAAGGAACTGTATGGGTGTCTCCCCCGTGATTGCATCCTTGTGATGTATGCAATGAGCTCTACGTCTATTGAGACGATATGTTCCTGCCATAGGTATCCTCCATGGGTGACTTCCATCAGCTACTTGACGTAGTTGTTTTCGTGTTGGCCCCTCCCAAAGTGAAGGATGTCCAATAGGCCTAGAATCCCGGTTTTATCTAGTCCGACTACCCACTAGATTGGTTGGTTAATTGGTTCACCAAAGGGTCCTATACCCACAGTCTCTAGATAAAATTTCTTGGAAAACTCCAGAAAAACTTCGGAAAATTGTCTGTGTCCGCCACATCATGGAATGAGTACCGCAATTTCTCCACATGGCCTAACATATTTCCTGCAATATGTACCCCTTCCAAAATGCGTGACAAGACAATGGTTGTGGCGTCCTTCTTGTACAGTGACCTTGGTATTGGTTTTTTTCCCTTCCCCTGTGGTGGATGACTCGAGGTTCTAGCCTCCATTGTTAGCTCTTTTGCATACTCATCTACCTTCCCGATGACATCTTCCATTGTTCCCTCCCATCATTGTTCCAGCATGGTTGTGTGTGACCTTTCTGGCGCGGTCATTTTTGTTTGGTTCGGGACCATCCCATGAACTTTCAGGGCTTCTTCAGGGCTTTCAGGGTGTGAATGATTGCTTGCATTCTCATCCTGTTGGCCCTGTCCCCCTTCTGGCACATCAATGTCCATGCCAACTGGTGTTGTCTATTGGGTTTCCTCCACGATAGGTGTGGAGCTTCCTGGTGTCATATCGGGCAATGGAATTTTGTCCACATTGATGACTTCTGGAGGCTGAGGTGGTTGTTATTCACTTCCTTGTGGATGTGGTGGTGGTCTGATGTTGTTGCGAGTTCGTCTACAATTATGGCTCAACTCTCCTAGTTTGGGTGGTGCCATGGTGTTAAAGATGTTGTCCATCGATCTTAGGGGCCTCTGTAACCTCTATAAAATTCACTCTCTTCTCTGTATATTTTGTCGCTCTATGATTTTCCCAATTTCACAATAACTCTTTCAATCCTTGTGTGCTTCCCTTATATAGAAATCGGGTGAAAATTCATGGAGACGTTACCCATCATGTGTTTTAAATTAACTGGCACTTCCCGCGTAATTTCCATTGATTTCCCTTGCCTTCGCTAGTTGGTGCGATTAATGCAACGTCCCGTCAATCGTTTTTGTCATTTAAGTTTGATATTCGTCGTACCCACCATTCCCATTGTTTCTTATTTTTAGTGGCCATTGGTATTTTCTCTGCCGTGCTATTTTTTCTGAGTGCGCGTGCTCATTCTCTTTTCTATGCACTATGCCTTTGTTGCTATCTTGATGTTCGGCGTGGTAACCCCTCTATTTTTTTTTTTAAATGTTGGGAGGTCGACTATCCCTATACAGCTTTAGTCGACTCCCATTAATCATCCCTCCAAGTTATGTTCCTCCTAAATCAGTCAAATTTACATCTCCCCCATCTGTGATAGTCTTTACTTCATATGGTCCTAACCAATGCATTCTGATTTTTCCTGGGTGTTGAAGAGATTTACTGTCATACACCAAGAGTGGGTCTCCTTCCTTGAAATATTTTCTCTTGATATGTCTGTGATGCCAAGATTTATCCCTTTCTTTCTATACTTCTTAGTGAAACCCTACTTGATCCAAAAATGAAGGTATTACTGATAAATCACAAGTTATTTTAATGTATTTTAGGCATTAGATCGTTAAGAATGCGAAATACATAAAGCTTATTATCTGGTTGTAGAATATCAAATGTGACTTTTACTTGATTCTTATTAATGAATAAAGATATCAGCCATTAATATCCATGCTTCAAATCAAGAGAATAGAACAGCAAAGCAGAAAGAGAAATAGAGACAAGAGGTTGATAACGGAGTTCACTAGTCGTTGGCTATGTCTCCGAGCACGCTTCCAAGTGGAGGACCTCTTTATTGCTCTTTAAAATGCTCAAAGTTATCTTACAATTGCTCTTTTTTGTTACATAAAATGCTTCAGAAATTCTATGCAAGACCTCCCTGCTCAGATTCAAGCATGCTCCATCAAATTCCTCTCAAAAACATGGCAAAAATGCCCCTCAAAACATGAGAAAAGGCCAAAATTTACAAACTACCCCTTCAAAACCTTGCATCAAAAAGTCTCCTGCAAGCTTCAAAAATCCTGGTTTATATATATATTGAGGCTGATATGAGGAATCCCAACTTCCCTCAAGATCTGGCCTCTTTTTGGGATCAAATCCCCCTTCAAATGGCCCAAAATCCTCAAAAAATCCATTTTCTGGGCTAAATATCGTCAGAATCAATTAAAATTACATAAACAAGGTTAAAAACCCACTTTTAACTTTAGGATAAGGTTAAGACCCCAAAGGATGGGTGCACTCCCCCAAACAAGGTCACACATGGCACCATAAAACCGTGAAGCCCCATCCCCCTTCCGCCCATACACTAAAATATTACTCTTTATTAACAATAATCTGACAATGTTATAATAAATAATACTTATGGTGCATTGGTAATCTGACCTTTGTGAAGGCTTTTAGACTGGTGGAGAGGTTTGGAGTTTGAAACCCACCAACTCCATAAAAGTTTTAACCTAGCCACCAACAATGGGGTGCCACATGGCAGCCCATGCCTGAGCCACGTGGCACCACCCCATTTGACCAATACATGCCACGTGTCAACCAATAGTTGGGCCACTTGTATGCCCTATCAACATACCTGCCTAGTCACTTTCTACAACGTTTTTCCACCTGCCTCTGCCACGTCATCATGTTGACTGTGACTGCCACCTGTATTAGTGTGCCACGTGTCACCCTTTCAGTGGTGACACGTGTCACCTCCAGGTTGGTCCACATCAGCTACCATATGTCCAGTCATCCGTCCATGTGTCACCTCTAGAATTTTCCACGTCAGCAGTGATGATGTCAGCATGTTGTCATGTTGACGTCAGCGTTGACTTTTTGACAGTTGACCTTTGACTTTTTGCATGTTTGAGAAAACGTTTAGAGTGTGATAACTCTCGCATACAGGGCCCATTTGAGAAAGTAAATATATTGTCGGAATCAACATGACAAGACAAACACAATGGCACCAGTTTCATTCAATTCTGAGAACTTTGATTTTTGAGCATTTTTTGGGCCTGGGGATCCTCCTAGATCATTCCTCCCCACTTTTGAATCTTTTGGACCACCAAAAGTTTGCTTTTACTCAGGTAAGAAGTGAGGGTACTGCCTCCCCACTTTTTCCTGTATCATCCATCCTCTCTGCTGGGATAATGATCACCTGACTAATCACAACAAACATGAAAATTGAGATAACATTGTTTATCAAAGTAATCATTTCATTTATTGCACAATCATCTACATTCTTTGTCACACTTTGCAGACATACACCACTAAACAACAACAAACTAATCAACAATACTGAGTATGAAAATGAAAATGAAAATGACAAAACATGCTTCCCCCTTTGAATAGGAACAATAATCAAATTATGCAGCTGAACCTCATGCTATACCTCTAGTGACACTTCATGACTGTTTGAAACATATGGAATCATCTCATGTTTAGCATCACTAACTTCATGTTTTGTTACATACCTAAGTGTTAAACGTTTTCTTGCATTTACCATTCTTTTCAACTGCCCTGTAGCTGCAAAAGACCTGTCAGTTTAAATGCGATGAGCATGAACAATGTACTCCTTCCCATCTTTCTTGAAGCAATATTTGTTTTCCTCCCTGTAGAATATGGCTTTCCTATCATAAAGGTATGGGATTCCCAATACAATTCCACGTATGTCCAGTGGCACTATATCAAGATCTACTTCATCAACATAATTAGAAGTGATTGCAAACTTGATTTTACATTGCTTGGTTACTTGTAAATTGTTATCACCACATATCCATACCAATGGATATGGTTTAGGATGTGACTTAGTTTCAAGTCCCAAGTTATTCACAACATCTTCACTGATTAGATTGGCTTGTGATCCACTGTCTACAAGAGTATCAACTTTAACATTATGTGTTATAACCCTTATGTGGAAAAGTTCACTCGTTTTACACTCATCATTTACATAAACTAAACTAGAAGAGCTAGAACTTGCAACAAAATTTATACCTCGGATTCCCATAGCTACAACATGTGTCTCATCACTGGAATCTGATCCAAGATCCACTTGAACTATCGAAGCTGTGGTATTCTTCCTTCCATGGTTGGCATACTTCTTTGGCTTTAAGTCAAGATGCAAGACCCAACAACGATCTTCATCATGGCCTACTTTCTTGCAATGCTTGCAAGTAGGCTTCTCCTTTTTGGTTTTGGTTGTCTTCTTCTCTTTCCTTTTCCCCACATCCTTTCTTTGCCAAGTATCTGTAGAAACACTATCACCAACATTCCCTTTACTAGATTCAATGTTAATGTCTTGTACACATACTTCATCAAAATTAGAAGGATTTAGCATAAGAATAGTGTGCTTAAGATAAGAATGTAAACCACCAATATATTTTAGGAGTGTCTCTTGTGTATATAATGGAATACCCAAATTTAAAGCTTTATTACGAAATATTTGAGTATATTCTTGTACACTTTGACCTTTAAATTTCCTTAAACTTTGCCAATTCATCATTTCTTGTTGCATGTAACCTAAAGGGTAAAACTGTTGATTTAATGCAATAACAAAATCATTCCAGGAAGAGATTTTTTTACCACTTTTCTTAAGATCATCTCTAGTTCTTCTTTCCCACCATACGAGAGTTGTGCCTCCCATTTTGAGACTTGCTAGTTGGATCTTAGTTTTGTCATCAAAAATCTTTTGTATCCTATATTCGACTTCTAATTGTCTCACCCAATTATCTAGCTTTTCTGCATCTAATTCGCCATCATAAGTGGGTAATTGAAACTTTACATCTAACTTTAATAACATCATATTAGAAAAATAATGAGTTTTTTTATTATCCTTGAAGGAATGTACACTTGCTTCATTATTATATGATGAGGATGAAGGAGAAGAAAGTTCTGAAGGTCCACCACCTCCAACTCCTCCTCCTGCTCTTACCTAAGATTCACCTTCTTCAAATTTTTGATTCCTTCATTGACCTCTTTCATGGTAAAGTTCCTCTACCATGGTTTGCATCAATTTAAAGGTCTCGAAGAAATCATCTTCAGATTTGTAGGGACCCAATTTTCTTGGCGAAGACATCTCTTGCTTATGCGGTCTCCTTTGAATCTCTATGTCAAGAGCCTCAAGTTGGCCTTCTCCTCGCTTGAGTTTTTCTCTCGTGAGCATCCAATGCTTGCAATTCCTGTCAAAAATTCAAAACCAAATGCTCTAATACCATAAAATTGATCCAAAAATGAAGGTATTACTGATAAATCACAAGTTAGTTTAATGTATTTTACGCATCAGATTGTTAAGAATGTGAAATACATAAAGCTTATTATCTGGTTGTGGAATATCAAATATGACTTTTAATTCATGTTGATTAATGAATAAAGAGATCATCCATTAATATGCATGTTGAAAATGAAGAGAATAGAACAGAAAAATAGAAAGAGAAATAGAGACAATAGGTTGATAACAGAGTTCACCAATCGTTGGCTACGTCTACGAGGGCGTTTCCAAGTGAAGGACCTCTTTATTGCTCTTTAAAATGATCAAATTTATCTTACAATTGCTCTTTTATGTTACATAGCATACTTCATATCTACTGTGCAAGACCTCCTTTCTCATATTCAAGCATGCTCCATCAAATTCCTCTCAAAAACATGGCAAAAATACCCCTCAAAACATGAGAAAAGGCCAAAATTTACAAACTGCCCCTTCAAAACCCTGCATCAAAAAGTCTCCTACAAGCTTCAAAAATCCTGGTTTATATATATTTTGAGGCTCATATGAGGAATCCCAACTTCCCTCAAGATCAAGCCTCTTTTTGGGATCAAATCCCCCTTCAAATGGCCCAAACTCCTCAAAAAATCCATTTTTTGGGCTAAATATTAGTTAGAATCAATTAAAATTACATAAAAAGGGTTAAAAACCCACTTTTAAATTTAGGATAAGGTTAAGACCCCAAAGGACAGGCGCACGCCCCCAAATAGGGTTACATATGGCACCATAAAAACGTGGGCCGGGGCTTAGCCCCAACCCCCTTCCGCCCATACACTAAAATATTACTCTTTATTAACGATAATATGACAATGTTATAATAAGTAATACTTATGGTGCATTGGTAATCCGACCTTTGTGAAGGATTTTAGACTGGTGGAGAGGTTTGGGGTTTGAAACCCACCAACTCCATAAAACTTTTAACCTAGACACCAACAACGGGGTGCCACGTGGCACCACCCCATTTGACCAATACATGCCACGTGTCAATTGACGGTTGGGCCACTTTGTTGCCACTTGTCTACCCTGTCAGCATACCTTCCTAGTCATCATCTGCCACTTGTCACCACTTGCCTCTGCCACATCATCATGCTGACTGTGCCTACCACCTAAACGAGTGTGTCACGTGTCACCCTTTCAGTGATGACACGTGTCACCTCTGGGTTGGTCCACATCAGTTGTCGTACATCCAGTTAGCCTACCACATGTCACCTCTAGAAGCTGTCACATAAGTAGTGATGATGTCAGCATGTTGTCATGCTGACGTCAGCGTTGACTTTTTGATAGTTGATCTTTGACTTTTTGCCTGTTTGAGAAAATGACCAGAGTGCGATAACTCCCGCATACAGAGCCCGTTTGAGAAAGTAAATATACTGCCAGAATTCGTGCAATGAGACGGATGCAATGGAAGCGGTTTCATTCAATTCTGAGAACTTTTATTTTTGAGTATTTTCTGAGCCTGGGGAGCCTCTTGGATCACTACTAGAATCCTATCTTCCTCCATGATCATTATTTGATTGAGCCTTTCTTTTATTGCACCTCATTCTGTCATCTTTGTAATTGTTTCTATGCATAGACTAGGTACCAACAATTCTAATGGCACCACTGCTTCTTGTCCATACACCAATCTAAATGGTGTGTGTCCTGTCAAAATTTTGGATATGGTCCTGTACGCCCATAATACTATTGGTATCTTCAAATCCCAATCATCCCTATTAACGTTGCAGATATTTGTCAGTGCATTTTCAGGGATTTTGTTAAAGGCTTCCACTGTTCTATTTTCTTGAGGATGATATGGTGTACTCTTTTGATGATGAACTTCAAACTCCTTAGTCATATCCTTAATAGTGTTGTTAGTGAAATGAGTGCATTGTGTTGGAAATATGGCTACAACAGAGATGACGCAGATGATCAAGGCGCAGATGATCAAGGTTGTCATTGATGGCAATCGATTGTTTATGAAGAACAGATGCTGAAACATGTTGCA
>JZKD02S0675355.1:728697-745099 GCA_000966675.3 Picea glauca
CGCTTCTCGACTGGAGGTTGCCCCCTCGAAGAGGCCTGTGAACATTTCTTTCTGAATCAAAGTGCTTTCTCTATTGCTGTTTCGTATATCATTTCTGTGTATTGTGAAGATTATGCTGGATATTTTACTGTTATTCTGCCATTTCTAGCATTGTATTTCTGTTCTGCATATTTTATATATATGGTATCTTGCAGTTACCATGGTTCACCCTCCCTGGGATACATCCACAAAGATATGGCTCTCAATCTTTTATTATAGTTTAGAAGATATCACGTTGCACATGGTTATAGTCTTAGTTCCTTGTCTCTCCCTCAGGCTCCTCGATCCCTGCGAGGCTGAATAGATCACACCAGGCTCCTCAGCCTGTGATATAACCCTCAGGATCGAGTCACTCACTCCTTCTCTATCTCACTAGCTTAATGACTCATACAGTTCTTACAATTCTCTTCCTCACTGTCAGTGCTTCCTCCTCCCTCTGTATATCCTCTCTATTTCCTTCTCATTGTCCCATCCTCCCTTACATTTCCTAAGTACTACTTATTTATATCCTCATCTCACCAACCATTACAATGCATTACAAAAACTCTAACCCTAGCGTCGCTAGGTCTTCCTTGCATGCACACTTCGCCTCCTTATCTTACACATGTTGCTTTTCCTTCCAGTTGTCTTGTGCATGCTTTTCCTCCAAAAATATCCTTTCTTCCTAGTTAGGCCTACATCCAACAAGGGGTAGGGGGAAGGCCAATAGACCTAATCCTTTGTTTCCCATACCTCGACCTTCTCTCTTATTCAATTATTAAATCACATTTAATTCTACATTTTCCTCTCATGTTCTCATTTTCTTTGTCCTATTACACTTTTCAATTTTGTATTGCTTTACAAAGTTTATTGACCTTTATTAATTGTCAATTTAATATTACAAGAGTATTACACCCATTCACTGGTTTAGATCCATTTCGGATCACCATAACTATGTTATAGAAATGTAAACAAACCATAATTCCATGCCTCTTCTAGTTATGAGGAGAGTAGGTCTTGAATGCATCAATCATTGCAAGGAACTATTGGCTTTAGATTCAAGGATGATAGGAACTATTGGATACATCAATGACTTTTCCATTGTATTTAACCAAGATCACAATGTGAGCATGTTGATCCATGTAATTGTAGTGGACATATCTAAGGCATATGGTATTCTTTTAGGGAGAGAATAATCCACCAAGGTTAAACAAGGTTGTTACTTTATGGAGGGTATCAATTTTACCTTCCATTATAAAGTAGTATAAGTTACCATTAATATAGATCCTAAGTACCAAAAGTAGGTTTTCCTTACTTCTTACAACACTAGACATGTTTCCTTCCAAGACATGGGGTTGGTTATCTAAATTTCTTTGGCTATAAAGGTCTTCAGGTTCCTTTTCCCAAGCAGAAGAAAACCATATGGAGCATGGAATTTGATGGTGCCTAGTCCAAGAAAGGCTCTAGTGGTAGCATGTTTCTTTATAATTCCAAGGGGAAGGCCATTTCCTTCTCCTTTTGGTTGGAGTTCCCTAAAATCAATAACATGGATGAATATGGAGTGTTATTTCACGGCCTCCAAAAGGATTTAGACTTAGGAATTCACCATTTGTTAGTTAATGAGGATCAAAACTAGTTGTGAACAAGATTGGGTAGAGAATGTTGTTGATAACCCCAACCTCAAAAAATACTAACAAAAGGTTGAGGAACTTATTTAGAAATTATAATCTTCCAATATTTAAGTGATGCATAGGGTTGCAAACCATTTATCATATAGTTTAGCCTTGGCTAGGCCATGTTTTAGACCAAAATTTGTTAGGTCCATATATTATATCAAAGTACAAATATGACATATGCATAAGCTATTTTATAATGTTGATGCTTGGAAAGTCTTCGATTTTTATGAAAAATTATATAGATTCCTTCAAAACAAAGCCGAATTTGAAGGCTTATATATCACTCATGAAGTGGAATATGAAACTAGGGATATCATCCAATTCAAAACCAATAAAATACCCCTTGGATTTTCCATGTTGGAATATGTGTTTACTTCCAACAATGGTTATAACACTTCCAAACCTACAAGTCCCTTGATCCCAAATGATGTCCCTATTATATGTCTTCTCATAGTACAATAAAATATCCCTCAAACTATTTGATAGTCACAAAACTACCTTCATTACTTTTTGGGTCATGTACACTTACCACAAGATGCCTTTTAGTTTGATTAATGCAAAAAGTACTTTATAGGATGCCTTGGAAATCACTTTCAGGGATTTTATGGGTAAAATCATTACAATATATTTCATTGAACACACAGTGTTTTCCAAAGATCGAGGAATCCACTTCGACCACCTTAGGCAAGTCCTTCTTAGGTGTCGCATGTTTTCCAAATATTTGAATCTTAAGAAAACCATTTTTGGTGTTATGGATTGTAAGCTCTTGGGTCATATTGTGTCTCAATATGATGTCAAAGTTAAACCTAAAAGGGAACAAACTATCAAAGGGTTTCATTTACCTATCAATAAGAAAGAGATGCAATCTTTCTTTGGAAAGATAAATTTCCTAAGATACTTGATTACTTATTTCTCCCAAGTCATGAAACCTTTAAATAATTTAATGTAGAAGCATGTCAAGTTAAAATGGAATTCTTCAACACATTAGGATACTGAGTCTATTAAAATAGATATTACTTATGTGCCTTTATTGATTAGTCCTGACCATTCTAAATACTTTGTTATATACACTAACTCTTCAAAGGAAACCACTTTTGTAATTTTATTTCTAAAGGGTAATGAAGAAAACCTTAGGTCAATCACTTTCATAAACCTAAATTTGAAGGCACATCAACTGAACTAATCCTAAATAGAAAAACATGATTATTCATTATTTAAATCCTTGAATTTGTTTCAGCATTAAATCCAAGGACACAAGATTCAAGTCTTTGTGTGTACATCTCTCTTAGCCATTGTGTTGAATCTAATTGAATCACAAAATAAATGGTCCAAATGAATCATGCACATGCAAGAGATGACATAGATATTAAACCAACAAAATCCATAAAGGTGACTATGTTGGCCAAATTACTAACTAAATCCCTGTTCCTTGGTTGTATTTGAATCACCTTTAATAGAAGACTTGATTTCTTATGAAGACATGGCGAATGAAACTGAGTTTTCCACCCAACCATGGTATAATCACATTGCTTATTTTTAAATCAATGGTGTATGTCCACTAGACATGGAGATGAAATGCAATCAAATACTCCACTTACAAGTTGTCCAATATGTTTTACAAGATCAAATCATTTATAAAAGAGACATTCGATGGGGGTGCTATCTCATTTCCTTACCCCTGACCAAGCCCAAATGGAACTTGAACAATGTCATTCTAGGATGTGTGGGGGTCACTTCCTTTTCAAAATCATTGCAACCAAATCCTTATATGTTGGTTATTATTTGTCCTTCCCTCCATCAAGATGCATGTTTATCGATATAGAAGTGTGAATCTTTCCAACACTTCACATGAAAAGAGAAGTTATCTCCCATGTCACTTAAGGCTATCAAATTTCAAGTCTCTTTCACAATATGGGCCATGGATTTAATTGGGATAATATCCCCACCTTATATCACTCACCATATTTTTATCCTTACTTCCACTAGCTACTCTACGAAGTGATCAAAATATAAACCCCTAAGGAACATTAAGAAAGAATGGGTTGTAGAACTTCTTGAACTCAATAACTTATCTTTCTTTGGAACCCCTTATGATATTTTGACTAACAATTGGATATATTTTATGTATGATGTTGTGATTCACTTTATAGTCACTTATGGATTTCAATTTTTTCACTCCTCCACTTGATACCCTTTGGGTAATGGATTGGTTGAATCCACAAATTAAAATTTGGTTCATATCCTTAAGAGAACAATCAAAGAAAAAAAAAAAGGATTATCACACTAAGCTAAAATTTTATTCTTGGGAATATGGAATTACATATAAGTATCCAAAAGACAAATATCCTACACTTTGGTACACATGACTCTCACTCTTCTACCTATCAACTTATAAATTCCAAAAGTTGAGACTAACTATTATCGAGGTGAAAGATGTTTAGATACCATAATTGAACTATATAAAGTTTAAAAATATGCATTCCAACATCTCTAAAAGAAATTAAAACATTTAAAAAAACCGATAAAAGGGACACACTAGTCAATTACAAAATACGAGACAATGTCCTAATCTGGGAAAAAGAACACGAGGATCCATCCAAACATAAAAAAAATTGATTCATTATGCTTGGTCTTGTTGAGGGGTCCTAAACCCCTTTAAGTCAACAACAGGAACCAAACCTGCCACCGAGGCCCAATTACACTTTGCAATGTTTAATAGTGGAATGCTTCTCTAGATCTTGCGATCCAGATAATTAATCAATGGGATTTACGTAGTGATCGACATGATGTATTCTTTTGAAAATGCCTCCTTTAGTTCATGCGTTCTCTTTTGTATTTTATCTTATAGGTGGGACCGATACAAGATAAATGTAGGTATAAACCAGTTGGGTAACAAAGGGGGAGGACTTAACTACTGAGAAAGGTTGAGTTCGGGATAACCCTTCTTCTCAAGCATGCAGACAATGATTCTTACACCCACAACAAGCCTATTACTAATACGTTAACCTGCTGGTGTTCCAATTATTGACTGAGATATGATTATCAGGAGAAAACATACATGCAATAAATGATGGCAAGAAAAATAGTTTCCTTAAATCTAATCATCAATCACATATTAACACAATGATTTACTTTTCATCATTAAAGACAAGAACTATAAAAATATTGAATTAGATAACTTATCAACATATTCAGAGGCTCTTACTTGTTGCAACATCCATTCATGAGATAAAATCATAAATAATTCTTCTTCAGATCCAATCACACATGCTTTTGATGAAAAACACAAACTTGTCTCTGGTCCTCTACCAAAATTTTCAATTAAGGTAGCTCTGAAATAGTTATTTACAAATCCAAAAATGAGGGTCTTTGCAACAACCATCGACCTTTTCTAACAGGCCGATCCTCTTATTTATAACATATTATTAACTAAAAATAACTATCAAAAGTGTAGCTAAGTAAAACAAAAAATCATCACATGACGCTTTCATCTCTCAGTCTTCTAGGAGTCATCAAATGATATCACTTGAGTGGATGATTCTTCTCATACTCCGAGCATTTGATGAAGAGTTCCTCGCACATGTTGGAGTATGGGAACCTATGTTGGTCCATCGGGGCCAAAAATATCTCCTTTATCTCCACTTCTCATGCCCGATATTTGACTACTTTAGCACTTAACAATTGTAGCACTGTCCGAGCCTTGTTCAGGTGCTCCGTGAACTGCTGTACTTGTCCTAGCACCATGTTCGCCACCTTTGTTACCTCTGCATCCCACAATAATTCTTGTTTGGCATGTAATTTGACTATGTCGTGCAAGTCGACAAAGTCATTGGGGGTGTCGAATTCTGGGAGGTCAATGTCTCTCATCGCCCGATTGATCTTGGTCCAACACTTTTCACACTCGACCGATTTCTCTTTGATTTCCTTGTAAGGTTCTTGGGCCATTTTCACCTAGTTTTCGATTGACTTATTTATGCGATCAATGCTACTATCCCTTATTACCCAAATGTTATGTTCTTCGACGTCTCGACCTTGCTGAACGATGTTGATGTATTTGATCCTTTCCACTGCTTGGTGTGATTTATCATACCATATTTCCATATATTTTCACGTTGCCAACGCCATGAGGGTGTCTTCTTGGAAATCGACTATTCCTGTAGTGAAAAGGTGCCTCTCATTTGTGAATTTACTGTAGGCAACTTGGAATTCACTTCTCAAGAAAACCATGGCATGTGTGGAGTCCTGATAATATTTCTCCAAATGGCGCAGATGTTCCAACTCCTTCAACACAACAGACAACTCCTCTTCATCCATTTTATCTCTATCCAGGGTGGCATCTGTGATTTCCATCCTTGCGTCGATAAGCTTGGACATCTTGGCATGCTCCGTGTTAATAAATTTTTCCTCTGTGGTGATGAGGATGGAATGATTCAGAGTAAGCCTCCTCTTCTTGGTGGTTCTCTTCACGATGGATTTCCTCTTCCAGTCATAGGAGATGGATTTTATATCAGCAACTTCATCCACGGGTTCGGGGATTTGTTGATCTCCCCAGGTAATGATATTTCCCAGGCTTCTGATGGTGTATATATTTTCAATATTGGGTTCTTGAAATTATTCCATATGTTCCGAAGGTTTGGCATATAGTTGTTGCTCATCGGGAGGTAAAATACTGGCTGAAATTGAAGCATCAGGGGCAGGCTCGGTACTTACTTGATAAATGGATGTTGAGATGTTGATTTCCCATTGTGGAACTTCTTCTTCTTGTTTTCCAAACCCTAGCTTGTCCTTCGGGCTATCCACTTGGGTCCCTAGTCCATCGAGCAGCTCAATGTCTGAGACACTTTCGACCTCCTGGTTATTCTGTGGAAGACTTTGAATTTTTGCATCGAGAGATGGGGAAGATTCCTTCTTGGGTTCCTTTTCCTCTGTGATCTACATTGGAGTCACCAATGAAATGGCCTCTGAACTCTCTGCATCATCATAGATTGTTATTAATTCATTGAGGAGGTTCGATGCACTTTCTCTCCCTGATGTTCTTTCTATTTCGGGCTAAGCCAAAACGTCCCCCTAGCGATCCATCCTGTGGCGTTGAAACTTCAGGGTTATCTGACCCGATGATTTCTTCAATTTGTATTATCTCTGGACCACTTGGACTTGCTCGGCTTTCGACTGGGTTATCGACAGGGACCCTTGCCATTTCTACAAGGTCTAGGTCATCCTGCAGCTGATCAATTACTCTTTGTTCTTGTTGTATTAGGAGCAATCCCTTTTCCTATGCCTCTGGTGTCATAGAAAATCCCCTCTTCTGCACCGGAGCCACCAGGGAAACCTTTGTTGCCTCTATCACTCTGATTTCTTCCCTAGCTCTTAGGGATTCTTGATTTGACTGTTCTATTGTCATATCGTATTCATCTAGGCTCATGGCCCTGAACTTGGTCATTTTCGAGTCGACCATCCTTCATACCACCTTGTACCAGTACTGAGCATTTTTTGTGAAGATTTCGTCTTCGAATTTGTCATGGGAATATGACCAGTAGAATGACATTTGTGGACCATGTTGCAAGACCAGGCCCTTTGGATCGTTCTTGCAGAATTGGCCTATCGGGAATCTAAACGCATGTTGTCTCAACCCTTCTTGTTTGGCTTGAGTGGTATCATTTACCAAGTAGAAACCTACATGGAAACCATAGGGTATGAACACACATTTCTTGTCCTTGACCAGGGTGGTGTTGTAGCCTTGAAAGATGGTTTGATAACATATGTTTCCTACTACCATTTGGTATGGGACATGATCTGTTAGGATATGTGGTGCTACGATGGATACAAACACCTTGATGTAGGTGGCATGCTCATCCAAATACCAATGTCCTACCTTGAATATCATATTTTTGGCTGCTGCCGATATACTTGGGTATTCCTTCTTAAAAAGAATAAAATAAATTTGAGCGATGAATTCATCGCAGATGAGAGAGTAGGACTTATTATACCTGTTTTCCCATAGCACGTTGAATTAGATGTGGACTGAGAGTTCTGGAACATGGAATCTCATATTTATGACGACAAAGATGTTTCTGGCACAAATGACATCGAGAAAGTATGAATCCATGTAAAACATTGGTGTTTTCCCTTCCTTCGATACTTGGGCCTGCTGCACACAGATGATCAATTGCTTGGATATTATTGCTCCCCAGTTGAAGCTTCACCTGACGATCCCAACTGTGTATGCAAAAGGCATCCATTCCTTTGAAAACCTGGAGCAATTTTTCTCTTCGTATAATCGACATATGAGATCCATCAAATAGACGTATGGATCCCTTAAGTTAGTTGTCCCATACCATCCAGTGTTCTAGTTGGTAAAATTCTTGTCCTCCCTCCACCATGAGGCCATCACTTGGCTAGTGTCGTGGTGTTCGAAGAAATTCACGACGGAATATGTATCTAGAGGCTCCTTGGGGTCTCTATGTTTGTAGTATTTTTTATCTTCTACCGAGAGGAACACTCCAACACATCCACCATTGTCATCATTGATTAAAAATGTCTTTGTGTCTATGTGGTCGATGAGACACTTCAGGACTTCTATGCAGGGAAAAATGAGGGTTCTGCTTGCCACCATATGTAGGTACGATCGTCGGATGTTCAAAAACACCTGGTTTTCAAGTGCCCTTACATATAGATCACTGTGTGGGACATATTCTAGTTATTCCTCCCAGTTGATATTGTTAAAAATTTCTCTTCGATGTGGGAGCGTCATCTTGGACCTGGTGCTCGCCTCTATATTGCCAAAGGCCGAAGGCTGGATGAAAACCTTCCTCGTTGTTTTCTTAATGAAAGGTTTCGGCCTCAGGGCATATTCAAATTGTTTCGTGACCCTTGGAGAAGATCCTTTGCCTACCTCTGGTTCTTTCAAGTTTGGTGCCCTCGAAGATCATCTAGTGGTTGGATTTCTTGGTGGCATTGTTCCTGCAACTCAATATAAAATTTCAGAGACTGTGTAAAAACAAAAACCGGATAACAACACATAAATTATAGCCATGTAAAATTTACAGACTCAGATACATACCTATGAATCTTGTTAAAACCTGGTTATTTTGATAATCACGGATTTGATACATCCTTCAAGTCACTTGTATTTCTCCTTCGAATGATCCATAATTCTCTTATGTGTAGAATGATTTCGTTTACAATGGCTCAAGAGAATTTAAAGAGGGAAGATCTTACCATGTCGCATCAACCATTCAATTAGGGTTATGAGTGAAATTTTAACAAATCTTTCGATGAATCTCTATAACTTAAATTCATCGTGGGTTGATGACAGAGGCGTAGGTGGTGATGTGGTCTATCGGTGATTTTAAATGACTATTTTGATTGGCACACAAGGTAGAAACTAATGCAGGATTTGGTATTAATTGTCTCCTTAAATTCTCAAAATACAATCGTATCTAATGCTAAAATGTCCCATTGTGTTGCTCTCTCAGTGGGTGGATAGGGGATCGGGGGTGTGCTATGAATGTTTTCGTTGATAACCTCCTGCAAACACTTCCGATGCCGATTGATTTTATTGTATATTGTTGACATGAAAACACTTACTCGGAGGTGTGACTCGGACTTAGGGGCCAAGGATAACTTGGGATATCACTAGACCATATGGTTCTCCAATCTGGTAGAGGCACGTGGCATTGAAGACCGGTGACTTAATTTGCATTTATTAATCAGAGTCAGGACTTTCCTTAAGTTATTCATTCTAAAACAAACCTCTGTTTTCCAATGTTGAAAAAGTATCCAGGGTCGACGATTGGGGATAAACCTATCAAAGTGTTTTTGGATCAGCTCCCTTAAAAAATTCTCGATGCCAAAAACATGTCAGGGATCGGTGATTAGGGATAAATTTTATCATGGTCAAAATGTTGGCGATGATCCTTATAGGTTTTCCCTGGTCTCGATGAAGCGTGTTAGGGAATCAACCATCAACAATATCTTTTCTCTCTTTGTTAATGTCTGTCCCCCCAGTATTTTACCAATATTGAAGGAGAATCGGCTATCGACGATATACTTATGCAATACTTGACGCAAACAAGAAATTCCTTTTGCCGATGCCGATGGATATTGGCGCTCGATGACTGAGGTTTTTCGAGTAGTTATTTCCTTCTTTGAATTCCTTTTGATGCCGACCCTGATCGCGTTCGGTGAATTGTTTGGCTGCCAATTATTTATTTAGGTGTTTAAGGTATTTTTAGTCATGAAGTTTCATGCATTCAATAAAACCTGAATGGGTGATGAGAATCATGGAAATAAGCAAAGAAAAAACATTTTTTCATAAATGAAATCAAATCAGAAAGTGTAGAAGATCAAGTGGTACCCAAAAAAGTAAAAATTTGATAAAAGATTTTTTAGGGTGTGTTGAGTTCTCAACAAATGGCGACTTACTAGGAAAAATAAGAATATCTATTCCTACCTCAGCTCAATTGATGCAAAAGATGATTAAGAACTTAACTGGTTTTTTATTTGAGCCCCTTTTACCTTGCATTTGAAAATTCCTGGTTGGTGCCTCCGGGCCTGCCTGTGGGGTTTTCAACCTTTATTACACCTTTGTTTCCTGTAACCCTGACTCATGCCCCCTTTGAAAATATTAAAGTAAAGAATTCACTGGCACTAGGCCTTTTAGTTATCATCATTCACTTGCTACGGTGTTGCTCCACTACTAGCGAGCATCCATAGCCCCGACAAAGTCACCCCAACATCACAGACCTTTTTTCACTGCCAACGAGCGTCCATAGCACCAATGGATTTATCTGCATACCCTCTCCTATTGTGCACTCATTGGATATAGTTGATTTTATTTTTTCAGAATGCCCTGAGCGAGTGGGAGAGGAGGATGTCTGTTATTTGCAAAAATGAGATGGTCAAGGTGAATTTTTTGCTAGCTTTGTCTTGAGGCGCATGTACTCTTTTCTAGCTTACCATATTACCCTTAAGGTTTTACCAAACCACCAGGCAGACACTTCATCATTTTCCCAAGGTTGTTCATCTGTGCAGGTTAGATAGAGAACCCCTTTAAAACAACCGCAGGTCTCCCAACGCTTTTTTTTATTGTTGTATGTGAGTGATGAGTCAGGAACAAAGTTCGTCATATCACATGAATTGAGGTTAAGCATTGTCTTGATAAACACAATATTCAAAAGCGCATAAGTAATATAGAAATAAATGAAAACAAAAATTCATTCCACAGTCGACTTACCTAAAACAAAACATCATGAAAATACACACATTAAAATGTCTTTTTGTTTTTTAATGGAAATATTTTTTTAGGGCTTGGCCATTCACCGGGAGGGCGTTAGGTTCCCCCCTTAGATTTTTCAACTGATACGTGCCTATCCCAATATTCCCAGCCACCTGGAAAGGTCCAAGCCATAGATTTTGAAACTTAGAATGTTTTCCTTTCGGCTCATTTTCTTTGTCCCATTTTAGGACTAAGCCTTCCACTTCAAAAAAATTCTCTTTAGCCTTATGCTTATCAAACCACCTTTTAAATATCTGTTGATGAGCTATGAACTTATATTTTTCTTTCTCTCTTTCTTCTTCCAGCATGTGGAGCATATCAATTCTTTTTTGTATGACTGATGAGGGTTTTCCTCTTGAATCCTGAGCAACTTGAAGAGATGGAAGATATAGCCCGTTTGGGAGAATGGTTTCCTATCCGTATACCAGAAAGTATGGGGAATTTCATATGGATTCCTTGGGTGTTACTCTATCATCCCATAAGGTTTTATGGAGTGAACTATGCCAATTCCTCTGATTGTTTGAAACTGTTTTCTTTAATATCCTCACTAGGTTCTTATTGGTTGATTCTGCCACTTCGTTCCCCTATGGATAGTAGTTTGTAGAGTATCTGATTATGATTTTTTTGTCTAGATAAAACTCTGTTAATAGGGTGGAATAAAAGTAAGCGACATTATAAAAAACAAGGATGGAATTCACACTAAACCTTGTGATCAGTTGTTGTTCTATTAATTGGATAACCACCTTTTCATTTACATGAGTCAGAGGGATGGCCTCTGCCCATTTCGTGAAATAGTCTGTGATAGTTAGTATGTATCTATGATGTTTGAAGAACTCAATGTAATTTCTCCTATGATATCCAACCCCCATTATCGAATGGTCTTGAAATATCCACAGGTTGGAGTGGGACAACTACTCTCTTTTCCCTCCCCACACTTCTTTGACAAGTTTTATAGTTTCTAGCATCCCTGAATAGAGTAGGTCAATAATAGCCAACTCTCAGTATTTTATGAGAAGTGGTGTTTCCTGCGAAATGTCCACCTACAGTACCATCATGGAGCTCCTTCATAACTTTTTCTGCATATTCACGTTCGAGACATCTTAAAAGTACCCCATCATAATTAACATAGAAGAGCACTGAATTTATGAGGCGATATTGTGTTGATTTTAACCTGAGGGCTCTCCTTTCCCTAGGATTTAGGTTTTCTGGGAAAGTTCCATGATGTAGGAGATAAGTTAGTTTCTCATACCAAGACTCTTTCCCTGGGGAGATGTATGAAGCTTCACCACACCACAATGCTAATTCATTCTCCCATCTGGGATCTTCATTTACTTGGTCCTAAGATTCAACTGCCAGTTTGCATAACCCTTGTCTTTTAACCAGTTTAGCAGGTTTTATATCTAGATCAAATTATTGGATTACTTCCATCCAATTTCCTCTTCTTCTCCCCATCTCATGTTGAGTGAATAGGGATCGAACTGCAGGGTGAGGCACAAATAATTTGGTATGGTTCTTCAGGATGTAAGATCTGAAGTGTTTCACTTCCTTGTATATTGCATAAGCTTGCTTGTCTATAGCAAGGTAATTTAGTTCTACCCCTTGGATATTAGTTCTCATGAATGATATCAAGGCCTCGTTGTTGTCATCATCCTTCTAAGTCAATAATGCAACTAACAATTGGTCGAAGGTGAAAGTATAGAGGAAGAAATACTTGCTAAAATCGGGACTTCGCAACATTGGGGCTTGAGATATCGCAGTCTTAATATTGCTGAAATCCCTTTTCAGTTCATCATCCCACTTAAATTCAACATCTTTGCAGATCATTTTTTGTAAGGGTTTGATAATTTCAGTGAAATTGGGGGTGAATTTTCTTACAAAATTGATTTTCCCGAAGAAATATTACATTGCCTTTTTGTTGCGAGGTAATGGAAGTTGAGCTATAGCCCTAATCCTTTCTAGGTCTATACGAATCCATGCTTGATATATAATATGTCATAGTAGTTTACCTTCCTCGACACCAAAGATAGTTTTCTTAGGGTTTAAGGATATACCGTATTTCCTACACCTTTCGAAAATCTGGGTTAAGTGTTGGATGTGATCTTGTCTATTCTTTGAGTACACAGTTACGTCGTCCAAATAGAATACAATACACTTGTTGATTAGTCTTTGAAACACTATATCCATGTCCCTTTGGAAGGTTTCCCATCCATATATTAACCCAAAGGTCATATGTTTATAAGAGAATGTTCCCCACTTGGTTCGAAAGGTAGTCTTCAAACGATCTTCCTCTGAAACTAGAAATTGGTTGTAACCTAAAAAATCATCCAGCAGGGAGAAAATCTTGGAGCCAGACACGGTCTACAAGAGTTTCTCCATTGGTGGGACTGGGTTATTGTCCTTTTATGAAGCTTTGTTAAGGTTTTTGAAATCTACGCACAAGCGAATCTCCCTAGAATTTTTCCTCACAGGAACCAAATATACTACCCATGCATAGTGCCTAACATGGAAGATAATATTGGAATCTAGTAGTATCTTTAAATCCTGAAACATCATGAGAGGATCCAAGGATGGGTGGTACTTCTGGAGCTTCTGTTTGAAGGGTTTCACTTCAGGATTTAATGGGATAGTGTGTTGAATGATATGAGTATCACAATTTTTCAGAGCTTGGTAGGACCAAGAAAAAACATCTTGATATTATCTGAAAAGTTTGACATAGGTTTTCCTTTCCTCTTTAGATATCGTCTTGCTGAGATTTATATTCTTGGGGTTTTCTGAGGTTCCTAGATTTATAGTTTCGTGCATGGGACAAGAACTCCCCATCTTTACATTCTTTGACCCTTTAAATCTTTCCCTCAGGTCAAAAAGATTTTCTAAATTGGCCACTCCCTTAGGTATCATGTGAGACCTTGGTTTTTTAGTTGATTGATCGGTATGAGGATTGGTTTCCTCTAATTTCTCCTGGAATACTTCATCGTTAATAATGAAGTCTTTAAAATTATCCTGATTTCTCAAGAATTGTACGATCTGTTCATCCCCTTCAAAGACCTTCCAATTAGAAATATTATTGGGCACTGATGGTTTGTATAGTATCTCCAAAATGAACCAGGAGGCCTCATAGTATTCTAGAGGTGATATATTTGAGGAAGCGGTGGCCAGAGAATCAACAATAGTGTTCTTTGTTCTAGAAATCGCTATAATGTTGAAGGCTTCAAAATGTTCTTTTAGTCTTTGCAATTCCTGTTGGTAATTCCTCAGGTGGGGAGAGTTGCAATGTATAGTGTTCCATACTTGTCTAATGATGATTTCAGAATCTCCAAAAACCTTCAATTTTTTAACGTTTAAGTCTATGGCTTTCTTTAACTCTTGTACTAGAGATTCATACTCAGCAGTGTTGTTTGTGCATTCAAATTCTATTCTACAGGACAAGAATTTTTTTTTACCTTTTGGATCAATGAGGGTGCACCCTGCCCCTGACCCTTCTTGTGATTTAGATCCATCGAAGTATATGTTCCAAATTTGTGGGAAAAACCTATTAGTTTCCTCTTTCTTGTCACTTTCCTCCTCTACTCCTATCTGTTCTGTGGTTTCTAACACATGTTCCTGATAGAAGAGGGTTTCCCCTACCATTATTGGAAAATTTTATTGAAAACTTACTTCAGATTTTTGAGTAAGAGGAACATCAGATGAGAGGGGGGAGAAATTCCCAAAATCAGAATCACAGGAATAATTTCCTAGCATGGGAAAGTCTACCGATGAGGATTCGTTAATGGTTTCCAGGTTTGTGACCATGTGTTTTAGATATATTTCCCTATCAATTCTGATCATATTCATGTGTCCCTTTAATGGAATCCAAAGGTGAGCCCATTCTATACTAAAGTATCCATTTAACTTCTCAGACCAATCTCGACTCAGTAGCAATCCATAGGCTTCAGGGATATCTACTACAATGATGTCAATTACTTGAACAAATTTAGGGTGCGCTTATATTCTGATCATTACATCTTTGAGATCTCCCATAACCTTCACCTCAGTTTTGTCTATTTGTATTACATGCTTATTGCTTTTGAAAGGGACTACGTTTAATTTCGGTTATAGAAACCTCATCTAGAAACCAGTTGGACATCAAATTCAAGGCAGGCACCCATTGTGGACAGTCTCTTTCATAGTGTTTTTCTTGGTGATAGGTACATAAAGAGTCAAATGCTACATTTCACAAGTCAATGTTTAAGTTGGCTAGGGGGGATCAATTTCTTTGAACGATGGGTTTCTTTTGAAAAAGGGTTTATAGGGCCTCTATCCTTTGTTTCCTTCACATGATTTCGTTCAACAACTTATTAACCATGCATTGTAGGTCTTCTATGTCTCCACTTCCATTTTCAGGACCTTATTCTGTTTGTTTCCTTGGGGGTCTATTCAACAGGAGTCCCCTCCTGGGAGGAGGTTGAACTTCCTTCTTAATTGATCAGGGGATCAAATTTTGCTCAAAAATTCAAAGTGCTTGGAATTGCTTCAAATCAAACAAGAGCGTAGGCCTCGTTGTTGCAAACCCAAAGCAACTCGTTTGGGTTCAAACGGATGTCGGGAGCGAGAGATATCGCGTTATGTTCGAATCAGCAAAAAGGAAAAAAAAAGGGACGTTGATTGTGCAGTCCATACAGATGCTGATGTGGCATGAATGTACGTTGACGTGACAGAGGTCATACATCCAGGTGGCAGATGTTGACGTGGCCTTCACTTATTGGCAGATTTGGGCAAATCATGATGTGACACGTGGCATCATTTTGGTAAATGGTGTGGTGCCACGTGGCCCAGTCATGCGCTGCCACGTGGCACCATTGTATTGGTTCTTAGTTAAAAACATTATGGAATCCATGGGGTTCGAACCGGTGACCTCCCCCATAGTCCAAAGTCTTGGTAAGAGCCACCCTACCAATGCGCCCACACGTTGTTACTTACAATATAACAAATCACATTTAATTTAAGTTTAAACTATTGTGTATGTTGGCGGGGGTCGGGTTGGGGCTTAGCCCCAGCCCGCGGTCTTTTGTATTATTCCATGTGACCACTTACCACACAGAGGGGGCGTGTTTTGGTTTTAATTTTGGTTCAAACGGTTAGCATGGTTTCAATGGATAGTCCATGCACCCGACAATTGTCACGCCCAGATTCAATCTTGCAAACATATCCCTCTTTTGAAATAGTGCGCGGTCATATGGACCCATGTGCCCACGAGTTTGGCGGTTAGGGGCTGGCGCACCCATAACCGTCCTATAGTTTGCACCATTATGCGGTTGCGTCCGGTTCCAAGTTTTCACTCTTTAAATTGCGTGTGGGCTAGGTTGAGCCATGGGAGGTGCAATTTGTAGATGCAAAGACAACAAGCTTGAAGGGGGGACTTCCAGGAAGCCTAACTTCTTCAATTTTTGGCCAA
>JZKD02S0675355.1:749260-846008 GCA_000966675.3 Picea glauca
TAACAATGCCTTTCGTTTAGATTTACCTCCTTATATGCAAATGTATGCAGTTGTTAATGTTGAGAATTTGAAATTGTATGAGCCTTCGTTGATTGATGATCATGGAGAGCATGTTTAGATTCCTTTTATAGATGATTTTTCCCCATAATATCTTACAGAACTACATGAAGACACCATCCTTGACAGGAGAATGCGAACTTCAAAATGAGGAAATGTGGAGTATCTTTGAGTTGGTCTTAAAGGAAAAAATCCAAGCAAAGCCAAGTGGATTGAGGTTGTAAGAGTGAGGGAACTATACCCTCATCTTCAAATAGACTAAAAATAGTCTTTTGGAGGTCCAAAAGCTTCCCAATGGGGAGGTGTGATCAGGGGATCAAATTTTGCTCAAAACTTCAAAGTGCTCAGAATCACTTCAAATCAAACGAGAGCGCAGGCCTCGTCGTTGCTAACCCAACACAACTCGTTTGGGTTCAAATGGATACCGGGAGTGAGAGATATCGCGATCTGTTCAAATCATCAAACAGGAAAAAAAAAGGGACGTTGACTATGCAATCCGTACAGTCCGTACGGATGCTGACGTGGCATGACCGTATGCTGATGTGGCAGAGGTCATACATCCAGGTGGCAGATGTTGATGTGGCCTTCACTTATTGGCAGATTTGGGTGAATCATGATGTGACACGTGGAATCATTTTGGTAAATGGTGTGGTTCCATGTGGCCCAGTCATGGGCTGCCACGTGGCACTGTTGTATTGGTTGTTAGTTCAAAACATTATGGACTCCATGGGGTTCGAACCGGTGACCTCCCCCATAGTCCAAAGTCTTGGCAAGAGTCACCCTACTAATGCGCCCACACGTTGTTACTTACCATATAACAAATCACAATTAATTTAAGTTTAAACTACTGTGTATGTTGGCGGGGGTTGGGCTGGGGCTTAGCCCCAACCCGCAGTCTTTTGTATTATTCCATGTGACCACTTACCACACGGAGGGGGTGCATTTTGGTTTTAATTTTGGTTCAAATGGTTAGCACAGTTTCAATGGATAGTCCATGCGCCCAACACTTGCCACGTCCAGATTCAATCTTGCAAACATAGCCCTCTTTTGAAATAGTGCACAGTCATATGGACCCATGTGCCCATGAGTTTGGCGGTTAGGGGATGGCGCACCCATAACCATCCTACAGTTTTCACTGTTATGCGGTTGCATCCGGTTCCAGGTTTTCACGCTTTAAATTGCATGTGGGCTAGGTTGAGCCATGGGAGGTGTAATTTGTAGATGCAGAGACAACAAGCTTGAAGGGGGGACTTCCAGGAAGCCTAACTTCTTCAATATTTGGCCAAACAAGGTGCCGAAAAAGCCCAGCTAGGGGTTTTTGGATGTTATGAAACCATTGGAGCAGTCTATTTGGCAGTTTGAGCATTGTAAATCACATTTTTTAGCACTTTGAGCAAATAATACAAATGATCCATTAGAAGCTGGACCAGGAGATGTAGCCCAAGAGAGGGGTGAACTCCTTTATCATTTTTTGTGTTATGTGTTTTCTGTTCATTGATTATGTTGTTGTTTATATTCATATTGAATGAGTAAATTCTATTAATAATGTGTTGCAAAGTTGATCCATTTTCTTTTAACACATAAAATTTAACTTGAAAATATTTTCAAGAATACAAGTCTTCTTCATTTTTAGATCATTAACTAATGAGACATGTCCTTATTTACATCCATTCATTTGGAACTCTATTATTTTTGCTTCTTCAAAATTCTCTGCTAAGGTTGTTTTGGCAGCACTCTTCACAAACATACAAATAGAAGTTGGGAGAGCATTAGCATATACTTCATTTTGCAACTCTTGGGTGGGTTTAGATTTAGGTTGGAATTTTTTTAGGATGGTGGTAAACCATTGATTAAAGTCTTTAACATTCTCCTTTGAACTCATGGTGGTGGTGAACAACTCAACCATTAAATATCCTGTAGTGGTTTCTTCTGCAAATTTATCCAAAAAGTCCTTTTGAAACTTCATCCAACTAGTTATGGATCCTACAGGTAAGTTAAAATACCACGTGGAGGCCGAATTCTCAAAAGTATAGGGGAAAATCCTGCTTACTACATCTTCATGTTGTACATTCATCAGTCTGATAGCTAGTATGAATTTTTTGATATGGTCTTCAGGCAATCCTGATGTTTCAGGGTCAAATTTAGGGAGTAACTTCTCTGGATGTCGGGGAAGGTTATCTACTCATCTAGAGATGGCCAGAGAATCTCTAGCCAACCAAGTTTGATTATTCCAAGGTGGGTTTCCCCTTTATTCATTATGATCATTGTTATATTCCATGTCATCTGATCCCGAAACTGAGAGTTCTGAGTTAAACCCTTCCTCGTAAGTAGTTGTGGTGGGTGTTTCAGGAATTATATTAAGAGGATGTTCAATTTTAGTGAGGGATAAATATATAAGGTCTTATAATGTGTTCATAAAAACCTGGTCGGGGGTATCGACCACTAGTCTTCTTACTTGTTTTCTACAAGGAAGTAACATAGTTAAGGGCAGTGCTCTGATTTGTCGGGCGTAAGATCTTGTGATTCTTATGAACTGGTTCAACTCCTCATGAGGAAGAGCATAATGTATCTTAGGAAATATATGTTCTTCCTCTTGATGGGGTGATTTACTCATTTCAAGAGTACTCAGTGTTTGTAGGTTGTCTTGAGAATGACTAGCCATGCATGTGGTATGTTTTGAATCTACTGGTTGTGTGAAAAATTATGTAAGAAATATTGTCAACCATTCATTCTTCAGGCCCTCCTTCTTGCACCAATTATGTTGAGGGGTCCTAAATCCCTTTAACTCAACAACAATAACCAAACCTACCATCGAGGTCCAATTAGACTCTGCAACGTTTAATGGTGGAATGGTTCTCCATATCTTGCGATCCGGCTAATTAATCGATGGGCTTTATGTAGTGATCGACAAGATGTATTCTTGTAAAAAATCCTCCTTCAGTTTAGACATTCTCTTTTTGTATTTTCTCTTATAGGTGGGACCAATACAAGATAAATGCAGGTATAAACCAGCTGGATAACAAAGGGGGAGGACTTAACTACTGAAGAAGGCTGAGTTCGGGATAACCCTTCTGCTCAAGAATGCAGAAAATGATTCTTACACCTACAAAAAGCCTAATACTAATACATTAACCTGGTAGTGTTCCAATTATTGACTAAGATACGATTATCAGGAGAAAACATACATGCAATAAATGATGGAAAGAAAAATAGTTTCCTTAACTCTAATCATGAATCACACATTAACACAACGATTTACTTTTCATCATTAAAGAAAAGAACTATAAAAATATTGAATCCGATAACTTCTCAACAAATTCAAAGGCTCTTACTCGTTACATCATCCATTCATGAGAGAAAATTAGAAATAAATCTTCTTCAAATCCAATCACACACGCTTTTGATGAAAAACACAAACTTGTCTCTGATCCTCTACCAGACTTCTCAATTAAGTTATCTCTGAAATAGTTCTTTACAAATCCAAAAATGAGGGTCTTTGCAACAACCATCGACCTTTGCTAACACATTGATCCTCTTATTTATAACATATTATTAACTAAAAGTAACTATCAAAAGTGAAACTAAGTAAAACAAAAAATCGCCACATGGCGCTTTCATCTCTCTATCTTCTAGGAGTCATCAAATGATCTCACTTGAGTGGATGACTCTTCTCATACTCCAACCATTTGACCAAGAGTTCCTCGCACATGTCAGCGTATGAGAACCTATGTGGGTCCATAGGGGCCAAAAGGTTATCCTTTATCTTCAATGCCCATGCCCGATATTTGACTACTTTAGCACTTAACTGTTGTAGAACTGTCCGAGCCTTGATCGGGTTCTTCGTGAACTATTGTACTTGTCCTGGCACCATGTTCTCAACCTTTGTTATCTCTTCAGCCCATGATGAGTCTTGTTTGGCATGTAATTTGAGTATGTCGTGCAAGTCGACAAAGTCATTAGGTGTACCAAATTCTGGGAGGTCGATGTCTCTCATCGCCTGGTTGATCTTGGTCCAACTCTTTTCACACTCGACCCATTTCTCTTGAATTTCTTGGTGAGTTTCTTGGGCCATTTTCACCAATATTCAACCGACTTATTTATATGATCGATGCTACTATCCCTTAGTATTTGAATGTCATTTTCTTCAGTGTCTCGGCCCTGCTGAATGACACTAATGTATTCGATCCTTTCCACTTCTTGTTGTGCTTTGTTATACCATCTTTCTATATTTTTTCACGTCGCCAACACCATGAGGGTGTATTCTTGGAAATCAGATATTCTTGTAGTGAAAAGGTGCCACTCATTTGTGAATTTACTGTAGGCATCTTGGAATTCACTTCTCAAGAACACTGTGGCCTGTGTGGAGTCCTAATAATATTTCTCCAAATGGTGTAGATGTTCCAACTCCTTCAGCGCAGTAGCCAAATCCTCTTCATGCATTTTCTCTCTATCTAGGGTGGCATATGTGATTTCCATCCATGCACCTATAAGCTCAGACGTCTTGGCGTGCTCTGTGTTAATCAATTTTTCCTCTGTGGTGATGAATATGGAGAGATCCAGAGTAAGCCTCCTCTTCTTGGTGGTTCTCTTCACGATGGCCTTCCTCTTCTGGTCATAGGAGATGGCTTGTATATCAGCAACCTCATCCATGGGTTTGTGGTTTTGTTGATCTCCACAGGTAAGAATATTTCCCAAGCTCTCGACAGTGTATATCTGTTCAAGACTGGGTTCTTGAACTTATTCTATATGTTCCAAAGGTTTGGCCTCTAGTTGTTTCTCATTGGGAAGTAAAATACCAGATGAAATTGAAGCATCAGGGGAAGTCTCGGTACTTACTTGATAATCGGCTCTTGAGATGTCGATTTCCCGCTGTGGAACTTCTTCTTCTTGTTCACCCGACCATAGCTCGTCCTTCGGGCTATCCACTTGGGTCCCTAGTCCATAGAGAAACTCAATGTCTAAGACACTTTCGACCTCCTAGTCATTCTGTGGAAGACTTTGAATTTGAACATCAAGAGCTAGGGAATATGCCTTCTTGGGTTCCTTTTCCTCTGTGATATGTAGTGGAGTCACCGATGAAACCTCCAAACTCTCCTCATAATCATATATTGTTATTAAGTCGTGGAGGGGATTTGGTGCATTATCTCTCTATGATGTTTTTTCTATATCGAGTTGAGTCAAAACATCCCCTAGTAATCCGACCTATGGCGCTGAAACTTCAGGGTTATCTGACCCGATGATTTCTTCAATTTGTATTGGCTCTGGACCACTTGGACCTGCCCGAGTTTTGACTGGGTTGTCGGTAGGGACCCTTTCCATTTCTATGAGGTCTGAGTCATCCTGAATCTAATCGATTAATCTTTTTTCTTGTTATATCAAGAGAAATCCCCTTGCCTGTGCCTCTGGTGTCATAGGAAATCCCCTGTTCTACACCGGAGCCACCAGGGAAACCTCTTTTGCCTCTGTCGCTATGATTTCTTCCCTGGCTCTCAGGGCCTCTTGAGATGAATGTTATATTGTCTTCGCATGTTCATCGAAGCTCATGGCCCTGAACCTGGTCATTTTCAGGTCAGATATCCTTCATACCACTTCATCCCAGTCCTAGGCATTTTCTGTGAAGACTTCGTCTTTGAATTTTTCTTTTGCGTACAACCAGTAGGAAGACACTTGTGAAGCATGTTGCAAGACCATAAACTTTGGATCGTTCTTGCGGAATCAACCCTTCTGGAATCAACCCTTCTGGAATCTAAACTTGAGTTGGCTCATGCCTTCTTGTTTGGCTTGATCGGTATCCTTTACCAAGAAACCTACATGGAAAACATAGGGTATGAACGCCTGTTTCTTGTCCTTTACTAGGGTGGCATTGTAGCCTTGCAATATGGTTTGATATCATATTTCTCCTACTACTAGTCGGTCTGGGACATGAGATGGTAGGTGATGTGGTGTTTCAGTGGCCTCGAACACCCTGATGTATGTGGCGCACTCGTCCAAATACCAATGGCCTACCTTGGATATCATCTTTTTGGTTGTCCTCAATAGCCTTGGGCATTCCTTCTTAAAAAGAATAAAATAAATTCGGGCGATGAATTCATCGCAGATGAGAGAATTGTACTTCTTATTCTTGTTTTCCCATAGCACACTGAGGTAGACATGGAACAAGAGTTCTACAACATGCCAGCTCAGATTCATGCCGACAAAGACGTTTCTAGCACACATGACATTGAGAAAGTATGAAGCCTTGTAAAACGTTGGTGCTTCCCCTTCCTTCGACACTTGGGCCTGCTGCACACAGATGCTTAGTTTCTTGGATATTATTTCTCCCCAGTTGAAGTTGCACCCGACGATCACAACTGTGTATTCCAAAGGCATCCATGCTTCTGAAAACCTGGAACAATCTTTCTCTCTGTATAATCAGCAAATGAGATCCATAAAATAGACATATGGCTCCCTTAAGTTAGTTGTCCCATACCAACCAGTTCTCCCATTAGTAAACTTCTTGTCTTCCCTCCACCTTGAGGCCATCACTCGGCTCATGTCATGGTGTTCATATAATTTCACGATGAAATATGTATTTAGATGCTCCTCGGGGTCTCTAAGTTTGCACTATTTTTGAACTTCTATGTGGAGGAACACTTTGACACACCCACCATTGTCATCGTTGATTAAACATTTCTATGTGTCTGTTTTTTTGATGAGCCACTTTAGGACTTCTATGCAACGAAAAATGTGGGTTCTTCTTGCCATCATATGTAGGTACGAACTTCGAATGTTCAGGAACACATGGTCATCGAGTGCCCTTACATCTAGATCACTGTGTGGGACATATTCTGGGTATTCCTCTCAGTTGATCTTGTTAAAAAGTTCTCCCCAATGTGGGAGCACCATATTGTACCTGGTGCTCGCCTGTGTATCACCAAAGGCCAGAGGTTGGATGAAAACCTTCCTCGCTTTTGTCTTAATGACAGGTTCCAGCCTCGGGGCGTATTCCAATTGTTTCGTGACCCCTGGTGAAGAGTCTTCGCCTACCTCTGGCTCTTTCATCTTCAGTTCCCTCGATGATCGTCTAGTGGTTGGATTTCTTGGTGGAATTGTTCCTGCAACTCAAAATAAAATTTCTGAGACTGTGTAAAAACAAAAACTGGATAACAACACATAAATCATAGCCATGTAAAATTTACAGACTTGGATACATACCTCTGAATCTTGTTAAAACCTAGTTATTTTGATAACCACATAGTTGATACAACCTTTGATTCGCTCGTCTTGATCCTTCAGATGATCCAGAATTATCTTATGCGTAGAATGATTTTGTTTACAATGGCTCAAGTGAATTTAAATAGGGAAGATCTTATTGTGTTGCATCAACCATTCAATTCAGGTTATGAGTGAAATTTTAATAAATCTTTTGTTGAATCTCTATAACTTAAATTCATTGTGGGTTGACAGCAGAGGCGCGGGTGGTGATGTAGTCTATCGGTGATTTTAAATGACATTTTTTATTAGTGCACGAGGTAGAAAATAATGCGATAATTGGCATTAATTAACTCCTTAAATGCTCAAAATCCAATCGTATCTAATGCTAAAACATCCCATAATGTTGGTCTCTCAGTGGGTGGATTGGGGATCGAGGGTGTGCTATGAACGTTTTCATTCATAACCTCCTAAAAAAATTTCCGATGCCGATCGATTTTACAATATATTTCTAATGCGAAAACACTTACTCAAAGGTGTGACTCAGACTTAGGGGCCAAGGATAACTCGTGATAGCGCTAGACTGTACGGTTATCCAATCTGGTAAAGGCACGTGGCATTGAAGACCAATGACTTAATTCACATGTATTAATCAGAGTCGAGACTTTCCTTAAGTTATTCGTTCTAAAACAAACCTTCGCTTGCTGATGCCGAAAAAGTATCTAGGATCGATGATATTCGATAAACCTATCAAAGTGTTTTTGGATCATCTCCCTTGAAAAATTCCCGATGCCGAAAATGCGTCGGGGATTGACAATCGAGGATAAATTTTATCGTGGTCAAAATGTTGGCGATGATCCTTCCAGGTTTTCTCCAGTCTCGATGAAGCGCCTGTTATTTGCAAAACGTGGGAGAGGAGGACGTTTGTTATTTGCAAAAATGAGATGGTCAAGGTGAATATTTTGCTAGCTCTATCTTGAGGTGCATGTAGTCTTTTCCTGCTTACCATATTTCCCTTAAGGTTTTACCAGACCACCAGGTAGACACTTCATCACTTTTCAAAGGTTGTTCATCTGTGCAAGTTAGATAGAGAACCCCTTTAAAACAACTGCAGGTTTCCCAACACCTTTTTTTTTTGTGTTGTATGTGAGTGATGAGTCAGTAACAGAGTTCGTCATATCGCATGAATTGAGGTCAACCACCATCTTACTAAACAAAATCTTCAAAATCACAGAAGTATTATAGTAAGAAAAGAAAACAAAAATGCATTTCACAATTGACATACCTAAACAAAACATCATGAAAATACACTCATAAAAATTTCTCTTTTTTTCTTTTAATGGAAATATTGTTTTAGGGCTTGGCCATACACCGGGAGGGCATCAGGTTCCCCCCTCAAATTCTGCAACCGATACATGCCTACCTGAATCTTCTCGGCCACCTGGAAAGGTATGAGACATAGATTCTGAAACTTAGAATGTTTTCCTTTCAGCTCATTTTCTTTGTCCCATTTTAGGACTAAGTCTCCCACTTCAAAAAATTTCTCTTTAGCCTTATGCTTATCAAACCACCTTTTAACTATCTGTTGATGAGTTATGAAATTAGATTTTTCTTTCTCACTTTCTTCTTCCAGCATGAGGAGGGTATCAGTTGTTTGTTGTATGATTGATGATGGTTGTCCTCTCAAATCCTGAGAAATTTGAAGAGATGGAAGATATAGCCCGTCCGAGAGAATGGCGTCATGTCTGTATACCAAAAATTATGGGGAATTTCCTATGGATTCCTTGGATGTTACTCTATCAACCCATAAGGCGTTATTGAGTGAACTGTGCCAATTCCTCTGATTGTTAACAATTGTTTTCTTTAATATCCTCACTAGGTTCTTATTTATTGATTCTTCCACTCCGTTCCCCTGTGGATAGTAGTTAGCAGAGTATAGGATTATGATTCCTTTATCTAGAGAAATTTGTTTTTAATAGGGTGGAAGAAAAGTAAGCGACATTATCAAAAACAAGAACGAAAGGCACACCAAAACTTGTGATCAACTGTTGTTCTATGAATTGGATCACCACCTTTTCGTTTACATGAGTCAAAGGGATTGCCTCTGCCCATTTCATGAAATAGTCTGTGGTAGTTAGTATGTATCTGTGTTGTTTTGAAGAACTCGGTGTAATTTCTCCGATGATATCCAACCCCCATTGCTCGAATGGTCGGGAAACAACCACAAGTTGGAGTGGGACAACTTCTCTCTTTTCCCTCCCTGCGCTTATTTGACAAGTTTTACAGTTTCTAGAATATGTTTGGGCGTCCCTGAACAGAGTACGCCAATAATAGCCAACTCTCAGTATTTTATGAGCAGTGGTGTTTCCTATAAAATGTCCACCTTCGGGACCATCATGGAGCTCCTTCAGAACTTTGTATGCATCTTCATGTTTGATACATATTGAAATTACCCCATCATAATTAACACGGAAGAGCGCTGAATTTATGAGGCTATATTGTGCTGATTTTAACCTGAGGGCTCTCCTTTCCCTAGTATTTAGGTTTTCTAGGCAAGTTCCATGATGCAAGAGATAATTCAATTTCTCATACCAAGAATCTTTCCCTGGGGAGACGTATGAAGCTTCACCACACCACAATGTTAATTCATTCTCCTATCCGAGGTCTTCATTTACTTGGTCCTGGGCTTCAGCTGCCAGTTTGCATAACCCTTGTCCTTTAACCAATTTAGCAGGTTTTATATCTAGATAAAATTCTTGAACTATTGCCATCCATTTTCCTCTTCTTTCCCCCATATCCTGTTGAGTGAATAAGGATCGTACCATAGGGTGAGGCACGGTGACTTTGGTATGGTTCTTTGGGATGTAAGATTTCAAGTGTTTCACTGCCTTGTATACTTCATAAGCTTGCTTGTCTATAGCAGGGTAATTTAGTTCGTCCCCTTGGATATTAGTGCTCATGAATTATACCGAGGCCTCGTTGTTGTCACCATCCTTCTGGGTCAATACTGCACCTAACGATTGGTCGGAGGTGAAATTATAGAGGAAGAAATCCTTGCTAAAATTAGGACTTTGCAACACTGGGGCTTGATATATCACAGTCTTAATATTTCTTAAATCCCTTTTCCATTCATCGTCCCAATTAAATTCAACATCTTTGCAGATAATTTTTTGTAAGGGTTTGATATTTTTAGCAAAATCGGGGGTGAAGTTTCTTACAAAATTGATTTTCCCGAAGAAAAATTGCATAGCCTTTTTGTTGTGAGGTAATGGAAGTTGAGCTATAGACCTAATCCTTTCTGGGTCTATGTGAATCCCTACTTGATATGTAATATGTCCTAGTAGTTTACCTTCCTCGACACCAAATATAGTTTTCTTAGGGTTTAAGGATATATCGTATTTCCTACACCTTTCGAAAATCTAGGTTAAGTGTTGGATGTGATCTTTTTTCTTTGAATACATAGTTACGTCATCAAAATAGACTACAACACACTTGTTTATTAGTCCCTGAAACGCTACATCCATGGCCCTTTGGAATGTCTCCCTTGCATTGATTAACCCAAAGGGAAAACGTTTACAGGAGAAGGTTCCCCACTTGGTTCGGAAGGTAGTCTTCAAATGATCTTCCTATGAAACTAGAACTTGGTTGTAACTTGAAAAACCATCCAGTGGGGAGAAAATCTCGGAGCCAGACACGGTATGCAAGAGTTTCTCCATTGGTGGGACTGGGTAGTTTTCCTTTTTTGAAGCTATGTTGAGGTTTCTGAAATCTACGCACAGTTGGATTTCCCCAGAATTGTTCTTCACAGGAACCAAATTTGCTACCCATGCAGAGTGCCTAACCTGGAAGATAATCTTGGCATCTAGTAGTTTCTTTAACTCCTAACACATGAGAGGCTCCAGGGAGGGGTGGTACTACCAGATCTTTTGTTGGAAGGGTTTCACTTCAGGATTTAATGGGATAGTCTGTTGAATGATACGAGAATCATAATTTTTCAGATCTCATTAGGACCAAAAAAAAAACAGCTTGATATTGTCTAAAAAGTTAGAGATAGGCATTCTTTCCTCTTTAGATATCATCTTTCCGATTTTTATATTCTTGGGGTTTTCTGAGGTTCCTAGATTTATAGTTTCATGCATGGGACAGGAACTCCCCGTCTTTGCGTTCTTTAACACTTTAAATATTTCCCTCGGGTAAAAAAGGTTTTCTAAATTGGCCACTCCCTTCGGTATCATGTGAGACCTTGGTTTGTCAGTCAGTTGATCTGCATGAGAATTGGTTTCCGCTAATTTCTCCTAGAATACTTCATTGTCAATAACCAGGTATTTAAAATTATCTTTATTGGTCAAGAATTTTACGATCTGTTCATCCCCTTCAAAGACATTCCAATTAGAAATATTATTGGGCACCGATGGTTTGTAGATTAGCTCCACAACGAAATAGGAGGCTTCATAGTATTCTAGAAGTGATATCCTTGAGGTAGTGGTGGTTGGAGAATAAGCAAGAGTGTTTTTTATTCTGGGAACCACTTTAATGTTGAAGGCTTCAAAATTTTCTATTAGTCTGTGCACTCCCTGTTGGTGATTCCTTAGGTGGGGAGAGTTTCAATGTATAGTGTTCCTTACTTGTCTAACGTTGATTTTAGAATATCCAAAAACCTTCAATTTTTTAATGTTTAAGTCTATGGCTTTCTTTAACTCTTGTACTAGAGCTTCATACTCGACGGTGTTGTTTTTACATTCAAATTCTAGTCTACATGAGAAGAAATTTCGTTTACCTTTTGGATCAATGAGGGTTCACCCTGCCCCTGGCCCTTCTTCTGATTTAGATCCATCAAAGTATAAGGTCCAAACTTGTGGGAAAAACCTATCAGTTTCCTCTTTATTGTCACTTTCCTCATTTCCTCCTATCTGTTTCGTGGTTTCTAACACCTGTTCCTGACAGAAGAGAGTTTCCCCTACCATTATTGGAAAATTTTCTTGAAAACTTACTTCAGATTTTTGAGTAAGAGGAACATCAGATAAGAGGGGGGAGAAATTCCCGAAATTAGAATCACAGGAATAATTTCCTAGCATGGGAAAGTATGTCGATGAGGGCTCGTTAAGGGTTTCTAGGTCGGTGACTGTGTGTTTTAGATATCCTTCCCTATCTATCATGATCATATTCATGTGTCCCATTGATGGCAGACAAAGGTCTGCCCAGTCTCTACTAAAGTATCCATTTAAATTCTCAGACCAGTCTCGACTCAGTAGCAATCCATAGGCTTCTGGGATATCTACTACAATGATGTCAATTACTTGAACAAATTTAGGGTGTGTTTTTATTTTGATAATTACATCTTTGAGCTGTCCTATAACCTTCACCCGGGTTCTCTGTAGTTGTATTACATGCTTATCTCTTTTAAGACGGACTTTTTTAATTTCTTGCATATAAATACTGACATAATATTAGAGGATGCTCCTGAGTCAACCAAAAAGTTATGGAGGTTTCTGTCGAATACTTAAAATGTCAAAAGGAAAGGTGAGAAAAAAGGTTTTCCTTTCTTATCTTACGATCAACAGGCGTTCACAGTTGGTTTATTTCTTAGGTTTGTGGGAGTTGGATTTTCTCCTTGGTCAGTTCCTATTGTAGGATTTTCTACGGATTTCAATGCTTGTAACAAAAAGTCCTTTTGCTGAGGGATTCTACACATGTCCATGAAATATATATTTTCCTTAAACTTCTTCAAATCTTCTGCTATGTTGTAGTATAGCTTGGGTGATTCTCGTGTATGTATTTTTATAGGATTTCTTCAGGGGATAAAATGTTCTTTCGGGCGATCGAGTGTTGGTTTTTCTCTCGAAGCTTGTGTCGTATTAAGGTTGTTTTAGACAGGTTGACCCCTAATTTGTGTTTGCATAGCCAAGACTTCTATGGGTGGATCTTGAACCTCAAATAGGTCATCAGAAGGCATTGGTAGGTTAGGTTCCCATATCAACATGGTTGTTTCTTCTGGTGGATCAACTTCTTCCTAATCAACAATATTCATAACTGAGCCACTTGATTGTTCGGTTAGGGAAACCTCATCTAGAAACTGGTTGGCCATCAAATTCATGGCATGCACCCATTGTGGAAAGTCTCCTTCAAAGTGTTTTTCTTTGTGATAGGTATAGAAAGAGTCAAATGATACATTTCCCAGATCGATGTTTAAGTTGGATGGTGGGGGGTTCAATTTCTTTGAACGGTGGGTTTGTTTTGAAAAAGGGTTTATAGGGCCTCTGGCCTTGGTTTCCTTCACCTGCACTTCTTTTCATGTCTATGATTTCGTTCGACAACTTCTTAACCATGTGTTGTAGGTCTTTTATGTCTAAACTTCCCTTTTCAAGGCCTTGTTCTGTTTGTTTCCCTGGGGTCTAGTCAACAGGAGTGCCCTCCTGGGAGGCGGTTGAACTTCCTTATTAACTAATGAGAATTGTCCTTCTTTACATCCCTTCATTTATAACTCTATTGTTTTTTCTTCTTCAAAATTCTCCGCTAAGGTTGTTTTGGCAGCCCTCTTCACAAACATAGAAATAGAAGTTGGGAGAGAATTAGCATATACTTTGATTTGCAACTCCTGAGTGGGTTTAGCTTCGGGTTTGAATTTGTTTAAGATAGTGGTGAACCATTGATTAAATTCTTTAACCTTCTCCTTTGAACTCATAGTGGCAGTGAACAACTTGGACATTAAATCTCATGTAGTGGTTTCTTATGCAAATTTATCCAAAAAATACTTTTGAAACTTCGTCCAACTAGTTATGGATCCTATAGGTAAGTTAAAATACCACATGGAGGCTGAATTCTCAAAAGTATAGGGGAAAATCCTGCATACTATGTCTTCATGTTGGACATTTATCAGTCTAATAGCTAGTATGATTTTTTTGATATGGTCTTAAGGCAATCCTGGGGTTTCATGGTCAAATTTAGGGGGTAACTTCTTTGGATGTCGAGGAAGGTTATGTACTCGTCCAGGGATGGCCAGAGAATCTTTGGACAACCAAGGTTGATTATTATGAGGTGGTTTTCCCCTTTATTTATTATGATCATTGTTATCTTCCATGTCATCTGATCCTGAAATTGAGCGTTATGAGTTAAACCCTTCCTCGTCAGGCTTGGAGCGGTTTTCGGCTGGTGATTCGGGAATCAGATTAAGAGGATGTTCAATTTTGGTGAGGGAAAAATATATCAGGTCTTCTACTGTGTGCACAAAAACCTGGTCAGAGGTATCGACCATTGTTTTTAATCATTTTTTTCTACGCAGAAGTAACGAAGCTAAGGGAAGCACTCTGATATTTCGAGCGTAAGATCTTGTAATTCTTCTGAACTACTTCAAATCCTCGTGAGGAAGAGCATACGATATCTCAGGAAATAGATGTTCTTCCTCTTTCTTGGGTGAGTTACTCATTTCAAGAGTACTCAATGTTTGTGGGTTGTCTTGAGAATGACTAGCCATGCATGTGGGTTTTTTTGAATCTACTGGCTGTGTGTAAAATTCTATAATAAATATTGTCAACCATTCATTCTTTATGCCCTCCTTCTAGCACCAATTCTGTTGAGGGGTCCTAAATCCATTTAACTCAAAAATAGGAACCAAATCCACCACCGAGGCCCACTTATACTCTACAACGTTTAATGGTGGAATGGTTCTCCAGATCTTGTGATCCAGCTAATTAATTGATGGTCTTTACGTAGTGATCGATGGGCTTTACATAGTGATCGACATGATGTCTTCTTGTGAAAACTCCCCCTTCATTTCGTATGTTCTATTTTTCTATTTTCTCTTATAGGTGGGACCGATACAAGATAAATGAAGGTATAAACCAACTGGGTAACAAAGGGGGAGGACTTAACTACTGAAGAAGGTTGAGTTTGGGATAATGCTTCTGCTCAAGCATGGAGACAATGATTTTTACACCTACAACAAGCCTAGTACTAATACATTAACCTACTAGTGTTCCAATTATTGACTAAGATACAATTATTAGGAGAAAACATACATGCAAAAAATGATTATCCCTTTTCTCTCTATCGAGGGTGGCATCTGCGATTTCCATTCCTGCGCCGATAATCTCGGACGTCTTGGCATGCTCTGTGTTAATCAATTTTTCCTCTATGATGATGAGGATGGAGTGATCTAGAATAAGTATCCTCTTCTTGGTGGTTCTCTTCATGATGGATTTCCTCTTCCATTTATAGGAGATGGCTTGTATATCAACAACCTCATCCACGGGTTCAGGGATTTGTTGATATCCCCAAATAAGCATATTTTCCAAGCTCCCGATAGTGTATATTTGTTCAAGACTGGGTTCTTGAACTTCTTCCATATGTTTCGAAGGTTTGACCTCTGGTTGTTTCTCATCGGGAGGTAAAATATTGACTGAAATTGAAGCATCAGTGGAAGGCTCGGTACTTACTTGATAATCGACTGTTGAGATGTCAATTTCTCGCTGTGGAACTTCTTCTTCTTGTTCGCCCGACCCTAGATCGTCTTTCGGGATATCCACTTGGGTCCCTGGTCCATCGAGAAGCTTAGTGTCTAAGACACTTTCGACCTCCTGTTCATTCTATGGAAGACTTTGAATTTGAGCATTAGGAGCTCGGGAAGATGCCTTCTCGTATTCCTTTTCCTTTGTGATCTGCATTGGAGTCACCAATGAAACCTATGAACTCGCCTCATCATCATAGATTGTTATTAAGTCATGGAGGGGGTTCGGTGCACTTTCTCTCCCTGATTTTCTTGCTATCTCAGGTTGAGCTAAAAAGTCCCCTAGCGATCCAACTGTGGCGCTGAAACTTCAGGTTTATCTGACTCGGTGGTTTCTTCAATTTGTATTGGCTCCGGACCACTTGGACTTTCTCGGCTTTCGAATGGGTTGTCAGTAGGGGCCCTTTCCATTTCTATGAGTTCTGGGTCATCCTGTATCTTATCGATTACTCTCTGTGATGTTTTTATTAGGAGGAATCCCCTTGCCTATGCCTCTGGTGTCACAGGAAATCCCTTGTTCTACACCGGAGCCACCAGGGAAACCTCTATTGCCTTTGCCACTCTAATTTATTCTCTTTCTCTGGGGACCTCTTGAGTCGACTGTTCTATTTTCGTCGTCTGTTCATCCAGGCTCATGGCCCTGAACCTAGTTATTTTTGGGTGGACCATCCTTCGTACCACCTTATCCTAGTCCTAGGAATTTTCTATGAAGACTTCGTCTTTGAATTTGTCGTGGGTGTATGACCAACAGGAAGACACTTGTGAAGCATGTTGCAAGACCAGGCCCTTTGGATCGTGATTGCAAAATCGTCCCGTCGGTAATCTAAACTCAAGTTGGCTCAACCCTTCTTGTTTGTCTTGAGCGACATCCTTTACCAAGTAGTAATCTACATGGAAACCATAGGGTATGAATGCTCATTTCTTGTCCTTGACTAGGGTGGTGTTGTAGCCTTGCAAAATGGTTTAATAGCATATTTATCCTACTACCAGTCGGTCTGGGACATGATTTGGTAGGATATGTGATGCTCCAGTGGCCCCGAACACCAAGATGTAAGTGGTGCACTCATCCAAATACCAATGGCCTACCTTGGATATCATCTTTTTGGTTGTCATTGATAGCCTTGGGCATTCCTTCTTAAAAAGAATAAAATAAATTAGGGTGATGAATTCATCGCAGATGAGGGAGTAGGATTTCTTATACATGTTTTCCCATAGCATTCTAAAGTAGACGTGGACCGAGAGTTCTGCAACATGCCATCTCAAATTCATGTCGACGAAGACGTTTTTGGTGCACATGACATCGAGCAAGTATGAATCCATGTAAAATGTTGGTGCTTCCCCTTCTTTCGACACCTGGGCCTGTTGCAAACAGATGCTCAGTTACTTGGAGATATTTCTCCCCAATTTAAGATGCACCCAACAATCGCAACTGTGTATGCCAAAGGAATCCATTCCTATGAAAACCTGGAGCAATATTTATCTCCTTATAATCAACATATGAGATCCATCAAATAGACGTATGGCTCCCTTATGTTAGCTGTCCCATACGAGCCAATTCTATGGTTGGTAAATTTATTGCCCTCCCTCCACCATGAGGCCATCACTCGACTAGTTTCATGGTGTTCATAGAACTTCATGACGAAATATGTATTTAGACACTCCTCAGGGTCTCTAATTTTGTAGTATTTCTAAACTTCTATCGGGAGGAACACTCCGACACACTCACCATTGTCATCATTGATTAAAAATTTATGTGTGTCTGTGTGGTCGATGAGCCACTTTAGGACTTCTATGCAGGAAAAAACAAGGGTTCTTCTTGCCACCATATGTATGTACGACCATCAGATGTTCGAGAACACTTGGTCGTTGAGCACCCTTACATTTGGATCACTGTGTGGGATATATTCTGAGTATTCCTCCCATCTGATCTTGTTAAAATTTTCTCCCCAATGTGGGAGCTCCATCTTGGACCTGATGCTCACCTATGTATCACCAAAGGACAGAGGCTGGATGAAAACCTTCCTCATTGTTGTATTCATGAAAGGTTCCAGCCTCGGGGCGTATTCCAATTGTTTTGTGACCCCTGGAGACAAGCCTTTCCTACCTCTGGTTCTTTCAGCTTCGGTTCCCTCAACGATCATCTAGTGGTTGGATTTCTTGGTGGCATTGTTCCTGCAAATCAAAATAAAATTTTAGAGACTATGTAAAAACAAAAACAGGATAACAACACATAAATTATAGGCATGCAAAATTTACAAACTCGGATACATACCTTTGAATCTTGTTAAAACCTGGTTATTTTGATAATCACAGAGTTGATACAACCTTCGAGTCGCTCGTCTTTCTCCTTCGGATGCTCCAGAATTTTCTTATGTGCATAATGATTTCGTTTACAATGACTTAAGAGAATTTAAACAGGGAAGATCTTACTGTGTCGCATCAGCCATTCAATTTGGGTTATGAGTGAAATTTTAACAAATATGTCGTCGAATATCTATAACTTAAATTCATCGTTGGTTGATGGTTGGGGTGCGGGTGGTGATGTGATCTATCAGTGATTTTAAATGGATGTTTTGATTGGCACACGAGGTAGAAACTAATGCAGGATTTGGCATTAATTAGCTCCTAAAATTCTCAAAATTCGATCGTATCTAATGGTAAAACGTCCCATCGTGTCTCTCTCTCAGTGGGTGGATTGGGTGTGTGCTATGAACGTTTTCATTGATAACCTCCTACAAAAATTTGTGATGCCGATCAATTTTATCGTATATTGATTGCGCAAAAATGCTTACTCGGAGGTGTGACTCAAACTCAGGGGCCAAGGATAACTCAGGATAGCACTAGACCGTACGGTTCTCCAATTTAGTAAAGGCACGTGGCATTGAATACCAATGACTTAATTTGTGTGTATTAATCGAAGTCGGGAATTTCCTTCAGTTATTCGTTCTAAAAAAAAACTCCGCTTGCTAATGCCGAAAAAGTATCCAGGGTCGTTGATTGATGATAAACCTATCAAAGTGTTTTTGGATCAGCTCCCTTGAAAAAGTCTCGATGCCGAAAACATGTTGGGGATCAGAGATCGGGGATAAATTTTATCGTGGTCAAAATGTTGGCGATTATCCTTCTAGATTTTCCCCGGTCTCGATGAAGCGCATCAGGGCATCGACCATCAGTAATATATGTTCTCTCTTTGTTAACGTCTACCCCCCCCATCTTTTACCGATGCCAAAGGGGAATCGGTTATCGGAGATATCATTATGCAAGACTTGACACAAACAAAAACTTCCTTTTCCCGATGCCAATGGAGATTCACGCTAGGCGACTGAGGTTTTCCAAGTAGTTTCTTTCCTTCTTTGAATTCCTTCTGATGCCGACCGTGATCACATTCATTGAAGTGTTTGGTTGTCAATTCTTTATTCATTTGTTTAAGGTATTTTTATTCATGAAGTTTCATAAGTTCAAGAAAACTTGAATAGGTGATGAGAATCATGGAAATAAGCAAAGACAAAACATTTTTTCAAAAATGAAATTGAATCAGAAAGTGCAGAAGATCAATTGGTAGCCAAAAAAGTAAAAAATTGACAAAATATTTTTTAGGGTGTGTTGAGTGCTCAACAGGTCCCTCACATTATTTACTAAGTTCTAGGTACAAATGCATTGATACTAAAAAAGTGGATAACCTCTCCAATTTCCATGAACGATCGACACTTTAAGTTCGTTTACACCTGACAAACTTCACCATGATGTGTACATATGTAACTTCAATTTTCATTGTTTTCTTGGGCATATATTTCTAACTAATTTTCACTCTTTGTCCTGTTTTATTTAGTGTTGGATCACAGTTCTCACCAATTCCACTCTCTTCCCTTTAACTTTTTCATTTTAGTGATATAGGTTTCCTTATTCTACTCAATGTTTTGGTTTGTTTGATTTTAGTGTCAAAAAGTAGCTTTCATATTACTGCATTGCTAATTGAAGGAAGAACCTCTTATAAACCATTTGATTGATGCCTTTCCAAAATCAAACCGTTGATTTGTATCACCATGATTATGACCAAGTCTCATTGTCATCAAGTTAAAGTCTATATGCTAAAGTCTAAGGGAATTAGCAATTTTTACTTGGTAAAATTGAGGTTGATGGAATGATGGATAATATGGTTGCATTATTGCAATTATCCTTTACCCCAAACGTATCATTTGATGATTTCAAATAGTTTTCTTCGCCCATAAAGAAAAATTACGTTAGAGTTTTGGTATGTTTCAACACATTCTACAAACAAAATTCACAATTATTTTCTCTCTTGATCAATTGGTTTGATTGTTAGTTTCCTTCTAAGTGTCATTGCTTGCAATAGACTCCCCACTACTTATTTGTGTGTAAATAATTGATAGCATGCATGATACTTTTTGTTGACCCAATATTCACCTTACGTCTAAATTATCATAGCCAAACCATAAATTGGGTGAGGGACCCATGTCACTTAGGCAACATTTCTCAAAAAAACCCTAGTCACTATTTCTTTTCTTATTTTGTTTGCAAATATTGGTAAGAAAATCTTACGTATACATCTTCTACACCACTTTCCATATTTGGTTCGTCCCTAACATGAAAATGGCCCGCATACTATGGTCAATTTCACCCTCCCTCATCCACCCCAGTCACTTGAAACAAAAACACTTTTATAGAGTATTATCGCATGTCACATGAGTAATCCCATAGTTTCACATACCTTAGAAAGAATTCCCCCTTATTGACCCAAACTTTGTTTTGGACCCAACATGACATTTTACTTTACCTGCCATTCCAACATAGTTGGAGGGTAGCTCCATGTAGCCTTCTTAAAACTAGTTTTAGATAGGAAGATAGTAGGAGTCATCATCATAATGGTTCTTTCCTCCCATAAAAGAGTATCACGGGGAAAGAGTGAGTGACAATTTCATGTTCAAAGTGACTTATCATACACCATAAGAGTATTAGTCATCGGTATTAGTTTATCTGGATTCGATCAAAGAGGGATACATATTTTGGTTTGCCTAATAATTAGGGTCGGTATTGTTATTATATTTTCATATTGATAGTTTTCCCTAACATTCTATCACCCTCTTGGCATGTCCATTACAACCATTGAGGCCAAAGTTCCCAACAGTATCTCGTTGGCACCCAATCAAATTCAATCCAACCTTGTTTGGCTCATTTTAGGTTTTCAATATTTTTTCCTTTGGGGAGGCCATCTCAACTTAAATTTCAATTCCAAAACCCTCCAACATCATAAAAATATACGTTCATGCTAATTAGGTAATATTTTGTCCAAACTGGTTATTGCATACAATTTTTTAAAATTTCAACATTGAGCCCTTTCACTAGTCACTAGGAAAGTTCCATGAAAGTTGGGTCTTCCACAAAATATAAAATTTATTTTGAGGTATTTTCAAAAACCACAATGGTTTTAACCTAAATTTCTCAATATAATCTTCCCAAAGAGCCCTCATTTTCCAAATTCTATGATTGTATGCCCACTATATGAAGTGCATAAGTTATGTGTTTCCTAGGAGGTAGATTTTACTATGTGTCTCCTAGGAGGTAGATGTATAATTACCATATATCTTTCCAATGGTATATCATGTTATGTTTTTCAACTCTTGATCATCAAGAATGATTTTTTACAAAATCGTGACTATTTTGGGGGTAGCAAATTGGTCGAAGAGATTCATAGTTTAAACAATTTTGTTTCTAGACATGGCAAGAACAAGTTAGAATTTCCAATTTGTATCCCACCTCAATATATTTCCATTTAAATATCATTTAACTTATCCTAACCTCAAAGTACTTACTTAGAGCCTCTACAAATCTTTAAACCGGTTTCAAGGGTGGGGTCCATGCAACATGCCTAGCATAGTTCCTAGGTTGGTAAATCATATGTTAATATAAAGGAATCAAATTTTTGAGTTGAGTGCATCAAAATATTCATCGATACCTTTGCAATGATGTTTCAACTTCATATGTCCAAATGGCCACTTTTAGAAGTTAGCGCGCTTGTGCGCCTTGGGATAGACCAATGTTTAACATCAAGTGTTACTAGTTAAAAATGTGACCTTGCCAATATGGATTAGGTTTTCCGTTGAGTGGTTGAATAGTGATTATTGAGACCTTTCAAACAATGTGATCCATGTCCCATTCCAGTCATGTATGTTCCTGACATGATCTCAATATTTTTTGGGCACATTCAATGGAAAATGTGGGAAAAGTGCATTAAACGATAATTTGACATGCACTTTGAGGAATTTTTTTTTATAAAAAAATACAAATAAAAAAAAATTGAGCAAGCCATGCATACCTTAACCTACAAAAATCAAAAGGGAAAATAAAAATGGAAATTAAGAGGAAATATAAAAGGCTCTTCCCCCCTCCACTACCTCCATTTCCTCCACTGGATTTGGAGCAAATCATTGGTTCAAATGCAATGATGATAGGGTATACTCCAAGAATCTTATCCACTATGTATAAGAATGTAATACTAATTCTTACCGATTACTGATTGTCGGTTTGAATTGTAATGTTGGATTTTATGTGTGAGAAGAATTGGTTCTTAGTTAATTTGTTTTGGTTCATAAGTGCTAGTTTTATGGTTTCCATTATTGTTGGTTCATTTCTCATGGATGATAATTAATCTTTTTTGGCTTGATATGGATAAATAATGTTAGGGTGGGAGGGTTATTTGAACCCCTCTTGGGCACCATGCCCAAGCCCTGTATTCCCCCTTTTATTTTTTTTATGGTTGGCTAATATGGTATATTTTTCAAGATATGAAGGGGGAGGGTTTGAAACCTTTCCCCCCTCCTTCTTTCTCTCCCCTCAACTTGCACACTCTATAATCCCCTACCTCCAATACCCCTCATCACCCTTCTCCTAATCCCTATGGAGCTCTACATCACCCTCCTTCTCTCAACCCAATTCCCCGATACCCATTACCCCTTCCCCATTTTCCTCTCACCCCTTCATTCCATTGCCATTATAGCACTTACCCCTTAACCATGATCCTCCTCTCCACACATAATTCTTTCTCCTACATGCCATCACCTCCTCTCAATGCTCCCCTCCATTGTACACTCCTAAATTTTGTTGCATATCATGTTTCCCCTCTCTCCCATATCCACTCCTCCATTCGTTCACTCCCTATATTGGTCGCCACCCCAAGTGGAAACCTCCTTCCCCACTCCCATAGTTTCCCCTTCCCCACTTCCACTCCAAGCCCATTGTTGAGCCTCCCTTAGGTGAGGGTCCCTCCTATAGCCACCCAACCAACATCATGAGAAGTTAAATCCACCACTCCCAACTTCATTTAAAATGAACAAGGGGTAATGGTGTGTCTCCCCACCATGGTGGCATTACCTCATCACCACCACAAGCTACCCTCCCCTAAATAACTGGAATATATATATAATTGATATGTCATAGTTCTAATGCTATGGTTAAATTTTGATTTTTGGTTAAATGGAGGTCGCTACACAACTATTATCATAACTAAAAAAATTGAAGGTTAATTAGAGCCCAAAAATAACCAACATGACTGGAACAGAAATACCTTCACACCTAAAACACTCTTAATTAGTAACTAGGATATTATTTTCAAAGGTAGTTCCAAGAGTGAAGACAAACATTAATTGACAGCTAGATAGGTGACAAAAAATGGTGAAATTGGTTGCAAATGGGATCAATTTTCCATAAATAAATGGGAAATCATTTGAACTACAACTTGGTAGATCCTATAAATCAACCCAATTTTCTCTTTAGAATTCATATTATATATTTTTATTTCTCATTTTCCAAATTATCACTTTAGCCCAACAATTTTGTGAGGCATTTCAAAGGACAAATCTTGCTCAATTTTAGCTCGGTTTGTGTTGAAATGAAAGGAAATGTAATTTTGAAATGAATTAGGACACATACAACTCACGTGGGACCAAATGAAAGGCTATCCTTCTCTATGGAACAACCAAACATCATTTCAATCCCAAGGCTATTTTATTGAAATCAAACCCAAATTCAGCACGATTTGAGACCACAATCTCTCAATCAATGGGAAAATATTATAATTAGTAGGGGGGCTTGTATTTAGGTATAAAATATATTTTAATTATGAAAATATTCTAAGTTATCTCAATTGTCTTCATGGCCCTCCTATATTCCAAAACAAGATTAGGAACCGCCCAATCATGGGATTTTTGTCTAGCAATGTAGGTGACAATTAATGCCCTAGTTTGACATCTACTTTTCACCCAAATTGCAACAACATGGAAGTGGCTACTGAAGATCAAGCACCCAAAGTAAAAAATATCTAGGAACAATTGATGATGTGGTACTTTTGGGCACCTTTTTCAAAAAATATTTTTCTCAAAGCCACTTTTTTCTTGGGTGTAATTTAAAAAAAAAAAAATAGGATAAGATTTCAATTTCTCAAAAGTCTATTACAACTTTATAGAAGTACCACTTGTCACTTTTTCCAAAAGTGACAAGTGTTTTGCAAACCCAAGATAGATTTTGAACTTGGGGTTTACTAATCTAAGTTCAGCTCCTCTTTTTCTATAAACAAGAGGCTTCCTCATGTAATTATTCAAAACTTATTGAATGAAAGTAACTAAATGTTGTTGGTTTTTCTTAGATTCTTAGTGATTGTTTTTCACCATTGTCCTCATTTTAGTTGTTAGTGATTGAGATGTTGCTTGTCTAGGATAATGGGTAGTGGTTGGATGTTGTTGTATTAACTATCTCTATGAGGGATTAGTTAGCTAGGTAGTTGGCTTCTTGTTCATTCATGATAACATGCTGATTTATTCTTATTAACAATTGTTTCTTGTCTATTTTGTGTGATATTTATGTAGGTTTTTAAGAGGGAAATAAGTTTTTGAATCAATTTGACAGCCAAAAGGTTAAAGAAAACCATAGAATACCATGAACTCTCTTCTTATATTGTTGGTTTCTGACCCTCTTTCTCCTTTATATATTTGTTTGCTCACTTTCTCTTCCTTTGTATTGTTTCCCCAAATGGGTAGATTGATAAGTCTCTTGTTGGTTTATTTGATTCTAGACATCCATATTTCTATGACGATTTTCTTACATGTTTGTAGTATTTATTTCCATTTTATTTTTATATTTTTATTCAAAAACACTAAAAAACTCACTAACTCATACAAGGAAACTAATAGTTTCCCTCGATTTTTTGAAGCAGTTGTGAACCACTCAAAGGCCTTCTTTAGGCATAGGAGCCAATAGGGAAGTAGACAAAAACTTATGGTCAACCATGCAAAAACATACTAATTTGATCTTTATTTACCTCTTTTGCAATTTCCAAGTTTCATTGGTTAATTAAATTTCTTGTTTTCACACATGTTGGCACACAAATCCAAGCACATTTATATTCATTTGTTCAGATATTTTAACTACTTGACCAAGGACAAAGTTAAGGTTTCTTTGCACATAGTGGTTATGAAACTCGCAAAGAAACTTAATTTTCTTTCTATGGGATTTTTAGTATAGTTTTGTTCTTACTTTTATTATAAACTCACAATGTTGTGATAATTGAAGTCAAAGGCAAAAAGGTGCATAACGCAATGATTGGGTTATGGTTGGGCCTCCCTTCCATCACACTTGTTGGGGTTAACACCAAGTTTAGTAGGGAGGGTTGATCAGTATTGTTTGAATTTGGTTCTTTGATTAACCATTTTGGTTTCAACCCATTTCCCGTAAAGGATCCCATGTAAAAAACCAAACAAACTTTGCACAAAAAATAACATCAAGAAAATGTAGGGAATATTCCCACAAAAATAATTTATTTTCATCTCATGCTCATCTCATTTTTGTACTTAGTTAGATTCCATTTTTTTTAACCAAGGGACATGGTTTTGAAAGAAATACGTTTTCAATCCTATAATATGTTTCAATAATTGTGAATTAAAATATATCACAAGTCAAAGCCATGGAATCCTCATCAAGGACCCCCCATAGATAAGATGTTTCTTTGTATCAAAAGAGTGAGAAAATTGATGCAATTTCTCTTTATTGGACACTGGTTAGAATTAATTATTAACCTATCTTCAGTGATAACACTACTCTACTTGGGTAAGCTGAACTAAAATTCATCTGAGGAGTATTCAATCGCTTCCTTTTTGTGGATAACATTCTTCCATTGGGGAGGTCTTAAGAGCCTGAAAGGGCTAGTGACAAGAAGGGGATAACCCTTCCTTGTTAGAAATGCATTGGATTCTCTTTGCTTTCAACCATTTGATTGATTTTATTGAAATATTTCCTAGTTACTCTATTTATACCAAGTAATAATCAAACACCATGAGATAAAAGGTGTGAGCTTGCTTAGGGGAATCTTCAAAACAAAGTGTGTTAAGTTCTAGATAAATCCCTAGTTATTGAGTTAAATCCATACATAAACACCTAGATGTTGGGTGATTAAATTTGTATTATTTAGTAGTGTTTTTGGATAGACCCTTTAGTTTTAATTGTACCCTTTGTCTATTATATATACCAAGGAGACTTAGTTTTATAAATCATCTCATCTTGTACATTTTTTCTATTGTAAAATGAGGTTTTCCCATCAAAGAGGATTCACATTAATTATTCGAGCTCTCATTCTCAAGGCATGGATTTACTTCTCTTTCTATTTTTATGCTAGTTCGGTGTTTGGTGCATAAAATTTGGTTTTAGAGCATATGATCCTTGGGTGTGGCTCCTTCAAACGAGCTATCTTGGTATTTTTTATATAACTTATTTTTAGGATAGTTTACTACCATAAAAATTTTGGGAGCCTAAGGAGACATAGAAAAGTGCTTATGTTTAAAATTTCAAGTTTTTTTTTTTCAATATACATTCAAAGATATAGCCTATGGAAATTACAGTTTTTTACTAATCCTCAAATTAGTCTCAAATGATTCATCTTGGAATTTTTTCTATAACTTTTTCTATCATATGGTTAAAATATAAAAACTTTTGGAATATCGAGGAAACATAGTCAAGTACCAGTGATAAATTTCATGGTTTGTTTTTTTTCAAAGAAAACCCTCACGGAAAACCATCCAAGTACTTCCCATGATCCATGGATGGTAAATGGGGTAACCGTCAGCCCTGATTATAGGGCCTAACCTGATGGGGACATCAAGTGAGGCCCAACAATATATACAATATATCTGGTTGGGGACTTAACCCTGAGACCTATTTCTTTATAACCACAGTACTCATCCACTTGAGCTAACACGTGGTGGGTCGTACAAGTTCAGTCTTATGAAAGGGACAAAAGAAACAATTTTTGAGAAATTTACCATAACTTTCTCTTGGCACATTGGAATTTGGTCAAACCTATGGCATCACAAAGAAGACATCTCAGGATAGTATAGGTCAAAAGTTTAGACTCATAGGGGTAAAAAATTTAGAGACATTTTAGGAGTAATATTGGCCAACAAGAAAGTCTAAAAACTAAGGTTTTTAAAGGTTTGTGAACTTGAAATTAACATAAATTTTGATTGGAATATCTTCTTTTGGTGATTCACAAATTCTGACAAAGAGAAAAAATAGGAGTATTATTATTTTGTCACATGGGAAAGGATTCTAAAATAATTTGTACTCCCAATAAACCTCAAGAGAACTCACACATGATTCTTGAAGAAAGTGAACACTTAGAAAACAGGGTATCCCAATTGAAGAACCAAGTTGATGACATGAATGGTCATATGTTGAAACTAGTGGATTTATCACATTATCAATAAATCATTAAAATGTAAATAGAAGCTAAAATGGAAATTTGATAGATCAAAAGATAGAATGATTACAAAATTACATGGAAACTTTACAAAATTCCATGGAAACCATGATCTTATAGAGGTTCCCTAAAAGGGATATTGTGATCCTAGGAAATCATGTAAATAAGGAGAACAATAGTGTTGAACATGTTGTCATTGATGTCATATTAAGGAATTACAATGAACATGTTGTCATTGATATTATTCTAAGGCATTTGCAAGCAAGGGGGAGCATATATGTTTACAAGTGCATATTGAGTGGGCCTAATGGTTAAGAAAATGTGTTTCCTCCTAGGAGGTCATAGGTTCAAATCCAGAGGGGGGTAGGGTATTTACACCTCTATAGACTTTAGCAGTCAAATCGTTGTGTAAAAGGGGTCCTTTGTCCCACAAACAAGGGGGTATCATACACCAATTTGGTGTCTCGCTTGGTTGTGACCTTAAAATTAGATTATTATTATTATTATTATTATTATTATTATTATTATTAAAAAGGGGTGCATGTGAAAAAGTAGAAAGTCAATTTTACTTCTATATTTAAAAGTGCATGTAAAGAAATCAAAGAAATATTTTACAAGCTCGTGATTTGAAGTCCATGGTTTTGGAAGTAAAAGTGCATGCAAAAAGTGAAATAAATATTGTACAAATGGTTTTACCATTGGTGGTTTCAATCCCATGGTTTTGGAATCCTGTGGTATTTTCCCACAGTATGTGCAAAGGTGAAATAAAAATAATCGATTGTTTAATCAATGAATTAACACATCTCTTCAAAAAGGGTCATGATGATGTATATAAATAAATGTAATATTTGAAGAGGAAGGGGTGAGATGAGAGGAAATGTAATATTTCAAGAGAAGAATATTATATGAGTGTTGGCATAGGGACAGACCCAGGGTTCAACGCTACAACAACACACCATCAAATCCCTAACTAGCGTCCCTTTCAGCAATACCTACGAAGTAGAGGAAGTCTCACTTGAGGTAGAGGAAGGGGTGGTTGCAAGACTTAGGTGTCTACAACCTTATCTAGGACATAGATATGTGATTTTAATACTTAATAAAGCACTTAGAACTGCCAGTTCCTCAATATGCAATCAACACCTACTTCACTAATAAAACAGGGTTCACAACATGTTCTAGCTCCACTCCTCGACTTTCAACCTCTGTGAATAATTGGCATGCCTTATCTTGTACTGGTTGAATTCATTCAGTAACTTCCATCACTCTTCTTTGAATCGTATGGATCTGTTGTTGGGCGGTGTGTTTCTCCTGAGACCGCTTCATTCTTTCCACGACTGACAAGGCCTTCAACTGCGTCGATAGTGTGTCTGTGTGTTGCTTTGCTTCCTAGAGACGCGACTCCGGTGCCTGTAATTCCAGATTCTCAACGAATTTCTCATACGTTTGGGCACTGTGGCTACTCAGTTGCTTGCACTCCCTGGAAAGAGCCTTCATTCTCTCAACTGCATTGCGGGTAGTTGCTTCCCTTTGATCTCTTATATCTTGCGGGGTCTCGAGAACTACGTGTAGCTCTAAATCTTCTATGAATTGTTGTAGTTACTAAATCACTTCTTCAATTTGTGCCACCTGCTATGGGACTCTTTCTTCGGTGTTTACTTCGATGACTATCATAGAGAGAAGTGCTCTGTTGATCCTTTCCTTTACTTTGAGTTTCTCTGTGAGCAAATGTTCCTTGCTTTGCTGCAATTGTGATTTTTCTTCATCCCACTTCGCTTGTAGAGCAATATTTTCCCGTTCTACAGTACTGCATTGTTCCACAAGGTATCCTTGTGATTGTGCCAAATCCTGGGTGGCTTGCATTGTTTCTTCCGGAGCTTGTTGAAGGCAAGCTTCAACTGTATCAACAATTCGGTGGAGTTGAGCTGGCTCATCTCCCAGTTCTGGTGTTTCCAATGGCAGAGGCGCAGTGGAGACTGTGCGAATGGACTGAAGTGCCTACTGCACCCCTTGAAGTTTAACCTTAATTCAATTGTATATCTCCTCTTGATGAGCCTCTTGCTTCTCTGCTATCTCCAGCGAAGCATCGTTCAATGATGATACAATGAAATTGAAGTCATCTAAGGTGAGAGTAGTCTGCATTTTTGTCATAGAGGTTTTCGATTTCTTCCAAGAAGAAGGCTTTGGGGGGGGAACCTTCCTTTTATTAGAGGGATCCTCCTTGTCTCTAAGTGGTGTAACCTCTCCTTTCTTCTATTCAACTTCTATGCCATCTATCTCTCCTCCATATCCTCCTTTATCTACTGAGATGGAAGTGGTCTTCACAGATGCACTATCTAAATCATGGACCTCTTCGGTCTTCTTTATCTTGCTAGGTCCGGGTGTATCCAACACAGTTTCTGGACTGTCTATATCGGATATCTCTGTAGGGTCTGCTGGAATGAGGAGGTTCACCGACCAGTCCTTAGTAATCTCTTCTAAGTCTTATTCTGCCAGCTTATAGTAAGACTGAAGTTGTTGCTTGTGATTGTCAGCGTGCGCTGTGATATAAATGAAATGGCAATCCACGTTGAATTTCATTACAGGCCGACACCTGTGGAGAGTATTTGGCGTGATGCGAGGCTCAGATTGTATAACTAACTTCAATTTATTGTAATATGTGTGGAATATGACATTTGACTGCCATTTCTTGTTCATGTCACTGGAATACCACAGTGTACTGAACTTCACAGCCATAGGTTCAAAGGGCTCGATGTTCGGGAAGGTTTCACCTTCCCGCATCTCCCATGTGATGAAATCAATCAGGATTAGAAGCAGACTGAAGTGGAACTCATATCCTTGATCTTGTGCTTCCTTGCAGTCTAATTCCAACTGGTTCATGAGGTACTTTGCCCAATTCATTTGTAGGCCCTCCACTCACTTTCCTATGAGTTCAACTACAAAACCAGTCACTTGGGTAGGTCAGTTCTTGCAGACTAACTATCCTACGATCAACTGAGAGGAAAGGTGCACTGCACCGCTTTGGATAGAGGCTACCTTGTAGCCTCGCGTGCCTTTCTCGACATCGTCATAGGTGTCCTTGATCCTTTGAGCTAGAGTGTAATCCATTATTTTTTCTGGATATAAATCCTGTGGGTCAGGTCCTTGCATACTCAGTCCTGTGATCCGATTGATCAATGTCGGATCCACTGTGATATGATGGTTTAATCACAAGTATCCACCATCGTAACAAGACAACAACATTTTGATGCATGCATTCACTTCTTGGTGTCTTCCAAAGTGAGGAATCTTCTTGACGTTGAGCAGTGTGAACTGAGCGAGGATCATTGTCCATGACTGGGGAACTATCTTCGAATTCTTTCCTTTTGTTCTAGTCAGGTACTTATGTGGGGCGATCATGCTATGGACCTTCCTGTCGCTGAGGTTGAAATTGCTAAACTTCAATGCTGCAATATTATCTTAGTCTACACGAACTGCGCGTATCCCCTTCGGGAGGTATGCAGTAACCAAGTTATACTCAAAGCCTCTGGGCACACTATCTCAATTTATGGTGCCGCTCAGAGGTGGTAGGTAGGAGGGAAATATGCTCAAAATCAACTTATCATTAGGGAGATCGTCTTTGTGCTTAGTTCACTTTTCGTCTACAGGTCGTGATGGTATGACTCGAGCAGTGGAAGGAGAGGCCAACATTCCTCTCGTCAATGATTCTTGTAGATCGGTAGACAATCCTCTCTCTGACATGACTCTTTCATTCATCAAGTAGAGGAGTACTTTTGTTACTGATTCTTCAACTACAGTGAGCTCGTCGGACATATGCACTCAGGATTAATAATATCGGGTTCACAATTAACTCACATACTGCACTAGAATAAACAACAAGAGGGAAATTATCACTATATACAATTCACTTGGTCTGCGGGCTCAAATTCGTAGTTAGCAAAAGTGTTCTCCGTGCATGGAGCGATGGGATAAATAAGCAACTCGGCAACGGTTCACTTGTAATGAGTATGAAGCCCCATTAACTCTTGTTCTATCCATTATGGCATGGTCCAATGGTCTAGTGTCGAGCTATTAATTCTTTCCGACCCATTCGGAGTGGCATTCGAATGGATATATCGATCCAAACGACCATATTGCCTCGCCATGGCGAAGTGCCATGTGTCTCTTTTCTAATATCTTAACGAAGCTCCAATTATGAAATTTTTTTGTCTGTGAAGTTCCCTCTGGAACCTTCTGTAACTTTTCAAACTTAGCTCTCTTCTTACTTATCTTTCTAGCCTTCCTCGCAGTGAGCTTCATCTTGGTAGTTCTTTTTCCATTCCGATTCTTATCATTTTTGGACATAGTCACTGCATGTTGTTGAGATTCTTCCCTAGGGTTCTTGGATAGTACTTCGTCTTTGTCTGGGGTAGGTACTTCGGTCTTCTGTGGATCTTCTAGTTTTCTCGCAGCTTTGACATCTGGGTTGCTAGTGTTAAATTGCTTCGATCTGCTCTCCTATTCTTTAATCAAGTGTGTGATCCTTCTAGTCATGAAATATTTTAACTCTTGTTTCTTTTTCTCTAAAACTTCTTCTTCTTCGTTTCATCTGGCTTGATCTCTATCAATCCAAGGTTTTCCTAGTAGCATGGTAAACGGGGTGGTGTCCTCAATAAATTTAATAATCTCAAATATTCTTCTGTGGAAGTTCCATTTTCATTCATAGGTATCTGAGCGACCCTCCCACACAGGTTTACCAGTTTTCCTCTGAATAACCCTATTCCTCCTAATGAATGAATCATAGCAGGCCTCCCTATAGATTTCCAATTTCTCGCTATCATGATATTCACCTGTGTTCCCTCATCTAGAACATAGTTAATGTCAAAGTCTCCTATTCTTTCTTCGATGCATTCCTTTTCTTTAAAGATCTATGATAATCTAACATGTCAGTGGTCATTCAAGGTTTCTTTCATATGTAGAAATACCTTCTCTGATTCTTTCTGGGGTTCTACTATAGCCTTAGTTTATGGATATTCCTTAGGGTTTTCTTGTCTTATGTTCATACTTTAAAGCTAGAAATCATTCTAGGGAAATCCAACACTTCATGGTCCATAGCTTTACAACAAAGACAACCAGGTCTTTTCCTAGGGAATTCCTTAGAAAGATGTCTCGGTCTTCTACAACTATAACAGAGGGTTAATCCTCTCTTTCTTTTAAATAATTCCCAACCTCTCCTGTATTGCGCACTAGGATCATGGTAGATAACTTGCAAAAAATTCTTTCTAGGATCCTGCATCCATTTGTTAGTCCAAACATTCTTTCTATGCATAGGTATAACATATCTTTCACTATTCTTATCAGAACTACTCATATCAAATCTTCTTTCATCTATTAATACTGTAGTTTTTAAACTAGGACAGAATCTATTAAACATACCTAGATACATACTCTAGAAACAAAAATTTCCACTTATCTTACTTCTACAGAGCACAAGCTTTCAGATATAAAACTTTTCAATATTCTTACCTTTCTCAGAGCACCGAGCTTACAGATCTTACCTCTTTTAATCATAAATTCTCACTTTTTCCTTTCTTAGAGCACAAATCTTCCACATCTTGCTTCTTTTCTTCAGATATGACCTCTTTTCTTCGCATAAATCTTCTTTATTTAGCATAGATATTTATAATTCGAGTACAATACTGCACACTAGGGCACAAATCTATGCACAAAGCTTTCACAATTTCAGGATGAATCTTTGCATAGAGCTTCTTCTTTCTTAGTTCGTAGCAATCACAGCTTCATGTCCCAACAATGGAACCATTTCTTGTCATAGGGGAAGACCCATGGTTCAACACTACAACAATGCACCAACAAAGCCCTAACTACCGACCCTTTCGGCAACACCTGTGAAGTAGATGAAGTCTCACCCGAGGTAGAGGCAGGGGTGGTTGCAAGAATTAGGTGTCTGCAACCTTAGCTGGGACACAGATATGTGATTTTAATACTTAATAAAGAACTTAGCACCGTCAGTTCCTCAATATTCAATCAACACCTACTTTGCTAATAAAACAGGGCTTCACAGCATTCACACTGATATAACGTACTTATGCACTTAGCATAAACGAAGAGGTAGATCTAGCGGATCAAGCACTAAGCACATTCATATGGATCAGATCTAACATTCTCACATGTCATTAGCACTAAGCATAATCAGATCTATCTAATCATCTCAAAGCACTTAGCAAAAGAAGACATAAACACATTAAGACAAGCACCAAGTAAGACAACACAGTGTTTACGTGGTTCACCCCCACCCTGGGGCTACATCCACCAACTCTTCTTCTCTATTGTCTTCATTCAATCGGTTACAAGAACAAAGCCATCAAAATCCTTACCCCGCACAGGATAGAGGATCTGCATAGCTCGCTAGATCCTTCTTCCTTGCATTACAACACTCAGCCTTCCACAATTTGTTGCAGGTACCTGCACTTAGCTCTGCAAGTCTCTTACAGTGATGCACAAAGCACTTACAGACTCTACTTGCACTTAGCATACATTTGCATCACATAGATGCACTATTCAACTACTTCTTACATTGCCTAGCCTTCTATTTATACATACAAAATAGGCCTAAACATGGGTAAACCCATGGGTCGATATCCCATTCCCATTACATATTCCCAAAAATCCAAAAAGGATCCAAAAGTGGGCTGAGATCCCGTGATCTCTGCTTCGTCTTGCGCTCCTCCTTCGACAGGCTGTCGAAGTCCCAAAATAGGTCAATATGACCAAGAATATCCCAAAACTTGGTCAAGGGCCAACAAGGAGCGAAGTTTAAATATCATTCCAAAAATATAGAGTGACGAGGTGAGTGATGAAGAACAATATATATGTGCAGACCTAGCGAACATATATTGTGAAGGAAAAACTAGTGAATAAATTTGGTGAAGGAATATCTAGCAAATAAATCTTGCGAAGGAAGAAATAGTGAAATGTTTTGGTGAAGGAAGATCTAGTGAAAAAATCTCATGAAGGAAGAAACAATGAATAAATATGGTGAAGGTATATGTAGTGAATAAATATCTTGAAGGTAGAAATAAAAAATAGATCCAGTGAAGGAGGAAATAGAAAACAAAAATGGTGAAGGAAAAAGTAGCAAGCATAATTGGTAAAGGTAGAAGTAGCAAGCAGACTTGGTGAAGGCAATGTGAATGTTCATCATTTTTTGAATAAGTTATATTGTAATTGAGGGTTGGTTCCGCTCAAAAAAAGATATCAGTGTCTCTTTGTAAGTTGGCACTTAGCGGTGGGGATTGGTGTCTTCAGTAGGTTGGTTCCTATGAATATCTGTAAGAGTAGGTCGATGCCTACCAGGATTTGTTATAGTGGGGATTAGTGTCTCCAGTAGGTTGATGCCTACAAAATTATACATAAATTTTTTTGTAGTTTTCTCCCAAAAGGGTTTCCATGTAAATTTTGCATATCATGGTTAATATTTTGTATGATTTATTTCTTATGTTTAATGAATTTTTAAATAAATAAAACAATGTCTTATATTGATTAACCCTCCCCTCTTAGTATAAGTGTGTGCTCAACAATTGGGATCAGAGTGGGTTCCTTTGGAAATATTCTAACTGTTGGAAGGTAGATATCAGAAGCATACATAGCTGGCCAGGAAGGTTTCTCCACAAACAAGGATTTGTTGTTTCAAACAAACTATGCCTTATGGAGCATAAGGATGTGAACCTATTTAAAGGATGTTGGTTTTGATATTTGGAAATCATTTGTGACTAGTTATATATCCCCAATAACTCCACAAACATATGAAATTGGGAAGAAACCTAGTGAAAACAATGCAAAATTCATGAATGCCATCTTATGTGGTCTATCAGAATCGAAGTTTGTCAAGGTGATGCATTCTAAATTGGAAAAAGAAATTTGGGACAAGATTAAAAATATATATGAAGGTGATGACAAGGTTAAGAAGGAAAAGCTCCAAACTCATAGAAGAAAGTTCGAAAGATTGAAAATGAAAGACGAAGAAAATGTTGCAGCATGTCTCCTCTGTGTGGCCAAAATTTTCAACACCATCATAGCAATTAGTGAAATGGTTGAAGAATCAATGATTTTACAAAAGGTGTTAAGGTCACTCCCCTTAATATTTGATACCAAAGTTTTCTCTATTGAATAAATGAAGGATCTTGATAAATTGCAATGGATGAATTGTTTGGGATTATCACTGCATATGAAATGAGGACTAAAAAATAAAAGTCATCAAAGAAAGAAGTGGATTTCAAAGCCTCAAAAAAGACTAAGAAAATAGAAAAAAAATCAAGTGATTGTTTCAACCATGAATCATACTTAGAGGAAGAAAATTTTGTGAGAAAACTCAAAAGGGGATCTAGAAAATACAAAGGTAAGTTTCCCTTTAAATTCTTTAATTGTTGAAAATTAGAACATTTTGTTGCCAAGTTTCCATATGAAAGGGATGAAAGTAATGAGGATGAATAAGAACATAACATAAATAAAGGGAGTAAACATCATCAACACAAAAAGAACCACAAGAAGGAAAATCATGAAAATAAGAACTCTTATAAGTAGAAGAAGAGTCTCTACTCAAAAGGGGTTAATGACTTGTTTGAAGAAATAAGTGAAAGTAGTTTTGATGGTGATAGAGAAGAAACTCTCTTTATGGAAATTGAAAAAAAGATTGATGAAGACAAAGGGATAGAAACAATGGACTTGGAAGAAGAGGAAAAATTCAAAACAAATGGGGAAGTGGATCTTTAATGAGGATGAAGAAGAACATAACATAAATAAAGGGAGTAAACATCATCAACACAAAAAGAACCACAAGAAGGAAAATCATGAAAATAAGAACTCTTATAAGTAGAAGAAGAGTCTCTACTCAAAAGGGGTTAATGACTTGTTTGAAGAAAGAAGTGAAAGTAGTTTTGATGGTGATAGAGAAGAAACTCTCTTTATGGAAATTGAAAAAAAGATTGATGAAGACAAAGGGATAGAAACAATGGACTTGGAAGAAGAGGAAAAATTCAAAACAAATGGGGAAGTGGATCTTTAAAAAGAATTTGAAACAAAAGGAGAAGCTACAAAAATATGAAGAGGAGGATCAGGATTCAAAAACAAAAATGTCACAAAGCCTTGAAGAAATAGAAAATATTAACATGAACCTAAATGTTAAATTAGAAGAGTCAATAATGATATAAGAAGTGGTGAGAATACAGCTGAAGCAAAATGAAGAAAACTACGAAAAACTACAATCTGAAATCGTAGAAAACAACTATTAAGTTGAATATAAGCTTGAAGTTTGGAAAGGGAACTGAACCCTTAGATGATATCATCAATTGTCAAAGGTATACATTCATTAAGACTGGTCTTGGTTATGATAATATTCAAATGACCACCAAAGAAAATTCAAAAGCTATAGAGCCATCAAAGAAAGTAAATGAAGGAAAATATAAAAGCTAAGTTGATGTACTCAGAAACTCTATCAATGATGAAGACAATGGGAAGAAATAAAATGATGTTCCGCAGAAAATTAGCATTCCTTCCAAAGACAACAAGGACATATTCATAATATTTTTCCCACCAAGGTGACCTCACATGACCCGGTACCAAAATTATTTTTTTAGGTATTTATTTTGTTGTAATCATTTTGGTCATAAAGAAATAGATTCTAGAGAACATGCTAGAAATAATTGCGTGTGGAACAAAGACAAAAGTACTTGTGGATTCTCAAACAAAAACTGTAATTCATTTTTGTAACGTACTGTTGAGTGCTCAACACACCCTAAAATATTTTATGATAATTTTTTCTCTTTTGGGTACCACTTGTTTTCTTTTGGTATGCGTTCTGAATTAAGTCCGTTGTGGAGGGATCACTAATTTCGTTTTCATGTCTCATCATTGATCAAGTTGGATTTATTTGAACTTGTCAAATTGAAATATTTGAGTCTAGAAAGAACTTGGCATTTTAACTAAGAATCTGTAGCTAAAAATTGTGACCCTCGCGCTTATGTTCAGCATCGGAAAAATATGAGCAAGTTTCATGACCACATAGTAATAGTAATTGTCGATCGTCGATGTATCATCGACATCGGTAAAAAACCGAAGTATATTTGTGATGTTTGTTTCCAAAGAAGACTCAGGAAATGGACGATTTCACATCATCATCGACAAAATTTGGGAGGGATAAACATTGACATGGACCATGATGAACCTCTGATAGTCGATTACTGATGTGTTTTTTCGAGGTCGGTAAAATCTCAAAGAGTTAAAACATGGAAAATTTTCTCATTGACACATCGTTGATCACCGATCCCCAATGCATCTTTGGCATCGACAAATTTTGAGAGGGGTAATCCGAGAACACTTGTTTAAACTTATTTTCGATCATCGATCCTTGATACTTTTCAGCATCGGCAGGGTAGGACATGTTGTTAAAAAATAAATTCTTATCTAATGAAAATCCATGATTCTGTGACATGATTAAACAAAGACTCTAATCTCAAACACCACATGTCTCTGCACGTAGGAATTTCATATGGATTATTTTCATCCTGAGTCCTAGTCACACTTCCAAGTCATCTTTTGCACATCAGCATTGTATGACAATATGGATCAACATCGGAGATTTTTCTAAGAGGTATCAATGAACATTGTCTAAAGAAAAGCGTTGACTCCCGATCCACCCAATAAATTAGCAGTGATGGGACATTTTCAGCACGAAACAAGATCGAATTATGCCATTTAATAGGCCAAATAATTTTTCTCTCAAAATACATTGCTACCCTGTGCGTCGATCAAACAACGAGAATTTGAAATCGTCGATCAACTACATTATAGCTCGCACTTGCACCGCAAACCTATGAATGCATTCAAACCTCAACCATAATGTGGATATGGAAACATATTTTGTAGAACCGCACCTATACCCTCAATTGAATAACTGATGCGACAAGGTAAGTATTATCTCTGTTTAAATCACTAAGACAACTTCGAACACCTCCATTATGCAAACAATTTTCTCATTTCTAGAGAAACCAAAGAAGAGAAGAGAGCATCTCAAGAGTTGTGTTTGATTCTCATAATTTCAAAAAACCAGGTTAAGCTAGTGCGAAGAAGAGTTATATGTTAAATTTATCATTTCGATGGTCATATTTTTTATATATCAGCATCATATCTGCAACACAGTGTCTAGCATTGTTTTCTTTGCAGAAAAAAAATGCCTCCAAGGAATCCAATGGCCAGACACTCGCTTAAGGAACCAAAATTGAAGGATGCAGAGGTTGATGAAGGGTCTTCTCCCGACACTACAAGGAAGTTGGAATTTTCCCCTAGAGATGAACCAGTCATCAAGAGATCGAATAAGAAGGAATTTGATAAGCCTCCTACTTTCGTCGATACATAAGCGACCATTAAATAAAAAATAATGCTCCCAGAATGGGGAGATTTGTTCAATAGAATCAACCGAGAAGATTACCCGGAGTTTATCCCACACAACGACCCGGATGTAAGGGTGCTCAACGACCAGGTTTTTTTGAATATATAGTAGTCGTGTTTGCATAAGGTATCCTTCCAAACTCCAATATTTCCTTGAATTGAGACTATGAGTTGGATAATCGATCATATAGATGCACATAAGTGCCTAATCAATGATGAGAATGGTGAATGTGTAGGAGTTTTCCTCCCGAAAAAAGTCCAAAAATATTACAAGATCAGGGACACGGAGGAGCGGTTGAACACAGAGTTCATGGTGAAGTTCTATGAATTCCATGACACCAGTCGATTAATGATCTCCTAGTGGAAGGAAGACAAAAAATTTACAAACCGTAGAAACAGCTAGTACAAGACATCAAATCTTAGGGAGCCATATATCTACTTAATGGCTCTAATTTTCTAGTTATAGGGGGAAAAAGATTGCGCAAAGTTCTCAGAGGCATGGATTCCCCTAGAATACACTGTGTCTATCTCCAGGAGTAGTTTCAACTAGGGAGGAATCATCTCCAAGCAATTGAGCACCAATATATTGCAGGCTCAGTCACCAAAGGAGGGAGAAGTGCTCTCTTTTTACATGGCCTCATATCTGCTAGATGTGATCTATGCAAGGAATTTTTTCACTGGTATGAATCTGAGTTGGCACATCGTAGAGATGCATGTACATGTATACTTCATCATCCTATGGGAAAAAAGGTACAAGAAGTATTATTCTCTCATTTGCGATGAATTCATTGCTCAGATTTATTTCATTATATTCAAAAGTGAATGCCCAAGACTGTCTATAGCGACCAAGAAAATGATTTAAAAAGTAGGCCACTGGTACCTCAACAAAAACACAACCTATATTAGGGTGTTCAGAGCTATCGAAATACCACATTTACTCCCCTCTCATGTCCCAAACCAGCTCATCATAGGAGAAATGTGTTAACATAGTAGCCTGCAGGGCCATAACACCACTTTGGTTAAGGACGAGAAATGAGCATTCATACCTGATGGTTCCCATGTAGGGTTTTGTATAGTGAAGTACATTGCTCAATATAAACAAGAGGGTTTGAATCAGCTGAAATACAGGTTCCCGGCATGCCAGTTTTGCAAGCATGACCCTAAATGCCTAGTTCTCCAACATGTTTCACAAGTCTCTTCCTGCTGGCCATACGCACATGACAAGTTTGAAGATGAGATATTTATAGAATGTGCTTATTATTGGGAGGATGTACTACAGAGAAAATCTAACCTGAACATGACTAGGTTCAAATCTATGAGTATGGATGAGCAAGTCAAAACAATAGAACAAATGGCTCAAGAAGCGCTCAGGGTTAGAGAAGAAAATAGAGAAGCAGAAGCCATCGAGTCACAAAGAAGGGGGATGTTGTTACTAGAAGGAACCCAAATAATCATCGACCAGCTAGAGAATGATCCCCAAATAGTATAAATTATGAGTATCACCCCTGCTAACTCAATCACAATAAGATAGGAGGTGTATGGCTCAAATTCAATTCAACTGGAGGAAGCCATCAGTCTAGAAAATCCCAGAGTTCCATCACCACAGGCGAGATCATCGGTGACCATTCCAGCCCAGTATCAAATTCCAAGAACACCAGGTGAAACGGGTTTGCCTAATCCTCTATTTGATCTAATAACCAGCTATGATGGTGAAGAGAGTTTGGAGGTCTCACTTATAACTCTGATACTAGTTACAAAGGAGAAACAAATAGGGGCACATATGCACCAAGTCCTGATGCAACAATTACAAACCCTATGCAGGGTGACCATGAGGCCAAAATTATCTTAGATAGTGAACTTCCCGACCTATCAGGGACCCCAAAAGACAACTCCAGGGAAGAGTTAGGTGTAGGTGGGTAAAATGATGAATTGCAACAAGCAGAGATCGACACCTCAACAGTCGATCACCATGTCAGTATGGGGCCTATCACTAAATCTTCAATTTTGGTCGATACCTCACCAACAGATGAACACTAGACCAAGGTTGAGCCATTGGAACATATGGAAGAAGTACGAGAACTGGCTCTAGAGAAAATACATATAACATGAAGCTTGGAAAACACTCTAACCTAGGGAGGATAACAAATATATGAGCCCGTTGATAAGGTCATCGATATAAAGGCGATATCTTATGAAAGGAAGAGGAAAGATATCATGAGGAGGACCACCAATAAAACAATACGCATGATGTATAACTTGATTATCATCACCACGGAGTAGAATTTTCTCAGCACAAAACACGCAAAGACATCTGAGCTCATCGGTGCAAGGATGGCTATCACTAATGCCACATCGGATCGAGAAAAGTGATATGAAAAGGAATTGGTAGCTGCATTGAAGGAGCTAGACCATGTGTGCCACTTGGAAAAGTATTACCAAGACTCAATGCAGGCCACGATTTTTCTGAAGAGTGAGTTCTAATATGCATATGAAAATTTCACAAGGGAAAGACATATTTTCACTACATGTGTAGCCGATTATCATGAAGATATCCTTATGGAACTAGAAACCTATAAGGACATGGAGAGATGGTATGAAAAGGCATACCAAGATGTACAATGAATTGACTACATCAACGCAATGCAGAAGGGTCGAGACACAGAGGATCATGCCATTCAAGTGCTGATGGACAACATCATCTCCCAAATTAGGAAAACAACTGAATATTGGGTAAGTATGGCCCAGGAACCTCAACGATAAATATATAAGAGATGGTCTGAGTGCGAAAGAAGCTGGGAAAATATCAATCAGGAGATGAGATACATTGGCCTCCCAGAGTTCAACTCACCCAAAGACTTCGTCGACTTGCATGACATAGTCAAACAACATGAAGAAAATGACTCATCATGGGGAGTGGAGATCGCATAGGTGGAAAGCATGAAATTGGGTCAAATACATAGTTTTATGGAACATCCAATCAAGGCTCGTGTATTTTTGCATCATTTAAGTGACAAAGTCATCAAATACAAAGAAAGGGCAGTAGAAGTGAAGGAAACCCTTTCAACCCCGATGGACCAACACAGATTCTCGTATGCTAACACATGTGAGGATCTCTTCATCAAGTGGTTAGAATATGAGAAGAGTCATCCACTCTAGTAGAACCACGAGATGATTTCCAGAGAACAAAGAGATCAAACACCACGTGGCAATATTTTGTTTTACTTAATACAAAATTGTAGGAACTATTTTTAGTTAGTGATTCTTTATAAATAGAGGGATTGGCCTTTTGGGAAGGGTCGATGGTTTTGGGAAAATACCGTCTTTTTGATAATTGCAAAGAACTATTTCTGAGCAACCTTAATTGAGAAGTTATGTTTAGAACCAGAGACAATTTTTTTATTTTATTTTCATCAAAGGTGTTCTCTAATTGGATTGAGGAGGAACCACTTCCAACTTTTATTTCAGTAGTTGATGTTGTAACGAGTAAGAGTTTTTGAATCTATTGATAAGCTATTTGTTTCAATATTTTAACAGTTCTTTTGTTCTTAATGATGAAAAAAAATTGTTGTGTTAATGTGTGAATGATGGTAGAGCTAAGGAAACTATTTTTCTTGCACTCATCTTATTGCATGTGTATTCTCTTTCAATAATTGTATCTCAGTCACTGTTGAAATACCAACAAGTTAATGTATTATTACTAGAATTTTAATAGGTGTGAATATTGTTTCGTTCATGCTAGAGCACGAGGGTTATCACAGGCTCAGCCTTATTAAGTAGTTAAGAATCCCTTCTATCAGTTGGTTTATACCATCACACCTTACTTTATCAGACTCATATAATAAAAGGAAAAGACAAAAAAAATAAGAGAACGTTTAATCTGAAGGAGGAACTTTCATAAAATGATATTTTGTCAATCACTAAGTAAATCCCATCGATAAATTCGCTAGATCGGAAAATATGGAGAACCATTCCACCAATCAAATGCTGCAGAGTCTAATTGGGCCTCTAAGACGGGTTTGGTTCCTACTATTGAGTTAAATGGATCTCAGACCCCTCACCATAATTGATGCTAGAAGGAGGGCCTGAATGAATGAATGGCTAACAATATTTCTGATAAAATATTTCACATAGCCTACATATTAAAAACAACCCACATATAGAGAGTACTCCTGAAATGAGTAACTCACCCCAGTATGAGGAAGAACACCTATTCCCTGAAATACCTTATGCTCTTTCCCAAGAAGAGTTGAACCAATTCAGAATAATCATAAGAGCTTACGCTTGACAAATTGGATCGTTACTCTTAACCTTTTTACTTCCTCGTAGAAAACAAGTAAGCATACCAATAGTCGATACCCTGGACCAAGTTTTGTTTCACACAGTAGAAGACCTGGTAGATTTTTCCCTCACTGAGATCAAACAACCCCTTAATCTGATCCCCAAAACACCAGCTGGTAACTACTCTGAGCCTAACGATTTCAAATCTGATGAGGAAGGTTTGAACATAGATCGCTCAGTTTCATATTTAGGCGACATGAAGGACAATAATGAAGAAAGGGGAAATCCACCTCCAAATAATCAACCTTGGTTGGCCATGGATGCTATGGAAATCCCAGGATGGGTACATAACCTCCCTCGACATCCAAAAACATTACTTCCCAAATTCGATCCTGAAACATCCGAATTTCCCTAGGACCATATTAAAAAATTCATACTAGCTATAATACTGATGAATGTACAACACGAGGATGTAGTGTGTAGTTTGTTTCCCTATACCTTCGAGAATTCAGCCTTGACTTGGTATTGTAACCTGCATGTGGGGTCCATAACTAGTTGGACGAAGTTTCAAAAGGATTTCTTAGAAAAATTTGCAGAAGAAACCACCATAGGAGCTTTAATGGTTGCGTTGTTCTCTGCCACCATGAGTTCAAAAGAGAAGGTTAAAGACTTGAATCAACGGTTTACCACTATCTTGAAAAAATTTCAACCCAAAGATAAACCTACTCAAGAGTTGCAAATTGAGGTATATGTTAATTCTCTCCCTACTTCCATTTCCATGTTTGTGAAAAGGGTTTCCAAACATACCCTAGCTAAAAATTTTAAGGAAGCCAAAACGATTGAATTCCAAATGAAGGGATGCAAAGAGGGACAGGTCTCACTAGTTAAGAAGGAAGTTCAACCTCCACCGAGGAGAGGACTTTTATTGACTAGACCCCCGGGAAGACAAACATAACAAGGTCTCGAAAAGGGAAGTGGGGACATAGAACACCTACAACGGATGATCAATAAACTGTCAAATGAAATCATAGACATGAAAATAAGTGTCGGGAAGGAAACCAAGGTCAAAGGCCCTATAAACCTTTTTTTAAAAGAAACCCACCTTTCAAAGAAATTGAACCTCCCCCAACCAACTTAAACATTGACCTGGGTAATATGGCATATGACTCTTTTTTCACATACCATCAAGAGAAACATTCTAAAAGATATTGTCCTTAGTGGGTGCACGCTATGAATTTAATGGCAAATTGATTCCTAGACAAAGTTTTTCTTACCGAGAAATCAAGTGGCTCAATGGTGAATATCGTCGATTAGGACCAATTTGAGCCATTAGAAGAAACAACCATGTTTTTTTGGGATCCTGACTTGACAATGCCTCTCGATGATGTATTTGAAGTCCAGGAACTACCTGCTAAGGTTTTTGTGGTGCAAAAGTGAAGTAAGGGTCAACCGGTCTCAAATGACCTTATCACTGTCCAATATTTGAGGGGAAAAAAAAAGTCGATCACTCGAAAGAAAATTTTCTCTCTCAAATAAATCCTATAAACATTCACACACAAGAGTCACCCAATATGGACTACAACATAGTAGAAGATTTAAAGAAGTTGAAGGCCAAAGTGTCGGTCATGGACATGTGCAGAATTCCCCAACAAAAGTATTTTTTGTTACAGGCCTTAAAGTCAATATAATCCCCTATAACAAGCACTGGCCTAGGTGAGGCCTCATCCCCCCAGAGATCTAAAGAACAAACCAAATGTAAATGTGTGCTTTATAGACAAAAGAGGAAAGCCTTTTGTCCACCTTTCCGTTTAACGTTTGAAGTCTTCAATAGAAACCTGCATAATTGTTTAGTCGATTCAGGGGCATCCTCCAATATCACGCCATTGTCGATCTGAAATAAATTAAACGCAATTCCACTCAAAAGTGATAAACACGTTATACAACTAGACAAAACTTGGGTAAAAGTTATTGGGTAACTTAAGGTTGTCATGATCAGAATGGATACACACCCGAAATTTGTTCAAGTAATTGACATCATTGTAGTAGATATCCGAGAAGCTTATGTATTTCTACTTAGTCGAGATTGGTCTGAGAAATTGAATGGATAGTTTAGCACGAACTAGGCTCACCTATAGTTTCCACTAAAGGAACATACCAACATGATTAGGATTGAAATGGAAAGATATCTCAAACATACTGTCACCAATTTAGAAGCCTTCAATGAACCCTCGTCGACATATTTCCCCGTGCTAGGAATCTGCTCCTACAATTCTGATTTCGGCAATTTCACTCATCTCTCGTCTGATGTACCTCTCACTCAAAACTCCGAAATGAATTTTCAAGTGAATCTACTAGCAGTGGCAGGAGAAAGCATCTTCTGTCAGAAACCTCTATTGGAAACAACAGACAAGGTATATGTAGATGAGAAAATAACTAGGCCTGAAGAAGTTGCTAAATTTCGCTCACAAATTTGGACGTTATACTTTGATGGATCTGAATTACAAGAAGGGTCGGGAGCAAGTTTCATCCTCATTGACCCAAAGGGAAGGAAAAATTTCATATCCTGCAGACTAGAATTTGAATGCACCAATAACACTGTTGAGTATGAAGCTCTAGTTTAGGGACTGAAGAAAGCCATAGACTTAAACATTAAAGAACTGAAATTTTTGGGGGACTTTGAAATTATCATTAGGCAAGTAAAGAATTATATCTATTGCAATTCACCTCACTTGAGAAATTACCAACAAGAGGTGCATAAACTAATTGAACATTTTGAGGCTTTTAATATTACTGTTGTTTCCAGGATAAAGAATACTCTTATTGACTCCCTAGCCATTGCAGCCTTGAGGTTATCCCATTTAGAAGACTATGAATCTTCCAGGTTCACTACGGAACTACTCTACAAACCATCAATATGAAACAATATTGCTAATTGGAAGGTTTTCAAAGGAGATGGACATATTGTAGATTTTCTAACCAATGAGAAGAATTTCAAATATTTGGCTATTGATGACAAGGTATTCCAATAGCAACTGGCAGAAACCAATTTCTATGAATAGAAGAGAGAAATAGATCACTCTAATAATAAACCAAGGTTTCACACAATACCGAAAGGGGTATCCAATTTGGAGAAACTTTTTGACCTGAGGGAAATATTTAAAGGATCAAAGAACAGAAAGACAGGGAGTTCATGTCCCATAAATGAGACTATAAACCTATGAACCCTAGAAAAACCCTAAGAATCTAAATCTAGGTAAAACAGTGTCTAAAGATGACAGGAAAGCTTATCTCAGGATTTTTAGAGAATATCAAGACATCTTTGCTTGGACCCACTAGGAATTGAAAACTTATGACACTCGCATTATACAACACAGAATCCCATTAAAATCTAGATTAAAACCCTTCCAAAAAAATCTCAATAATTACCATCCATCTCTGGAACCCCTGATGTATCAAGAGTTAAATAAATTACTATATGCTAATATTATCTTTCAGGTTAGACACTCTACCTGGGTAGAAAATTTGGTTCCTTTCAAGAAAATTTCTGGGGAGATCCGCCTGTGTGTATATTTCAGAAACCTTAATACAACATCAGAAAAGGATAACTACCTAGTCCCACCCATGGAACAACTCTTGCAGACCGTGTCTTGTTCTAAAATTTTCTCCCTTCTAGATGGTTTCTCAGGTTACAACTAGGTTCTAGTTTCATAGGAAGACCGATTGAAAACTACCTTCCAAACCAAGTGGGGAAATTTTTCTTATAGACACATGCCATTTGGGTTGATCAATGCAGGGGAAACCTTACAAAGGGCCATGGCCATATCTTTTCATGGATTGATTAAAAAATGTGTAGTAGTATATTTGGATGACGTGACGGTGTATTCAAAGAACATAGAAGATCACATCCAACATGTAACTCATATTTTCGAAAGGTGTATGAAATATGGAATATCTTTAAACACTAAGAAAACTATATTTGGTGTTGAGGAAGGGAAACTATTAGGTCATATTATATCTTAGGAAGGAATTCATATAGATCTCGAATGAATAAAGGAAATAACTCAACTTCCCTTACCCCATAAAAAAAGGGCTATGCAATCCTTCTTTGAGAAAATCAATTTTGTGAGAAAGTTCACGCCCGATTTTGTTGAAACTGTCAAAACCTTACAAAAAATGATTCACAAGGATGTAGATTTTAAGTGGGATGACGAGTGAAAATATGCTTTCAACAATATCAATACTGCAATATATCAAGCTATGGTGCTGTGAATTCCCGACGTTAGTAAATATTTTTTTTTTATACTTTCGCTTCCGACTAGTCCCTAGTTGCAGTATTGACCCAGAAGGATGATGATAACAATGAGGCACCCGTATCATTTATGAGAACTAATATCTAGGGAGTTGAATTGAACTACCTTGCTATAGAAAAATATACTTATGCTGTGTACCAAATTCATTATGCCTCATCCCACAGTCTGATCCCTATTCACTCAATAGGAGATGGGGGAGAGAAGGGGAAATGGGATGGAAGTTGTCCAAGAATTTGATCTATATATAAAACCTGCCAAACTAGTAAAGGCATAAGGATTGTGTAAACTAGCCATAGAAGCCCAAGATCAAATAAATGAATACCCCAGGTGGGAGAATGAATCAACATTATGGTGTAGTGAAGATTTATACATTCCCCTAGGGAAAGAATCTTGGTATGGAAAATTGATTTACTTCCTGCATAATGGGACTTGCCCAGAAAACCTAAGCCCTAAGGAAAGGAGAGCTCTCAGGATAAAATCCATGCAATATCACCTTGTAAATTCAGTACTTTTCCACGTAAATTATGATGGAGTACTCTTGAGATGTATCGAACATGAATATGTAGAAAATGTTCTAAGGGAGCTCCATGATTGTCCTACAGGTGGACCATTTTCAATAAATACCACTACTCACAAAATATTAACATTTGGTTATTACTTGCCTACTCTATTTAGGTATGCTTATACATATGCTAAGAACTATAAATATTGTAAAATAAGCATTGGTAGAGAAAATAGAGCAGTTGTCCCACTCCAACCAGTGACCATATCCAGACCATTAAAGAAATGGGGGTTAGATGTCATAGGGGATATTACCCTGAGTTCTTCAAAAAAACATAAATACATACTAAATGCTACTGACTATTTTACGAAATGGGAAGAGCCCATCCCTCTGACTCACATGAATGAAAATGTTGTAATCCAATTCATACAACAACAATTGATCATAAGGTTTGGGATGCCTTCCATTCTCTGTTTTGACAATTCTTCTTACTTTTATTCTACTTTATTAATAGAGTTCACTCTAGAAAAAGGAATCATAATAAGATACTTTGAAAACTACTATCCACATGAAAATGGGGTGGTAGAATCAACTAATAATAACCTAGTGATTGTCTTGAAGAAAAAAGTGGTAGACAATCATAGGAATTGTAATAGCTCACTTCGTAATTTCTTATGGGAAGACATGGTAACACCTAAGGAATCTATAGGAAATTCTCCATACTTTTTGGTATACAAACAAGAATCCATTCTCCCAAATGGATTATATCTTCCGTCACTTTAGCTTGCTCAGGGTTCAAGAGGACAACCCTCATCAGTTATTCAACAAAGAATTGATACCCTCCTCATGCTTGAAGAGGAAAGGGATAAATAAAATATAAGTTCGTCGCTCATCAAAATATGGTTAAAAGATGGTTTGACAAGCATAAGGCCAAAGAGAAGAATTTTGAAGTAGGAGACTTAGTCCTGAAATGGGATAGAGAAAACAAACCTAAGGGAAAATATTCGAAGTTTCAAAATATATAGCTTGGAACTTTCCAGGCATCAGAGAAAATTGGGGCAGGCATGTACCAGTTGAAAAATATGAGGGGTGAACCCGATGCCCTCCCAGTGAATGGCCAAGCCCTAAAACAATATTTTTGTCAAAAAAAAAATGTGTATTTTTCATGTTACATTTTAATTAGGATAAATGTGTAGGTTTAGGGTAGATTGATTGCAGAGTCCTTTTATTTATGTCTTTTATTTTTCTTGTCATTTTCTTGTAATAAAGTTGTGTTCCATAAAACATTGGTCGACCTTAATAAATATGGTGTAGCAAAATCTTCTCCTAACTGACACTTACGTGCAACATAAGAAATGTTGGGAAATTACAAATTTCTTCAAGAGGATCTATATATTGTCTTTGCAAAAAAAATGACCTTGGTGAGTGATGAAGTGTATTCTTGGTGGTCTGGTAAATCCCAAAGGGAAAGTTGGAAAGTTATAAAGGACCACATGTACCTCTAGACAGAGCTAGAAATAATTTCACATTAACTATTTCATCTTGCAGATAACAGACGTCCTCCTCTCCAACTTGCTTAAGGAATTTCTGCCAGAAATAAATCAATTAAATTAAATGAGTGCAAAGTCGGAGAGGATATGCATATAACTTTGTCGTGGCTATGGATGCTCGTGGGAAGTGGAGCAATCTCTCTAATGTCAGGGTGACTCTGTCGAGGCTATGGACGCTTGTTGGCAGTGGAGAAACACCATAACAAGTGAATGATTATAACTAAGACAACCTCGAGCCAGTGAATGTCTTACCTGGATTTTTTCAAAAAAAGGGCATGGGTCACGGTCTAGAGGAACGAAGCTTGGATAAGGGATAAACTCCATAAGTGGACCCAGATTCATGAACCCAGGAAATTGTACACGCATGGATAGGAAATACTCTGATAAAAGAGAAGCCAATTAGTTTCTCAACCAACTTCTGCACGAGCTAAGCCTGAATGAAGTAACAAGGATTTTTATTTCACCCAGAGAATCACTATTTGTTGAGTGCTCAACACACCCTAAAATATTTTATGATATTTTTTTCTCTTTTGGGCACCACTTGTTTTCTTTTGGTTTGTGTTTTGAATTGAGTCTTTTGTGGAGGAATCGCTAATTTTGTTTTCATCTCTCATCATTGATCATGTTGGATTTATTTGAACATGTCAAAGTGAAATATTTGAGTCTAGAAAGAACTTGGAATTTTAACTAAGAATCTACAGCTAAAAATTGTGACCCCCGTGCTTAAGTTTGGCATCGACAAATTCCGAGAAAGTTTCATGACTACATAGTAACAGTAATCATCGATTGTCGATGTATCATCAGAATCAGTAAAAAAATGAAGTATATTTGCATTGTTTGTTTGCAAAGAAGACGCAAGAAATGGTTGATTTCACATCGGCATCGACAAAATTTGGGAGGGCTAAACATTGACATGGACCATGATGAACCTCTGATAGTCGATTACTGATGCGTTTGTTTGGGGTCGGTAAATATAAAAGAGTTAAAACATGGAAAATTTTCACATTGACACATCATCGATCATTGATCGCCGATGCATTTTCAGCATCGACAAATTTTGAGGGGGGTAATCCAAGAACACTTGTTTAAACTTATTGTAGATCGTCGATACTTGATACTTTTCAGCATTGGAAAAGTATGACCTTTTTAAGAAAAAAAAATATTATCTAATGAAAATCCTCGATTTCTTAACACGATTAAACAAATATGCCAATATCAAACACCACATCTCTCTGCTGTGTAGGCATTTCGTATGGCTTAGTTTCATCCTGAGTCATCTTAGGTTCCCCCCTATCCTAGTCACACTTCCAAGTCAACTTTTCCACATCAGTGTTGCGTTGAGGGGTCCTAAATCCCTTTGAATCAACAACACAAACCAAACCCTCCATGAAGTCCCAATTAGATTCTGCAACATTTAATGGTGGAATGGTTCTCCATATCTTTCGATCCACCCAATTTATCGATGGGATTTCTATAATGATTGACATGATATCTTCTTATGAAAATTCCTCCTTAAGTTTAAATGTTCTTTTTTGTGTTTTCTCTTATTAGATGGGTCTTATTAGAAGATGGGAATTGGTATAAACCAACTGATAAAGAAAAGGGGGGTTTATTAACTACTGAAGAAGGTTGATATTGGGATAACCCTTGTTCTCAAGCATGCAGACAAAGATACTCACACCTTTTACAAGCCTGAGACTAATACATTAACTTGTTTTCATTTCAATTATTGACTGAGATAAAATTATATATAAAAAAAAATACATGCAATAAAATGATGGAAAGAAAAATTGTTTCCTTAGATCTAGCATTAATCACACTTTAACAAAATGATTTTCTTTCATCATTAGAGATAATAACTACAAAAATATTGAAACAAATAACTTACCAATAGATTCAAAAACTCTTACTCATTATAGTATCCATTCATGAAACAAATTCGGAAGTAATTCCTCCTCAAATCCAATCACACGCCTTTGATGAAAAAAAGAAGTTTGTCTCCGGTCCTAAACAAGACTTCTCAATTAAGGTAGTTTAGAAATAGTTCTTTACAATTCAAAAATGAGGATCTTTTCAAAAACCATCGACCTCTACTAAAATGTCAATCCTCCTATTTAGAATGAATCATTAACTAAAAATAGATATCAAAAGTACAAGCTAAGTAAAAAAAAACATTTCCACATGGCACTTCCATCTCTTTATCTTTTAAGAATCATCAAATAGTTTCATTGAAGTGGATGAATATTCTCATACTCTGACCATTTGACGAAGAGTTTCTCACATGTGTTGGCATATAGAAATCGGTGTTGGTCCATCAGGGTTGAAAGGATTTCTTTTGCTTCTACATATTGTTCCTGATACTTGACTATTTTGACACTTAACTGCTGCAATAATGCTCGAGCCTTGATCGGGTGTTCCATGAACTGTTGTACTTGACCTGGCACCATGCTCGCCACTTTTTCTATCTCTGCAGTCCATGTTGATTCATGTTATTCATGTTTCTTAACAATTTCATGCAAGTCGACAAAGTCCTCAGGTGAGTTGAATTCTGGGAGGCCGTTGTTTTTCATCTCCTGATTAATATTTACCTAGCTCCTTTCACAATCAACCCATTTCTCCTGAATCTCTCGCTGAGGTTCCTGGGACATTTTCACCTAGTATTCATCTGATTTCCTGATCCGATCTATCTTTCTATCCCTCAACACCCGAATTCATTGCTCTTAGGAAAACGTTCGATGGTTGGCTTTCTCGGAAGAATTTTACCTACAGTTAGAACATAGTTTAGAGATTGTGCAAGAAAATCAGATTCTTATATAAATCACGACTGCTGAATTTGAAAAACTTGAAAACATACCTCTACATCTTTTTTAACCTGGTTTTCATAATCTAAGGATCAACACAGTCTCGAGATGCTCACTTTGCTACTTCAGATGCTCTGGAATTCAAACTTGTGCACATAATGAATTTGTTCAAAACCGTTATACAGATTTAAACAGGGATGGAATTACCTTTTCGCATCACCCATTCAATTCGATTTATGATGTAATTTCATTAAATCTATCGTGAGATATTCAAAGATGTTTAAAATTAAATTCATCGCAGGTTGACGGCGCGGGCATGGGTTGTAACATGGCCTATCGACGGTGTAAAATTGGTGTTGTTCAATTGGCACATGAGGTATAAAAAAATGAGGTATCAAGCATTAACTAGTCTATTAAATGTCCAAATATGATCGTATCTTATGCCGCAAACATCCCATCATTTTTCTAGTCTAGTTGGTGAGTTGGGGGTCAGGATTCTACTTCGAGCACTTTTCGTTAATAATTTCCGTACAGAGCTGATGTGATGAGGCTGACCTAGAGGTGTGACTAGGAAACAAGAAACCTTAAGATGACTTGAGATGAAACTAGGATGTACAACACCCTTACGTGATAAAGACACATGGCACTCAAGACGGGCATCTTCATTCATTTGTGTTAATCGAAATTGGGAATTTTTTTAAGCTATACATTCTAAAACCTAATCCTATCTTATCGGCACTGAAAAGTATCAAGGATCTACGATTGGCGATAAACCTACCCAAATTCTCCTTGATCAGCTCTCACGAAAAAGTCTCGATGCCAAAAGTGTATCAGGGATCGACGATCAACGATATGCTTGTCGTAGACAAAACGATTGTCTTAACCTTTCTAGATTTTCTTGACCCCGATAAAGCACATCGATCATCAACTATCGGTGATTTCTTTACAAATTTTGTCAATGTCTATCCTTCCCATAGTTTTTCGATATCGATGAGTATCGACTATCTCCTGGGTTTTCGTGGTGAATAAATTACGCACAACAACTCCACATTTTGTTGATGTTGATGGGGTGTCAAAGTTCGGTGATTAGTGAAACTGTGTGGCCACTTTACCTTCTTGCATTTTAGTTGATGTCGAACACAGGTGTGTTAGTCACGATGTTAATCCTTGATTCTTAATTGGAATGTCAAGTTCTTTTAGACACAAGTTTTCTTTTAACAAGTTCAAACACATCTGATTTGATCAATAAGAGTCATGAAAACAAAACAAAATAAACCACCTCCCAAAGTGAAATTGATTTAGACAGTAAAAGAAAACAAGTGGTACCCAAAAAGTGATAAAATTTCATAAGGATTTTAGGGTGTGTTGAGCTCTCAACCAATGGTGATTTATTGGTCGAAAGAAGAATCTTTGTTCCTTCCCCGGGTTTAGTTGATGTAGAAGCTGGTTAAGAATCTAAGTAGTTTTTTTTTTATCAGATCCTCTTCTATCCTTGCGTTTAGAATTCCCCTGGTTCGTGAATCTGAGCCTGCCTATGGGGTTTCAACCTTTATTGCATCTTCGTTACTTTTGACCATGACCCACGCCCCCTGTGACAAGAAATGGGTAAAGCATTCACTGGCACTAGGCCCTTTAGTTATCATCATTCACTTGTTTCGGTGTTGCTCTGTTATAACCCTAATTTTCACCATACATGCTTACCTGGCATCAGTCCATCTAAGATCCCTTCTTTTCCAAAGCACTGCTGAACAACTCTTTAAAAAACCTCTTTTATAAGGTCCCACATGCCCTGATCCATTACCGAATGCGTGTACACGCTAGCTGACCTAAAACAACCCACGTGGACCTACAAAAGCACGAAAAAAGGAAAGTTACCAACGTAACACACAGCTTTGGGTGAGTTAACTGAAACTCTCAGCCATGCATGGATGAGGGTTCATCCAAATACCTAGCTTCTTCTAGCCTATAAAAGAAGGGTTAGGGGTCCCATTTGGAGGAGGAGAATAAGAGTAAAGAAACTCTGCCCAATTTCACATTCCCATTGTCCCAACCCTTTAGACATACTTGTGCAAAGAGAGATACAAAGCAAAGAAGTGGGAGGACATTTGAAGAGGAGCCCAGTATTAGGATTCGTAGAGCAGTGGTTGGTCTCAACATTGTAAGTTGATTCATTAAAGTTAATAATAAAGAAATTCTTTTCCTATCCCACTATATGAGTTCTTCATAGTTTAGTAAATATATGTTTGAATCTCTAACCCATTATTCTGTAGGTAAAATGCATGTGTATTTTGTTGCTTGTTTTGTATGCAGATCAGCCTTGGGAGGAGAGCTGTTAACAAGTGATCCACATGGACTATAGTGGGTCAGCTTGGACTTTTAAAAATGGAGTTTTTAGAAGAGTTGTTCAATAGTGTTTTGGCAAAGAAGGAATCTGAGATGGCCTGATGCCAGGCTAGCATGTATGGTGCAAATTAGGGTTATAACAGATGCCCCCTAATGTGTGAGTTCAGAAGAGCATATGATGGCTGAAATACATTACCAATCTTTACTGATGTGCCGAACAAGTGAGCCCAGGAACCAAGAATCAGGAGGTGTTGTCTACAAAATAACAAATGTCTCACCGAGGTGGGCATACCCATGCTCGACATAGAATAAATTCATGGCTACCAATCAAATACACTGTAGATCCATGTCATATAACTATATAAAGTGTATCCGCGAACAGTACACAATGGAGCTACATCTCGAAATCAAAAAGATATACATGTAGAGTATCTATCTTTGTAGAAGCTGATAAGGCTTGATGGCTAGAGATGAGGTCTTCAGAGCTCAAGCAACAATTTGAAAATATTCAAAACTCAGGTAGGAGTGTAATATGAGTGTACAAATTCACTCCCAGAGGTCTTCGACGGCTCGTTAGTCATGGACTAGAGAATCTTGACGATCAGACTGAAGGCTTCATTGATTTCGAACAAAGACTTGATTGGACGTTCAAGATGGTCGGGTATGAGGGCAAGGGACAAATTGCAGAGGGTCCGACTCAATCTTGGTAGAAACTTCCCTTGGACAACAACACGACAAATGATGAGATTTAGGCAGCATGGCATTAATCATAAGTTTACGAAGCAGGAGGCAATGCAAACTCTCCATATGTTTGGAAGAATAACCAAACAGAGGAGAACACAACTCTATGTAGAGAGAACAACTTCCTAAGGTAGTATTACATCCCATAGTGTGACGTACAAATGGACATGTGTGCTTTATCCAAGGGCGACTCATTATGCTGCCAATAAAGAAAATACTTTTCCCTTCCTCTTTTTGGGGTATATTTGATTTTTTTGTCTTTTTCAATAATTTTGGAAAAAAGAATAAAGGAATGTTACGTTACAATGGAGGAACGAGTGTTACAAACATACAAGTTCAAGGCGCAAGGAAAAGACTGATGTTCAGAATAATGATACTCGGGAAAAATCCTCTGGGGGCCAAGGGTGTTAAGATGCAGAAGCAAAGTGCTACAAGGCTGGCATATAAGGTATGCAAATGCGGTTAACAAAACACACAATGGTAACGTCCTTCGATGTAAGTTTAACGAGCCCAGAGAAGGTAAGCTCGGTGATTTTTCATATTTAGAGAGTCTGAAAAAGCATAAAAGGAGACTCCATTGGGGTACCTTTTTCAAAGATAGTCTAGTCGGTTCGAAAAAGGGGTAAACTAGCACCGACAAGATTTCTATTCAAAACCATTTTAATGAGTGTGATAAGGACAAGATCACTCGTCCATTTTTTCATTTTTAAGGAGTCTGAAAAAAGCTTAACTATGGACTCCGTCAGGAATGTTCTTCTGGACCAGTTTAATGAGTGTGAGAGAATAAGGTCACTCGACGATCTTTTCAATTTTAGGGAGTCTGAAAAGAGATTAGCTATGGACTCCGAGGGGGTTCCTTTTTCGTAAGTTTAGTCCCTCAGGCCTGAAAAAGGGGTAAAATTATACCTGAGGGAACTCTTCTAAAGAACTGAAGTTCCATAGAGTATACCTTTGTTCGTACAGTTGATCATCCAGACCGAAAAAGGGGTAAACTACTGCTAGACAGACGTGACTTCAAATTTCAGTTTAACAAGCGTTAAAGGCCACAAGATCGCTCGACAATATTTTCATGTTTAGAGGTTCTGAAAAGGGCTTAAAAGAAGACCCATTATATCTTTTGGGAGTCCTGAGGGTGAGGTCAAGAGTGAAAAGGAATCATGCAAATGAGACTCAAACTCGTAATCAGGAAAAACTGCAAGGACTCTCGAGCCTACAGTGATTAGAGACAACATGGATACCATAATGCAACCAGGATCTACCTAGGGCATCCATGTTCTAGTAAGATCTACCACCAAGTCGCGACATTTCTAAAGCAGCTATGACAGTTCCATGTCATAACCTGATGGGATCGATCCTATGGAAAAGGAAAAAGACAATGAGATACAAAATTTAGGGTAGAAACCTAACCTATATGCTCAAGTTGATCCTCAGAAAAAAAATTTCACGGACCGTCGAAAATTACTCAAAACTCCAAAAAATTGTCCCGATACCCGATCATATCCCTCCCATGCAACTCCTGAATCACTCTAAATGGTTTTTGGTTTAAATAAAATGATAAGGGAGGCCAAAAAAGTGACAAAAAGAGGCCAAAAAGTCTATAAATAGAAGCTGGCAGCTCATTATCACCATTGTTGATTTGGAAATCGACTCTGGAGCCAAAAGACCCCCTTTGATAAAAGTGGTGATTCTGGGAGCTACAGTGGACGAAACAAACTTCTTTTTGGACCAAGTAAGTACAAACTCTCTTGAATTTCATTTTAAGTCTTTATTTTTTCATTGGGTTTGATTTTTTAGGGGGGCGTTGACCTTTAAAAGTTCAACCCTAGGTCCACGTGGGTTGTCTCAGGACAGGCCACGTGTACATTCCGGCAGAGTAAACTATGCACGCGTGTACAAGCGACTATCACTATTACAGCTCGCATGGACCCCATTATTGAATGAAAAAGGATTAAAAAACAAGGGTTAACCCTCCTGAACCTTGGTGTTTTGCAGGATGTATGTCCACTAGAGAGAAATAGAGCATGGAGAGGTTAGTGAGTTGGTTGGGGAAGACCCCAATGCTGTGGCTACTTTGATGCAATGTGGGTTACTCAAGTTTTTCCTATGTCTTGTTATGTGGGCACAACCTAGGCTACTAAATGCCTTGGTTGACTACTGGCATCCGGATACAGAGGAATTCATGTTAGATGGGTAGTCACTATTGCCCACAACCGAGGACATCTATTTTTTGACTAGCCTCTCCCAGAGAAGGGAACCAGTCAACTTCCAGACTTTTCCTTCGGGGTTGCATAACATAGCAGAATTGATAGGTCTATACTGTGCAGATGATACAGACCACTCGAGCTCGTAGATTCCTATAAGCAAGATCACTAACTTATCGCTACAGGGGATAGTGTTTCTTATTGGTCGAATCACTGGTTTTGCGGGTCTACATCAGGCGTCCCATGCAAAGATGAACTGTGCAGTCTAATGCTTAAATGCACAAATTTTTTATTGGAGTACCACATTCCTTGAGTGTATGAAGAGGCAATTGACAGATTGTTGTTTGTGGACACAGAGGAACTTTGGGTTTAGGACCATTCTGTGCTCATTCATTTTTTAGAAAGTTCTGAGTTTTAGTCCTCGAGTAGTGGTACGAGGACATCAGGCCTCTCTTCCTGCTATGTGTAGATGGGCAGTATTACTGTCGTGACAGGGTGGTAGAAGGAACAATGAGTCCTTCGACGATGACTTGTTTGCTTGGTTGTCATGATAGATCCTGGTTATAGAGGATTACCCCTATGCCGGGATTGATTTTTTGAGAGACCTTGAGATACCAGTACCTCCTGGTGAGGAGCAAGGGGAGATGGGTAAGTCTCCACCTTTGTAGTTTTTTTGTTAAACATATGTCATTTTTAGGTTGTTTTTGTTATATATATCATTTTTTTTTTTTTATACTAGAGTATTTGATGGATATGTGTTCATTGTGTGTATATGTGGGACCAGTGTGACCCGTTGATTATGCGAGGAAAAAGCGTCGTCCTTGGCCAAGGGCCGCACCTGCCGCCGCAGGGGGACCAACAGTAGCAGGAGATCTTCCAGCCGGGGAGGCTGAGAGGGTATTGAGACGAGTCAAGCAGAACTTTATTATACTCACTTGCACGGTCCCGATGGCAGAAATTAAGGACCTGCCACCATCTATGTAGCCTCATGTAGTGGGGGCACCACAGACGTGGGTCCAGTCGTTTCGGCGTTTAGCCAACATTGTGGATTAGTATAGCAGGGCCCACAGGCCCTTACTTTAGCTAGACATTTTTACGTGCCACAAGCACTACTTGTATATATTTTTTGAGGGCATAAGCCCCATGACTCGTTATTGGTCATATTTTTGAGGCGCTTGCGTCCATCTATGTACTCTGGTTACTTTATGATATTATATATGGGTTTTTTTGTATTTTGTGTCTTATGCATCATGTGTGAAAAAAATGTATTTACATGTTTATGTGAATGTTCTTTCATATGTGTGCAAGATGCCAATCTAAAATTTGATTAGCTAGAGTATCTGTAACTTGGTTTAATCTCCTAGGAACATGAAAATATGTAATATAATCAAAGTTTCATTCTAAGAGATGCACCCTAAGGAATCGTCAGTGTAAAGTTGGATCATGAACCCAATATACTATGTTTAACTGAGACACAACCAGCTGAGCATCAAGATAGACCCAGAGATGAGATATAACAAATGACAAAGTGTTACAAAGCAACTCAATAACTGCACTATACTCGACGACATTGCTTGTGGTGTCACCTAAGCATATACCTCCAGAAGATAATAACTGGCCTTGAGGTGTAAAGATTACCCAAGTTGTGGAGGCAAGCCTCTGAGTGTGCCGACTAGCACCGTCTGCATACCCAACGAACACCTTAGAATCAATTGAAATCTACCACAGTGATGAAAGATAACATCAAAGACACGTCCATAACACTAAAAGAAACTAGAAAGTAATAGTACAAAGACTATACATATGTTACAAAAAGTTACCCACAGTGACCTGCCTATGAGTAATACTTCTTGAGGTAGAGCCCATTTCTAGGCTCCGCCAAAGCATTCCCTTCAAATTCAACCAGATGATAAGTGCCCTTTTTTAAAACCTCTTTTATGATGAAAGGTTCAAACCACATGGGTTTGAATTTTTCTGCCCCCAGGGGGTCCTTATCTTGGTCATAGACCAGGGCAAGGTCACCTTCAGAGAAAATCCGAGGATGAACAGACCTATCATATTGACACTTGACCTTGTGTTTGTGAGCCTCGTTGGCTAGAGCCACATCATGATGTTGCTCAAGGTATACTAACCGTTCTTTAAGTGGAGAAATGTCTGGCAATAATTGTACTGCCAACTTTAGAGACAGGATCTGACATTCGATAGGCAAGACTGTATACAGCCCGTAAACGAGTTGGAAAGGTGAGAAATCGGTTGCAGTATTAACAAACGTTCGGTAAGCCCATAATGTTGAGTATAACATCAAATGCCAATTTGACTTGGCTGAGTTGATCGTTCGTTGTAGAATGGTCTTAAGAGTTTTGTTCACAGCTTCCACCTGACCATTTGCTTGGGGGTAGTAAGGTGATGAATGTTCCTACCGTAACCCAAGCTTTGATATTAACTCAGTCATCATCTAGTTTTGAAAGTGACTACCATGGTCAGTGAAAATATCCCTTGGGATGCTGAACCGTGCTATTATCTGGTTGAATAAAAAGAGAGATGCAGTCTCTCCATCATCTTTAAACATTGGCATAGATTCAACCCACTTTGTGAAGTAGTCTACAACTATGATGGTATAGCGGTGCCCCCTTGCTGAAGGAGGGTTGCATGTAGTGTAGTTAATCCCCCACTTGGTGAAGGGACCAACTGTGATGACAGGAAACATGGGAGCGGGATGTGCCCTCATCTTCCGAGAGAAGATTTGGCACGGGTGGCACTTCTTGACCAATTTGATACAATCTTTGATAAGTGTCGACCATAAGTAACCTACTCGTAGAATATTTTGGGTTGTTTCCAACCCAAAAAAATGACCACCACAAGCTCCGGTATGGAAATCGTTAAGCACGATAATTGCTTCTTCATGAGTGAGACATCGGCGTAGGATGCAGTCTACACCTCTCCGATACAATGTATCATTGAGTATAAGATAATTCTTAGCCTGATGGCATATGCGTCGATGCTCATCATGAGAAGCAGTGGTGGGGCACTTCAAAGTCTGGATATATATAAGTATATCTCCATACCAGGGATCCAAAGAGGTGACAAAAAACATATCTCCTCTAATAGACGACTCTTCGGGCATAAGATCACCTGACTCAACCGGAAGTTCCGAAATAAGTTCTGCGAAGACCAGTGACTTTTTGGATTTTGCTGAAACGAAATCTAAGTCAAACTCCTAGAGGATGACTATCCATCTACTGATCTTGCCACCTATTTCTCGTCGTGTCAACATGTACTGAAATGGATTTATGACAACAATGACGGTAGTCTTTTGAAACAGAACATAATGACAGAACCATTGAACAGCATGGACTGATGCCAACACACGTTTTTCAATATGAGAATAATTGAGTTCCAGTCCTACAAGGCCTCGACTCAGGTAATAGATGACATATCCCGAGAAAAATTCATCTTTATGAACTAAGACCATGCCAATGGTTGACTCTGTTGTAGCCAGATATAATAAGAAATCCTTGTTATAGTTAGGTGGCCGGAGTAGAGGGGTAGTTGTCAGTGCATGTTTCACTGTGGAAAAAGAGAATTGAGTGGCATCGTCCCAATAAAAAGGAACATATTTTTTAAGTAAGCGCATAAATCCCTTGGTGATCTCGATGCATTTAACAATAAAGCGTCCTAGAAAATTCGCCTTTCCCTGGAGACTCTGAAGTTGAAGGATTGTCCGTGGGGGGGGCAAATGAATTATTGCCTCAACCTTGATAGGATCGACCATGATCCCTATTGTTGACACTATGAAACCTAACAATCGTCCTAATGTTACACAAAAGCTGCACTTGTTTGGATTCAAGTGAATCCTAAAGTAGTGACAATGCTCAAAGATAAGTCAGAGGTGTGTGGGATGATCTATTCTCTTGTGAGATCGAGATGCTAAATCATCTAAATAGGCCTCGACTATATGCTTGAGGTCATGGAAAGAAAAAGACATGGCCCGCTGAAAGGTGGCTCCAACATTTTTGAGACCAAAAGTCATCTTACGATACGCGAATGTACCCCATGGACAAATGCGTAGAAATTTCAATACAAATAAAGTATTTCTTGCGATTCTCCTGATCTAACAATTTACGCCACTATTAAATACATAATCGCTTCTACTATTATTCTTGCGGAAAATTAAACCACAGTCACAAAGTGAAATATCAATAACACATAACACAGAAGTTTTACCGGGAAGTCATAAAGCTAAAAACCCCACTATCATATATTATGTATATCATGAATCATGAAACAATATCATACAAAACTCTAATCCAGAAGCTCTCAGTACAATACAATCCTCTCACACTATCATACAGAAATCAACAAATACATGTGCCAATTTCCGTGTCCAGACAACCTTCCTCCTCTGCACAAATCTCTGCAATTCGAATTCTCACAATGAATTATTCGTTGCAATTACCTAGTTTGCACATGATCATAAGCATATTCATTGCATGTGTGATCAAATTACAAATGATAGCCAAACTGTCCCTTTCACCTGTTATCTCAACTGGGTCTCCACTGGATCTGACATGCATGTAATTAACTGTGTTGAATCTTCAGTTGCATCTGATTTCACTGATTAACTGAACTCTCACTAGTGCATGTTTAGTTGCAACTAGTACAAATGATCTTAACTCACTTAACTACACTTATGATTCTATTACAAATCCAACTCACTCAGTTATAAATGAGATAATAGATTAAGATTTATTGTCTAATTTAATTAAGGGAAAAATTAAATTAGACACATGTTTCTTGTTGACTTTTCAACACTCCCTCTCAACAAGAAAGGGATTATCCTTCACCCCAATCCTGTCTCTATGATATTCGAATTTTCTCCTGGAGAGCGCCTTCGTTATAATGTCTGCATCCTGATATTTCGTAGGAATGTATTGAAGCAACATGATCTTCCACTGCACACAATCTCTGAGATGATGATACCAGATATCTATATGCTTAGATCTGTCATGAAACACATGATTAATTGAGAGTTTAATGCAACTCTGGTTATCACAATAAATCGGTGTCGGATCTAAATGAGAACCAAACAAACCAACCAAGATCTTCCTAATCTAGATAGCCTCACATGCAACTTGACTCGCTGCCATGTATTCTGCTTCCGCTGAACTAAGTGTCACAGATCTTTGCTTCCCACTGTACCGAGAAACAACTGTAGATCCGATACTAAAGAACCCCCCTGATGTGCTCTTTCTGTCCGTTGGGCTGCCCGCCCAATCTGCATCCATGAAGCCATGAAACTTCACCTCATCCATCTGTCTGTACCATAATCCATACTCATATGTTCCCTTCAGATATCTCAGGACATGCTTACCCACCTTCCAAAAGATTTTGGTAGGCTTAACCATCGCTTGACTTAGCTGGTTAACCGCATAGAAAATGTTTGGTCTTGTGTTCACTAAATACATTAGCGAACCCACTAACTATTGATAGATAGTAGCATCCACTACTTCTCCAGAAGTAGCATCCTCTTTCCTCCAATTTTCTGTAAGAGGAGTATCCATGGGTTTGCAGCCTTCCATGTGAAACTTACCCAGTATCTCTCTTGCATACTTTCCTTGAGACACAAAAATTTCACCATCTCGCTGCCATATTTCCAAACCAAGGAAATAATGAAGAAGGCCCAAATCCTTCATCTCAAACTCCTTTGCAAGGTCCTCCTTGCATGAGTGTATCAGCTGCTCATCACCAGTAAGTATCAAATCATCAACATAAAGCACAATGATAAAAAGCTTACCCTCCACCACAATTTGGTATAGGTTTGCATCTGCTTCACTTTTGGTGAAGCCAAATCCAGTGAAATAGTTGTCTATCCGAGTGTACCAAGCACAGGGTGATTGCTTTATCCCATACAATGCTCTCTTGAGTCTGCACACATGCGACTCTCTGTCAAAGGTCTCAAAACCTTTTGGTTGTTCAATGTACACTTCTTCCTCAATGATCCCATTGAGGATTGCAGTTTTTACATCCATATGATGAATGTGCCAACCCATCTGCACTAAGAGTGAAATGATGGATATTATTGAAGAGTACCTTGCGACAGGTGCAAAGGTCTCATAATAATATATCCCCTCGATCTGTGAGAAGCCTTGGGCCACAAACCTGGCCTTGTATTTCTCCACACTCCCATCAACAGCTTTCTTTACCTTGTAGATCCATCTCGAACCTACCACTGATTTATCGACCGGTCTTCGGACAATTTTCCATGCACTATTTTTGACAATGGAGTCATACTCCTATACCATAGCATCAACCCAAGTGGGGTCCTACACTGCTTCCTGAAAGGAAGATGGTTCAGTCACAATACATTTTCTCATAAGATCCATGTATCTAGCAAATCAATCAAGAGGCTGTCTCTGTTTGCAATGTGAAGTAGGGGATCCTACATTCTGTGCAACATCTAGTCTCAATCTATCAGCTTCAGTGGTGCACTTTCTGCCATTTTTGATGGATGGCTCTACTTGAGTGGTTTCCTCCACTCCATGAACCTCCTCATGTGGTTGATCCACATATTGAGACTCATCCTTGGGAACCAACAGTTCCTCTTCTGCATGCAAGTCTAGATCCCTCTTAAGCAACAACCGCATGGCTTTCCCCTCATCGAATTTTATATCCCATCGCATAACAATCATCTTACTATTTGGAAAATACACACGATAATTATGGGGTGTTTATGTGTACCCCACAAATATCCCAACTCCAGCAGTCGGTTCCAACTTCTTTTTGGAATCCTTGGTCACATGCACATAAACAAATGTGCCAAAATTTTTAAAATGGGAAACATTAGGTTTCTTACCAGTAAAAGATTCTTCAGGTGTATTCATGCCAAGTACTCTATGAGGACAACGATTCTTCACATAAACCGCAGTATTGCATGCTTCTGCCCACAAATGCAATGGTAGGCCCTGATCATGCAACATCGCTTGTGTTGCACCCACGATCGTTCTGTTCTTTCTCTCCATGACCCCATTTTTCTATGGGTTATGAGGCGATATGAGTTCTCTTTGAATTCCTTCTCTGCTACAAAAGTCTTTGAATTCGTTAGAGATGTATTCTCCACCATTATTGCTCCTTAGAACCTTCACTTGCTTCCCCAACTCTTTCTCCACCAATGCCTTAAACTCACAAAACTTTGAGAATGTTTGATCCTTCTTCTGGATGATGAACATCCAACATTTACGAGAAAAGTCATCAACAAAAATAACATAATACCTATGTTTTGTTGTTGAAGCAACCGATAATGGTCCACACACATCTGTGTGAATTCTCTCCAGGATCACCGAAGCACGGTTCTCCTTTTCATGAAAGGTGGACTTTACATACTTCCCTAGGGTGCACCCCTTGCACTGATCTAACTGAGAAAGTGTTCCCCTTGGAAGTCCAGTAGATATATGTTGCATGATCTTCAAGGCTCCATGATGAAGATGGCCCAATCTCATGTGCCATAATTCGCCCTCATCCCAGCTCACCACTTTTTCTTCCTTGCCTATAATGGCACCGCAGCCATCTACCTCCAGCATGTAGAGATTCTTAACTTGAATCCCTATCTTCTTGACTTTACCTATTGCTTTATGTTGCAGGTAGGCTTTACCACTGCTAAAAACAACATCATAGCCTCTATCCTCCAACATTGCAACTGAGACCAGGTTTTTCTTCAGACCTGGAACATGCATAACATTTTTCAATTGAAATGGTTTACCTGACTCCCTCTGAAAGGTAATGGTACCAATACTAGTTGCACTGTATCGTCCATCATCTCCCATCTCTATATGCATTTTGAGATCTTTCTCCTCCAAGTCAATGAAAGACTCTTTATCTCCTATCATGTGGAAGGAATCACCACTATCCAAATGCCACATCGATCCCGATGCACTTGAAGCCATGCATGCGATCAAAGTGAAGTCAAGCTCAAATTGCGAGACAAGAGCCTCACCAATTGCAGATCCAACAACCATCTTGTTCTTCTTCTTCTGTGAAAAGTTAGTAGCAAGATGCCCATGTTCGTGATAGTGAAAACACTTCACTTTGGACAAATCTAGCTTCTTGACTTTAGACTCGGATTTTGGATGGAATTTCTTCCCTTTCTCTTTCCTTTCCTTGGCATTCAAAGCACAATATTCTTCATCATCACACTTTGATGAAGATCCATCTCTGGTGTTCCGCCTAAACTCCTCTTGCGCTAGATCTGACCATAGTCGTTCCTAATCCAACAATTTTTCCCTTCCATTGACAGAGTCTTGATAATTGTGCCAACTCTTGGGAAGCCCCAGGAGCGCCAATCTCACAAAATCATCAACAACAACTGTTATTCCCACACTTCCAAGCTCATCCCGACATTGGACAAACTTCGTGAGATATTTCAGAATGGTGTCGCCTTTCTCCATCTTGATCTTCCCGAGTTTATCTTTGAGCACCAATTTCCTATGGTCGCTACTGTTTTGGAACAGATCTGTCAAAACCTTCCACAGTGCATGTGGTGTGGTTTTCCCATGGAGACTTGAGACAATGTGGTATCGTACTCCCTCCAACAGAATCCTCCTCGCCTTCACCACTTTCTTTTTCCATGCATCAAGATTTTCAGTATCTGTCGCATCCAGCTTAGGACCATCGTTGTCAATGTAACCCTTCAATCCATTGTCTTCGAGTACTACTTCCATCCCGTCCTTCCAAGAAATGTAGTTCGAGCTACCCTCGAGTGCATACTCCAACCTCAAGCCATTGAAAGACATTTTGATCTTGAATCAGCTGTCGCGCCAAGAAAATTTTGCAAATTCGAATGTTATCCAACCACCAAAACTCAACTGTTGCAATCGCTCTTCCCTGGGAGGTTCACACCCCTCCTAAGAGTAGCCTGAGGGAAGTTCGCACCCTACCTGTGTGTAGCCTACGAACTTGCCTAGGAGGTTCACACCCTGTTTCACTGTAGGGTGAGGGGAGTTCGCACCCTTCTTGTGTATTTTCCTATGAACTTACCTGGGATGTTCGCACCCTGCTTCACTGTAGGGTGAGGGAAGTTCGCACACTGCTTCACTGTAGCCCACGACAATGCCAATGAATTTCACACCCTTCCTTTGTCTAGGGTGCGAGAATTACTGTTCCTGAAAATGATGGTAGTTTTCAGTACTAGGTTTCGCACCCTGCTAGAGACGGGACCTACGAGAATGAAATAATGTTCGCACCTCACTTGCCTCCGTGGCTCTGATACCATGTAGAAATTTCAATACAAATTAAGTATTTCCTGCCATTCTCCTGATCTAAAAATTTACGCCATTGTTAAATACATAATCGCTTCTACTATTATTCTTGTGGAAAATTAAACCACAATCACAAAGTGAAATATCAATAACACATAACACAGAAGTTTTACCGGGAAAGCGTAAAGCTAAAAACCCCACTATCATATATTATGTATATCATGAATCATGAAACAATATCATACAAAACTCTAATCCAATAGCTCTCAGTACAATACAATTGTATCACACTGTCATACACAAATCAACAAATACATGTGCCAATTTTCGTGTCCAGACAACCTGCCTCCTCTGCACAAATCTATGCAATTCGAATTCTCACAATGAATTATTCGTTGCAATTACCTAGTTTGCACATGCTCATAAGCATATTCACTGCATTGTGATCAAATCACAACTGATAGCCAAACTGTCCCTTTCACCTGTTATCTCAACTGGGTCTCCACTGGATTTGACATGCATGTAGTTAACCGTGGTGAATTTCAGTTGCATGTGAGTTCACTGATTAACTGAACTCTCACTAGTGCATGTTCAGTTACAACTAGTACAACTGATCTTAACTCACTTAACTAGGCTTATGATTATGTTACAAATCCAACTCACTTAGTTATGAATGAGATAATAGATTAATATTTATTGTCTAATTTAATTAAGGGAAAATTAAATTAGACACATGTTTCTTGTTGACTTTTCAACAAGATGAATGTCGTTTTGTGTTGGTCTTCCGGTTTGATTTGTATTTGATTGTATCCTGAAAAACCATCAATGAAAGAGAAGGCCTCACAACCTACACATTCATCAATTATCCGGTCGATGAATGGTGTGGGAAAATTATCTTTGGGACATGCCTTGTTCAAATCACGAAATTATGTACATACATGAATTGTGCCTTGTTTTTTATTGATCAGCACGGGGTTTGACACCCATTGGGTCAAATGGATAGGGTAGATAAAACCATCTTTTAGCAGTTTCTCAACCTCAAACTTAATGGTTGTTTCTTTCTTGGGGTTAACTGGATGAAGCTTCTGCCGGACAGGCTTGGCATCTGGATACATTGTGATTTCATGTTCAACTATTTTTGGATCAATGCCTGGCATTTCCTCATAAGACCAGGCAAAAACATCGCGGAATTATTTAAAAAGATCTATGTAGATTTGAATTTCTCCTGGGGAGCATTCAACTCCAACGAAAACATTCTCCACGATGCCAGGGTTTCAGGAGATATTGATCGGTAAGGTTTCAGCGATAGTTTCCATATTACCCTCAGCATAAACCTCATGTGTAGCTAAGGGATTAATGGGACAAGACCTATCTCCCATCATAGTCAAGGTGAATTCTATAGCTTCGATTTTGCTTAACGTTGGGAGGAAGTATGATTTGTGATGAAGATCTTCCCAGGTTTTGTCCGGACTAGTCATTGCCTCAATTATAGCTTCATCATAAGGTAAGACTAAGTCTAATGAATCGGTGTGAGCAAGAGAACCCTGAGCCCAAATAGGCTCTAGAAGTGGATCGAACTCTGGTGCAGGAGTTGGATCAGTGTTGGCTGAATCTTGTTGGACTAAAGAGTATGCTACTTCAGTTGCGGACAAGGGAATGGACATGCTCGGGTTCCCTATCCCATCCATTGTGACCGATGGGGAAGGAAGTATCCACGGATCATCAAAGTAAGTCATGTGGAATGACAAAACTTGAAAAATCTCAACCTTATGGTGATTAGATATAAACTTGATATCGCCTTGAGGGGGTGGGTAATCGAAGGTACCCATCAAATATGGGAACAAACCAACCCCTATGTTGACCACCCCTGGTTGAGGATTATCAATCATCAGGACCATGGATGCCCCCAATGAAGGGTCAGGTCTGGAGAAAGACAATTGATCGATGGTCACTATCCAGCCCTCATGTGGAAACAACAAGACCCAGAAAATGGTAGCAACCACAGCTTGCATGGAATAAGTCCAACTCCTTCCTAACAAGACGTTATAGTTGAGGAGCACATCGACTACCTCTACCTCAACACACACGGCCTTCCCTCCTAACTGCACGGGGAAAGAGGGAATGATACCATGTGGTCAGAATGAACAACCGTCAAAAGCAATGAGGAGAGTAGGTGATGGAGACAAAACGGGTTGGCCAACGGCCTTCCAACATGCCAATGAAATAACACATGTCGAGGCTCCCTCATAGACCACCGTGCGGAAGATATTCTGAGTAAAAAATTTCATGGGATAAGCCACTACTATCTGAAACAATACGTGGTAAGATAGACAAGGTTTTAGGTCGGTTGTATCCAACATGATTGTACCCGGATTACAAGTCTCGGTAGATCCTAAAGCGGTTAACAAGGCTTTCCTCTGGGAATGGAAACTTTGGAGGACCTCCAAAGCGGACATCACACAAGGGGTTTGTGATAAATCTTCCACCACAGAATAGTTTTGGGTGGCTCTTGTGTTTGGGTTGTGAGAATATTTTTTCAGCGCGCCTTTGGGGATGCATGTCATCGTTTCATCCAACGTCTTCTCAATCTGTAGAGGAAGAGATGGGAGTTCGGCTTCTTTTCCCATCTCAGAAGTTCTTGGTTTACTATAGCCATGCACTCTAGTTGATATAAAATAATCACCCTTGACCATATATACATTCGTGGATGTGGGGTTGTTCTAAGATGGAGAGGGTCCTTGGCTGCCCCCTTTCGTGCTTGCAGAGGCTTGGGCTAGATTTTTCCCATGTTGAAATGAATTGGTTAACATAGCAGGCTATTGCTGCATCACAAACTTTTGGGCTTCTGCAAGCCAAGGACATAGATGGTTCAGGTGGTCTTCCGTGAATAAGTTGCATGGATACCTCGCTTTTCGTTTCTCAGTGTTGTCCCCGTCAGCATTATCGATAGGTTTTTTATCCCCCTTACCCTGCTTTTGTTGTTTTTTCTTTCCCTCAGGCTGTTGGGTGGCCTTTGGATTAGTCGATTGCATAGTGTGTACATCCGACATTTTGGTAGGCGGAGCAACCGAAGCAGTAGTTTGGCTGGCCACTGTGTGTTGTATAGACAACTGTTGCAACTACTTCGTCAATTGCTCAACGGGATTTGTTTGTGATGAACCAAAAATACCATTGGCATGTGGCCTAGATCTCTGTCTAGTGTTATCAAGTATTGAGCATGGCACATCTGGCAAGATCTCGTATAATAAACCGGACTAAGAATAGATTAGCTCATGTTGTTGAGCTCTCATGATGGCATCTTCTTCGAAAAATACTCCTGACGTCGCGATGTCTTTAGACAATTGTAGGACCAAAGACTTAAGAAACCACTCAAGAAGGAATGTTGGTGGGACTAGTACCTTAATTAAACTCTTTCGACATCTCCATTCTCAGATGTGATCAGAGATATGGTCCGCTTTTGTTTGTGATAAATTTGCCAGCAATTCTGTACCAGCATCGTATTTCACAGGTAATTGGAAATGGTATAGGAAGGCCATTGCCAAGTCGCTGAAGGAAGAGTATCTTGAGCGGTCAAGCTCAATGTACCATTTTGTGGCACTCCCAATGAGAGTACATTGAAACAATCTCAAATGTACGGAGTCATCTTTCAACGAGTTATATGACCAACAAAGGTGGAAGGTAGTCACATGATCTCCTGGATCTTCGTTAGGCTTGGCTTCGAACTTTTGGATGTCTGAAGGAAACTTCATTGGCATAGGAAGCCAATGCAGATCATGATAGATAGGGTCATTCAACAACCTTGTCAAGTCTGGAAAATGCAAGGTTGCCAGGAAGGGTAGTTTGGGTTGTTGGTGATAACCTAGGAAAAAGGGGCCTGGAGTTTGATTGGCACCAGGTTTCCAGGAAAAGTTCAGTTGCTGACCAGGGTTCTGGTAAAAGCCATGGCAATGGCCAGCATATGGATTTTGCATGTGAGGAGATGTCATTGACTAATTTCCAAAATAGGACATAGATGGTTGGGCATGAATTACATTCGAAGGACTTTGGGAAGGATTGCCCCATGTCGGTCCCATGGGGATAGGCATAGTGCTTTGTCTGGGGTTCCATTGATTGTGAAAAGAATTACCTTAGATCGGCATTCCTGATGAGGGAACTGATCCTTGCCAAGAATTCCAAGGCCCTGCTATGGAAGAAGTTCCTGGGTGTGCCCCCTGTGCAGGAATAGTACCCTGCATAGGAATATATTGTCCGAAACTGGGGTTGCCCCCAGTTGGGAAATTAGTTGATGAGAAGGCATTGTTACCAAACACACCGAAGAAAGAAAATGGTGTCGAACCTACTGGCATATTATGTGAAGGTGGTCCTTGACTCCCCACTCCAAAAAAACTATGGTGTCCAAGTGGCTTGACAGATTGTTGATGCAATCCACCGAGTGAAGGGGACGAAGGAGGTATATGACCTCCCCCATAAGGGAAAGCATTAAAAGGAGCAGGAGTGCCCCCCATGTGTCCTTGTAGAGGAGAGTTAGAGCTCCCTACCCCCATACCTGAAGTCTTTGAAGTGGAGTAGGAAAGTACAGGACTTGTACCTAAACTAGGCATCCCATATGAGAACGGAGGGCATATCACACTTGGTGTGAAAGGGGTTGTGGCCGCCGGTAGAGACAGGATCAGACCACTATGTGATGTAGATTCAGTCGAGACCATGGTGGCTTGGACTGGTGATAGTGGGTTAGGAGGTGGAAACTCTCCTGTGGTGACAATCGTAGTGGGAATTGAAGAATTCCCAAAAGGAGTAACAACATTTGTTTCCATTGTTGCATGTGACACTGTCTGGCACTCGTAAGGATGAATTGGTACGATGGTGGGTGCTGAAAGATCAGTGGTGGAGGTTTCAGCCAGACCAAAATCTTGCACTCCAAGGTCTAAAATGGTCGATTCCTCTGGATGTTGGTCGAGCATAATTTCTTGTGACCCAGTCGCTTCAAAAGACCCTTGTTGGTCTAGCTTTCGCCTTAGTGGTGGCGGGGGTGGCTCCAGTGTAACCAGCGGTGGGCCAAGAAGCCTTCATGACCGGTGGAGCTCATGATCCTCCACTATGTGAGAAGATCAAAGACACACTAGGGTAGTCTAACCATTCAAAAACAACACGCACTAAAAAATTCCCTATAAGATAAGATAGGCAAACACTAAATTAATTGGAAGAACAGTTACAACAACCAACACTAGAGAAACTTATCGATGCAAGTGCAACTCGAAAATGGAAGCACCCTCCAGGTATACTATGCAAAGTGTGGCCTGATTTCTGTCCTAGGTACCACGGTATAACCCCGTAGTCAACTGTGTATGTCCCTAAAAAAGATAGGCAACTAGGTTTCCAGCGCGCGAACAGTCAAGAGGCGGGTACAGTCGAAAGTCGGGTAGACCACAATGAGAAGGGTATCGAGCCCGAAACCTGTCAAGGGTATCGAAAGCAAGTGGTTCGGAAGACAACTAAGGACCTTGAATGGATTCAAGACCCACGAAGCCCCATGTCAAATGAAATCAATGAAATCCCAAAACAAGCCCTCTATATGTGTTCTCCACTATGATTGGTCCAGCTTTGGAGGGGTTATCTCCACTACCTTTCTGCATACGACATCGTGATTATCCCCTATGTTAGAGGGGGGTCCCGGATAACTTTCATGATACTGGACTTGGACACTCCCTAACTCAGACTCCAATGTTTGATTTTAATGGCCTTGAAGAGTTTCCTCTCCAACCTAATCCAAGGCCCTAATCCTGAACTAGTTGGTTAACCCTACAAACATAAAAGTCTAATAAATTTTAGATTTAGCATTAATTTTATGGATTGTCTTATGTCAGGGGGTATGAAAGTAAAACTAATGATGTTTGAAAGACGAAAGTAAAAAATGAAAAGAAAGTTGGAAACAAAAAATTTCACTTAACACAAATTTTCAACAACTTTTCAATTTTTATTTTATTTTCTAAGATCTTTTGAATCAGCAAACTTAAAGAAGGATTTCACTCGACTACGAGCTACTTACGATCTAAGTAAACTATCAAGAACTTAAGAAAGCAAAGAATTTTCCCTGGTTACTAATGCAAAACCACACTTTTCAATCAAATAAGAAAATGAAAGAGATTTTTTTTTTTTTATTTGAATGCTGACAAAGAAAAAAAGGAAAAATATCAACAAGTCAAAAACCAAGAAAAAACTTCTGGCCTAATCGCAGATCGCAAAGAATCACTTCAAGAAATCACACACTAGCAACTTAAAAAATGACTCTCACACTTGTCTAAAAACCCTAAAGAAATTTTTTAATGACAACTTTTAAATGAAAAAAGCAAGCTTAGGCTAAGATCAACCCTAAGCTACTGACTGCTAGGACAAAGATTCAAAAACTTGAGAGGTATAACTCTTTTCAAGGGAAAGGATGACTGCCTTACCCTCAACAAAAACTATCCTGCACAATCACACTACTGACAATCCAACAACAAGTGTGTTCACACGAGCTGTGTAGAGCCAGAGGGCGTGTACACGCGTGTTGGTCTTATACAGGCCACGTGTATCTCTAAAAATCTGAAACAAATAAAAACAGACAATCCAAACCAGCAAGAGACCACTGATATTGAGAACCAGGATCTCTTGAAGGCTTAGACACTCTCTTTAACAGAAAAATAAAATAATGTAAGGAAAAAATTCGTAAGACAAACCAATCTGAGATGAGACTGCAAACAACCAAGACTTAGAAAGAGTTCCAGAAAACCCCTGAGAATGACTGATTCTGACAGGGAAGAGGATGACTGCCTCAATTTTTTTTTGGAATCTACGCACTACTATTGCTTCTTCAGCTAGCGTTTACACGCGAGTTGTAAGAAAGTAGGGCATGGGTACACGCGTGCAGACCTTATGCAGGCCACGTGTACCTCCATGGGTCTCGAGAAAAAAACACAGTCAAGAAAATAACAGAGATAGCTTGTATGTAATACCAGACTCTCTGTTAGCTCAGACTTTGCAGAAACTTCAAAAAACAGGAAAGAAAACCAGTCTTTTAAAATTACCCAAAAATATTCCCAGGAGCCCTAGAGACTTCCCCAGTATGGTCGCCAATTCTATTGTGGTGGGAAATCCCCCTACGGACTAGCAAATAGGGTTATATTATGCATGCAGATATGACCAAAAGAAACCTACTTTACCTTCGTCCCCAGACCTAATCCCCATTTCTTTTCAACAAATACATGGTTAGACCAACATACCTTGTTCCAGATGTTCGATGTCGATCCTTCTTCACGCTTGATTGCTTGTTAGAAGCTCTCCTCCCAAGGCTGACCTGCATACAAAACAAGAAACAAACTACACATGCATTTTACCTAGATACTAATGGGTTAGAGATTCAAACATATATTTACTAAACTATGAAGAACTCATATAGTGGGACGAGAAAATAATTTAGTTATTATTAACTTTAATGAATCAACTTACAATGTCCAGACCGGCCACTGCTCCAAGAATCCTGATCCTGGGCTCCTCTTCAAATGTCCTCCAACTTCTTTGCTTTGTATCTCTCTTCACACAAGGATGGCTAAAGGGTTGAGACAATGGGAATGTGAAATTGGGCAGAGTTTCTTTACTCTTATTCTCCTCCTCCAAATGGGACCCCTAACCCTTCTTTTATAGGCTAGAAGAAGCTAGGTATTTGGATGAACCCTCAGCCATGCATGGCCGAGAGTTTCAGTTAACTCACCCAAAGCTATGTGTTATGTCGACAACTTTCCTTTTTTCGTTCTTTTGTAGGTCCACGTGGGCTATTTTAGGTCAGCTGGCATGTACACATGTTCAGTAATGGATAAGGGCACGTGGGCCCTTATAAAAGAGGTTTTTTAAAGAGTTGTTCAGCAGTGCTTTGGAAAAGAAGGAATCTGAGATGGCATGATGCCAGGTAAGCATGTATGGTGCAAATTAGGGTTATAACACACTCTGCTTCCAACGAGCATCCATATCCTCGACGGAGTCACCCTGACGTCACAGACCTTGCTTTGTCGCCAACGAGCATCCATATCCCCACCAAAGTTATCTGCATACCCTCTCATACTTTTCACTCATTTGATATAATTGATTTATTTTTGGCAGAGATGCCATGAGCAAGTGGGAGAGGAGGACATATGTTATTTGCAAGATGAGATGGTTAAGGTGAAATTTTTTGCTATGTATGTATTGAGGTACATGTGGTCCTTTCCAGCTTACCATGTTTCCCTTTAGGTTTAACCAGACCAATAGGGGGACATTTCATCGCTTGCCAAGGTTGTTTATTTGCAAAGGTTAGATACATAACTCCTTTAAGACAACAACATTTCGACCAACGTTTCTTATGTTGCATGTAAGCATGAGTGAAGAGAAGATTTTTCTACACCGTATTGATTAATTTCAACCAATTCCTTGCAGAACACAACTTTATTGCACAAAAATACTACACAAAAGAAAAACAAAAATAAAGGATTCCCCAATCAGCCTGCCTAACACCTACAAAATAAAATAACACACACACACACACACACACATATATTAACATAAATAGTGTTTTAGGGCTTGGCCGTTCACCGAGAGAACGCCAAGTTCCCCCCTCATATTTTGCAACTGATATGTGCCTGCCCCAAGCTTCTCGGCTACCTGGAAAGGTCTGAGCCATAGATTCTGAAACTTTGAATGTTTTCTCTTTGGTTCATTTTCTCTATCCCATTTCAAGACTAAGTCTCCTACTTCAAAATTCTTCTTTCTGGCCTTATGCTTGTCAAAACACCTTTTAACTATCTATTGATGAGCGATATTGAACTTTGATTTTTATTTCTTCCTTTCTTATTCCAGCATGAGGAGGGTATAAATTCTCTATTGAATAACCAATGAGGGTTGTCCTCTAGAACCCTGAGCAAGATGAAGAGATGTAAGATATAGCCCATTCGGAAGAATGGCTTCTTTCCCATATACCAGAAAGTATGGGGAGTTCCCTATAACTTCCTTGGGTGTTACTCTATCATCCCATAAGTCATTATGAAGTGAAATATGCCAATTCCTTTGATTTTCTGCAATTGTTTGTTCAATATCCTCACAAGGTTCTTATTGTTTGATTATGCCACTCCATTCCCAAGTGGATAGTAGTTTGCAGAGTATTTGATTATGATTCCTTTGTCTAGAGAAAACTCTGTTAATAGGGTGGAAGAGAAGTAAGAGGAATTATCAAGCACAGGAATGGAAGGCATACCGAACCTTGTTATCATCTATTTTTCTATGAATTGAATCACCACCTTTTCATTTACATGAGTCAAAGGGATGGCCTCTGCCCATTTCATGAAATAGACCGTAGCATTCAATATGTATTATGTTTTTTTTAAGAACTCGAGGTAATATATCCTATGACATATAACCCCCATTGCTTGAATGGTCTGGATATGGACACAAGTTGGAATGGGACAACTACTCTCTTTTCCCTCCCCACGCTCATTTGACAAGTTTTACAGTTTCTAGCATATGTGTGAGCATCTCCAAACAGAGTAGGCCAATAATAGTCAAATCTCAGTATCTTGTGAGCAGTGGTATTCCCTACAAAGTGTCCACCTTCAGGAACATCGTGGATCCTCTTCAGAACCTTTTCTACATCCTCACGTTCGAGACATATCAAAAGTACCCCATCATAATTCACGCGGAATCGCACCAAATTTATGAGGCGATATTGTGTCGATTTTAGTCTAAGAGCTCTCCTTTCCTTAGGGTTTAGATTTTCTAGGAAAGTACCATGATCTAGGAGATAAGTGATATTCCCATACCAAGAATCTTGCCCCAGGGGAACACATAAAGCTTCACTACACCATAACACCAATTCATTCTCCCACCCGAAGTCTTCATTTTCTTGGTCTTGGGATTCAGCGGCCAGTTTACACAATCCCTGTCCCTTAACTAGTTTGGCAGGTTTTGATCTAGATAAAACTCTTGGAAAACTACCATCCAGTTTCATGTTCTTTCCCCCATATCCTGTTGAGTGAATAGGGATCATACTGCAGGATGTGACACAATGAATTTGGTGTGATTTTTTAGGATGTAAGATCTAAAATGTTTGACTACTTTATACATCGTATAAGCATGTTTGTCTATAGAAGAGTAATTTAGCTCGGCCCCTTGGATATTAGTGCTCATAAATGAGATCGATTGCTCATTGTTGTCATCATCCTTCTGATTTAATACTGCAACTAAATATTGTTCGGAGGCAAAAGTATAGAGGAGAAAATCCTTGCTAAATTCAGGACTTCAAAACACTGGAGCTTGAGAAATTGCAGTCTTAATATTGCTAAAAGAACTTTTTCGTTCGTCATCCTACTTAAATTTATAATCTTTGTGGATCATTTTTTGTAAGGGTTTTATGGTTTCAACGAAATCAGAGGTGAACTTCGTCACAAAACTGATTTTCCCAAAGAAGGATTGCATAGCCTTTTTTTGTGGGGTAAGGGAAGATAAGCTATTGCCTTAATTTGTTCTAGGTCTATGCAAATTCCTTCTTGAGATATAATATGACCTATTAGTTTCCCTTCCTCGACACCAAAGATATTTTTCTTAGGGTTTAAAGATATATCGTATTTCCTATAGCTTTCAAAAAACTGGGTTAGGTGTTGGATGTGATCTTCTTTATTCTTTGAATACACAGTCATGTCATCCAAATAAACTACTACACACTTGTTGATTAGTCCCCGAAAAGATATGTCCATGGCCCTTTGGAAGGTTTCCCCTCCATTGATTAACCCAAATGGCATGCGCTTATAAGAAAAGGTTCCCCACTTGGTTTGGAAGGTATTTTTCAATCGGTCTTCCTCTTAAACTAGAACTTGGTTGTAACTTGAAAATCCATCTAGCAGGGAGAAAATCTCATAACTAGACATATTTTACAAGAGTTGCTCCATCGGTGGGACTGGGTAGTTATCCTTTTCTGATTCTCTATTGAGGTTTTTGAAATCCACACACAGGTGGATCTCCCCATACTTTTTCCTGAAAGGAACCAAATTTTCTACCCTGGAAGAGTGTCTAACCTGAAAGATAATTTTAGCATCAAGCAATTTATTTAAATCCTGACACATGAGGGGTTCCAGAGATGGGTGATACTTCTGGAGCTTTTGTTGGAAGGGTTTTACTTAGGGTTTTAACGGGATTGTGTGATGAATGATGTGAGTGTCATAAGTCTTCGTATCTCGATAGGACCATGCAAAAACATCTTGGTATTCTCTAAAAAGTTTGAGATATTATTTTCTTTCTTCTTTATATATTGTCTTGCCAAGATTTATATTCTTAGGGTTTTTCGGGGTTCCTAGGTTTACAGTCTCGTACATGGGACATGAGCTCCCTATCTTTGTGTTTGTTGAACCTTTAAATATTTCCCTTAAGTAAAATAGGTTCTCCAAATTGGCTACCCCTTTCGGTATCGTGTGAAACCTTGGTTTGTTTGTTGAGTGATGTGTTTCACCTCTTTGTTCATGGGGATTGGTGTCTACTAGTTTCTCTTGGAATATTTCATCGTCAATATCCAGGTCTTTAAAAATTTTCTGATTTGTTAAATTTTTTATGATATGTTCATCTCCTTCAAAGACCTTCCAATTAGAATAATTATTGGGCATTTATGGTTTGTAGAGTAGCTCCACAGTGAACTGGGAGGCTTCATAGTATTCTAAAGGGGATAGACTCAAGGTAGAAGTGGACAAGGAATCAACAAGAGTATTCATTGTTCTGGGGATCATTGTAATGTTGAAGGCTTCAAAATGTTCTATTAGCCTGTCCATTTCCTGTTGATAATTCTTAAGTTGGGGAGATTTGCAATGTATAGTGGTCTTTACTTGACTAACAATAATCTCAGAGTCTCCGAAAACCTTTAGTTCTTTAACGTTTAAGTCTATGGATTTCTTTAGTCCTTGCACTAAATCTTCATACTCGGCGGTGTTATTATTGCATTCAAATTCTAGTCTGTGCGACAGGAAACTTCGTTTCTCCTTTGGATCAATGAGGATACACCCTGCTCCTTATCCTTCTTTTGATTTAGACCCATCAAAGTACAAGGTCCAAACTTGTGAGAGAAGACCATCAACTTCTCTTGGCCTACTAACTTCTTCCTCTCAACTTATTTTCTTTGTGGTTTCCAACAAAGCTTCTTGACAGAAGAGGGTTTCTTCTACCGTTGTCGGCACATTTTCTTGAAAAGTCATTTCATAGTTTTGATTAAGAGGAACATCAGAAGAGAGAGGGGAGAAATTATCGAAATCAGAATCGCAGGAGTAGTTTCCTAGAACGGGGAAATCTGTTGACGAGGGTTCATTGAGGGATTCTAAATTAGTGACAGTATGTTTGAGATACCTATCCCTATCGATCCTAATCATGTTTTCATGTCCCTTTAATGGAAACCAAAGGTGAGACCAGTCCATGCTAAAGTATCCATTCAAATTCTCAGACAAATCTCGACTAAGTAGAAGTCCATAAGATTTGGGTATATCTACCACAATGATGTCAATTACTTGAAAACATTTCGGGTGTGCAGCCATCCTGATCATGACATCCTTGACTTCTCCAATAACTTTCACCTGGGTTTTGTCCAGTTGTATCACATGCTTATCACTTTTGAGAGGGACTGTTTTTAATTTCTTGAAAATAGATAATGGCATAACATTAGAGGATGCCCCTGAGTCAACTAGACAATTATGTAGGTTTATGTTGAAGACTTCAAACGTTAAAAGGAATGGTGGGACAAAAGTCTTTCCTTTTTTATCTATAGAGCAAGTGTTCACATCTGGTTTATTTTTTAGATATGTGGGGGCTCTATTTTCCCGTTGGTCAGTGCTTGTTATAGGAGTTTCTACTGACTTGAAGGCTTGTAATTTGCTGGGAAATCCTGCACATGTCCATGACCAATACATTTTCCTTCAATTCTTTTAGATCTTCTACTATGTTGTAGTCTAATTTGGGTGATTCTTGTGTATGGATGTTTATAGGATTTCTTTGGGAGACAAAAGGTGTTTTCGGGTGATCGATTTTTTTTTTCGTCTCAAAGTTTGGGAAATGGTAAGGTCATTTGAGACCGGTTGACCCCTACTTCGCATTTTCACAACCAAAACCTTAGTGGGTGGTTCTTGAACCTCAAATATATCATCGGAAGGCATTGACAATTCAAGATCCCACAACAACATGGTTGTTTCTTCCGACAATTCAACTTCTTCATGATTAGCAATATGCATCGTTGAGTCGCTTGATTGTTTGGTAAGGGAAACTTCATCTAGGAACCGATTGGCCATCAAATTCATGGCATGCACCCATTTTGGGCAGTCTCTTTCAAAAAGTTTCTCTTGATGATAAGTATAGAAAGAGTCAAATGCTACATTTCCCAGGTTGATGTTTAAGTTGGCTGGGGGAGGTTCAATTGCTTTGAACGGTGGGTTTCTTTTTAAAAGGGTTTTATAGGGCCTTTGGCCTTCGTTTCCTTCCCTTACACTTCTTTTCATGTCTACGATTTCATTTGACAACTTCTTTACCATCCATTGTAGGTATTCTATGTCTCCACTTCCCTTTTCGGGACCTTGTTCAGTTTGTTTCCCTAGGGGTCTAGTTAACAAGTGTCCTCTCCTGGGTGGAGGTTGAGCTTCCTTCTTAACTAGTGAGACCTGACCCTCTTTACATCCCTTCAATTGGAATTCAATTGTTTTGGCTTCCTCAAAATTCTCAGCTAAGGTATGTTTGGTAGCCCTTTTTACAAATATGGAAATAGAAGCGAGGAGAGCATTAGTGTATACTTCTATTTGCAACTCCTGAGTGGGTTTAGCTTCGGGTTGGAATTTGTTCAGGATAGTGATGAATCATTGATTGAAATATTTAAATTTTTCTTTTTAACTCATGGTGGCGACGAACAACTCATCCATTAAATCTTCTGTAGTGGTTTCTTATACAAATTTGTCTAAAAAATCCTTTTGAAACTTCGTCCAACTAGTTATGGACCCTACGGAAAAGTTAAAATACCATGTTGAGGATGAATTCTCAAAGGTATAGGGAAAAATCCTACATATTACATCCTCATATTGGACATTCATCAATCTAATAGATAGTATGAAATTTTTAATGTGGTCTTCAGGAAATCCAGAGGTTTCAGGGTCAAACTTGGGAAGTAACTTTTCTAGATGTCGAGGGAGGTTATGTACCCATCCGGGGATTTCCAGAGCATCTCTAGACAACCATGGTTGATTATTTTGAGGTGGGTTTCCCCTCTCTTCATTATGATCATTGTTATCCTCCATGTCATCTGAATCTGAAGCTCATCGATTTAAGTTAAACCCTTCCTCGTCAGATTCAAAATCATCGGGCTTAGAGTAGTTACCAGCTGGTGTTTCGGGGATTAGATTAAGGATATGTTCGATCTCAGTGAGGGATAAATCTATCAGGTCTTATACTATGTGAAAAAACAACTGGTCGGGGGTGTCGACCATTGGTCTGCTTACATTTTTTCTACGAGGTAGTAACGGAGCTAAGGGTAATGATCCAATTTTTTGGGCGTAAGATCTTGTGATTCTTCTGAACTGGTTCAACTCCTCATGGGGAAGAGCATAAGGTATTTCAGGGAATAAATGTTATTCCTCTTTCTGGGGTGAGTTACTCATTTCAGGAGTACTCAGTGTATGTGGGCTATCTTTAGAATGATAAGCCATGCATGTGGGTTGTTTTGAATCTATAGGTTGTGTGAAATATTATATCATAAATATTGTTAGCCATTCATTCAAGCCCTCCTTCTACCGTTAATTCTATTGAGGGGTCTTAAATCCCTTTGACTCAACCGTAGGAACCAAACCCACCACAAAGTCCCAATTAGACTCTGCATCGTTTAATGGTGGAATGGTTCTCCATATCTTTTGATCCGACCGATTTATTGATGGCCTTTACGTAGTGATTGACACGATATCTTCTTGTGAAAATTCATCCTTCATTTTAAACTTTATTTTTTTTGTTTTCTCTTATTATATGGGTTTGATTTGAATATGGGTGCTACTATAAACTAGCTGATAAAGAAAAGGGGGCTTTCTTAACTATTGAAGACAACTGAGCTTGGGATAACCCTTGTGCTCAAGAATGAAAAAAAATATTACTAATACATTAACTTGATGGCATTTCAATTATTGAATGAGATACAATTATAAAAAGAAAACATCCATGCAATAAAATTATGGCAAGAAAAATAGTTTCCTTAGATCTAGCATTAATCACACTTTAACACAACAATTTGCTTTCATCATTAGAGATAAGAACTACAAAAATATTGAAACAAATAACTTACCAATAGATTCAGAAACTCTTACTCATTACAACATCCATTCATGAAGCAAAGTCATAAGTAATTCCTCCTCAAATCCAATCACACACACCTTTGATGAAAAATAGAAGTTTGTCTCTGGTCCTAAACAAGAATTCTCAATTAAGGTAGTTCGGAAATAGTTATTTACAATTCCAAAAATGAGGGTCTTTGAAAAAACCATTGACCTCCACTAAAAGTTCAATCCTCCTATTTATAATGAATCATTAACTAAAAATAGCTATCAAAAGTGCAAGGTAAGTAAAAGAAAACATCGCCACATGGAACTTTCGTCTCTTTGTCTTCTAAGAATCATCAAATAGTTTCACTGAAGTGGGTGGCTCTTCTCATAATCTGGCCATTTGACGAAGAGTTCCTTGCATGTGTTGGCATATGGAAATTTGTGTTGGTCCATCAAGGCCAAAAGGATTTATTTTATTTCTACGGCCCGTGCCCGATACTTGACTATTTTGACACTTAACTGCTACAATACTGGTCGAGCCTTGATCAGGTGTTCCATGAACTATTGTAACTGACCTCATGCCATGCTCACCACCTTTTCTATCTCTGCAATTCATTCCAAGTCTTGTTCTGCATGTTTCTTGACTATGTCATGCAAGTCGACAAAGTCCTTGGGTGAGACGAATTCTGGGAGGCCAATGTTTTTCATCTCGCGATTAATATTTACCCAACTCCTTTCACAATCGACGCATTTCTCTTGAATCTCCCACTAAGGTTTATAGGCCATTTTCACCCATTATTTGGTCTCTTTCATGATATGATCTATGTTGTTATCCCTCAACACCCGAATTCCGTTCTCTTCGATGAATGTCTAGTGGTTGGCTTTCTCAACGACATTTTACTTGCAGTTAGAACATAGTTTAGAGACTGTGCAAGAAAATCAGATGCATATATAAATCATGACCTCCGAATTTGACAAACTTGAACACATACCTTTGCAGCTTGTTTAATCTGGTTTTGATAATCTAAGGATCAACAAAGTCTTGAGACGCTCACTTTTCTACTTTGGATGCTCTGGAATTCAAACTTGTGCGCAAGATGAATTTGTTCAAAAATATTCTAGAGATTTAAACAGGGATGAACTTACCTTGTCACATCGGCCATTCAATTCGGGTTGTGAGTGTAATTTCATTAAATATTCTGCCAGATCTTCAAAGATGTTTAAAATTAAATTCATTGCAGGTTGATGGCGCGGACGTGGGTTGTAATGTGGCCTATTGGTAGTATCAAATTGTTTTTAATCAATCGATGCATGAGGTAGAAACAAATGCGGGATCACGCATTAATTGATCTATTAAATGTAAAAATTCGATCGTATCTTATGCCACAAACATCCTATCGTTTCGATAGTCCAATTGATGAGTTGAGGGTCGGGATTCTGTTTCAAGCACTTTTCATTGATAGCTTCTTGCAAAAATCCTGACGCTGATGGATATTTACATATAGAGCTGATGTGGCGAAGATGACTTGGAGGTGGGACTAGGACACAGGAAACATTAAGACAACTCAAGATGAAACTAGGTTGTATGACACCTTTACATGATAAAGACACATGGCACTCAAGATCAACGTCTTGATTCATTCGTGTTAATCGGAATCGAGACTTTATTTAAGCTATATGTTCTAAAACCTAATCATATCTTGCTGACACCAAAAAGTATGAAGGATCGACTATCGACGATAAACCTACCCAAGTGATCCCCGATCGAATCTCATGAAAAAGTACCAATGTCAAAAGTGTATCGGGGATCGACAATCAATGATACACTTGTCATAGACAAAACAATTTTCTTAACCTTTATAGATTTCCCCAACCCTGATAAAGCACAACGGTCATCAACTATTGGTGATTTCTTTACAGCTTTTGTCAATGTCTATCCTTCCTGCATTTTTCCGATACCGATGGGGATCGACTATCTCCTAGGTTTTTCGTGGTGAATAAATTACGCAAAACAACTCCACCTTTTGTTGATGTTGTTGGGGCATCAACGATCGGTGATTAGTGCAACTGTGTGGCCACTTTACCTTCTTGCATTTTTGTCAATGTCAAACACAAGTGCGTCAGTTGCAATGTTAATCATTGATTCTTAATTGGAATTTAAATTTATTTTAGACACAAGGTTTATTTTAACAAGTTCAAACACATCTTATTTGATCAATAAGAGTCATGAAAACAAAAAAAAATAAACCACCCCCCAAAGCGAAATCGATTTAGATAGTAAAAGAAAACAAGTGGTACCCAAAAATTGATAAAATGTTACAAGGATTTTAGGGTGTGTTGAGATATCAACACATTGTATGACAAGATGGATCAGGGTCGGAGCATTTTCCAAGAGGTATCAACAAACATTGTCTAAAGAAAATCTTCGACTCCCGATCCACCTGATAAATTAGTGGTGATGGGACATTTTCAACATGAAACAAGATCAGAGTCTTCCATTTAATAGGCCAATTAATGTTTCACTCCACATACATTTCTACCCCATGCATTGATAAAACAACGTGAATTTGAAATTGTCAATCAATTACATTATATCCCGTGCCTGCGCAGCCAACCTACGACTGCATTTAAACCTCAAGCATAATGCAGATTTGGCGGCATATTTTGTAGAACCGCACCTACAACCTGAATTGAATAACTGATGTGACAAGGTAAGTATTATCTCCATTTAAATCACTAATATAGTTTCGAACACCTCCATTATGCACACAAGTTTCTCATTTCCAGAGAAGCCAAAGAAGCGAAGAGAGTGTCTCAAGAGTTCTGTTTCATTCTCAGAATTTCAAAAAAAAAGGTTAATCTAGTGCGAAGAAGAGGTATGTGTTAACTTTATCATTTCGATGGTCATATTTTTTATATATTAGCATCCTATCTGCAACACGGTGTCTAACATTGTTTTCTCTATAGAAAAAAAAATTCCTCCAAGGAAGCCAAGGACCAGACGCTTGCCAAGGCCACCAAAATTGAAGAATGCAGAGGTTGGTGAAGGGCCTTCTCCCAGTGCTGCGAGGAAGTTGAAATTTCCCCCCAGAGCTTAACCGGTCATCAATACATCAACTAAGAAGGCATTCACTCAACCCCCTACTTTTGGCGATACATAAACAACCATTGGATAAAAAATAATTCTCCCACAATGGGGAGATTTGTTCAATAGAATCAACCGAGAATATTACTTGGAGTTTATCCCACACAACAACCCTGATGTAAGGGTGCTCGACGACTAGGTTTTTTCGAATATCCAACGGTCATGCTTGCATATGGTAGCCTGTCGAAATCTAGAATTTCCCCGCATTGAGACTATGAGTTGGATAATCGATCATGTAGACACACATAAGTACCTAATCAATGATGAGAATGGTGGATGTGTAGGATTTTTTCTCCCGACAAAATTCCATAAATATTACAAGATCAGGGACTCGAAGGAGCGGTTGAAAACAAACTCCATGGTGAATTTTTATGAATTCCATGACACCAATTGATTAATGGCCTCCTGGTGGAAGGAAGATAATAAATTTACAAATTGGAGCAACGACTGGTACAGGACAACAAATATGAGGGAGACATATATCTACTTAATGGCTCTAATTTTTTGGTTATATGGGGAAAAATACTGCACAAAGTTCGCAGAGGTATGGATGCCCCTGGAATACACTGTGGCTATCTTTGGGAGTAGTTTCAACTAGGGAGAAATCATCTCCAAGAAATTTAGCACCAATATATTGCAGGCTCAGTCACCAAAGGAGAGAGAAGCGCCCTCTTTTCACATGGCCTCATTTCTGTTAGATGTTATCTGCGAAAGGAATGTCTTCGTCAGTATGAATCTGAGTTGGCATGTCATAGATATGCCTGTACATGTCTACTCTAGCATCCTATAGGAAAATAGGTGCAATAAGTCGTATGATCTCATTTGCAATGAATTCATTTCTCGGATTTATTTCATTATATTCAAAAAATAATTCCCAAGACTATCTATAGCGGCCAAGAAAATGATTTCAAAAGTAGGCCACTAGTACCTCGACAAAACCACAACCTATATTAGGGTGTTTGGGGCCATCAACATACCACATTTACTCCCCACTCATGTCCTGGATCGTCTCATCATAGGAGAAATATGTTATTAGACCATTATGCAGGGCTATAAAGCTACTTTGGTTAAGGACAATAAACGAGCATTCATACCCTATGGTTTCCATGTAGGGTTTTATATAGTGAAGGACATTGCTCAATTTAAACAAGAGGGTTTGAGTCAGCTAGAATACAGGTTCCCAACATGTCGATTTCACAAGAATGACCCTAAAGGCCTAGTTCTCCAACATGCTTCACAAGTATCTTCCTATTGGCCATACACACATGACAAGTTTAAAGATGAGATATTTGTAGAATGTGCTTAGGATTTGGAGGAGGTACTACAGAGAAAAGATAACCCGAAAATGACTAGGTTCAAATCTATGAGTATGGATGAGCAAGTTGAAACGATAGAACAAACGGCTCAAGAATCTCTCAGGGTTAGAGAAGAAAATAGAGTAGTATAAGCCATCGAGCCACAAAGGAGGGGCATGTTGTTACTAGAAGGAGCCCAAAGAATCATCGATGAACTAGAGAATTATCCTCAACTAGTAGAAATGACGAGGATCACTCAGGCCGACCCAATCACAATCATAGAGGAGCTATATGGCTCAGATTCAATACAACTGGAGGAACTCACCGATATGGAAAATCCCAGTGTTCCATTACCATAGGCCATATCGTCGATGACCATTCCAACCCAGTATGAAATTTCAAGAATACCAGGTGAAACGAGTGTGCCTAATCCCCTGTTTGATCTAATAACCATCTATGATGATGAAGACAGTTCGTAGGTCTCACTTGTAACTCTGATACCAGTTATAGAGGATAAATAACTAGGGGGGACATCTACTCTAAGTCCTGAAGAATAAATTCCAAACCCTCCACAGGGCGACCATGAGGTCGAAATTATCTTAGACACTAAACTTCTCAACCAATCAGGGAGCCCGAAAGACATCTCCAGGGAAAAAATAGGTGCATGTGGGAAAAAAGATGAATTGCAACAACCAGAGATCGACACCTCAATAGTTGATCACAAATTAATTATGGGGCCTATCACCGAATCTTCAACTTTGGTCGATACCTCACTAGCCGATGAACACTAGGTGGAGTTTGAGCCATTGGAACATATGGAAGAAGTAAGAGAACTGGTTATAGAGAAAATACATATAGTATGAAGCTTGGGAAACACTCTGACCTAGGGAGAACAACAAATCCCTGAGCCTGTTGATGAGGTCGTCAATACATAGGAGATCACTTACGACAAGAAGAGGAAATCTATCATGAGGAGGACCACCAATAAAAGAAGACTCACACTGGATATCTTGATTCTCATCACCATGAAGGATAATTTGCTCAATACATAACATACGAAGACATCTGAGCTCATCGGTGCAAGGATGGATATCACTGATGCCACATTGAATCGAGCAAATCTATATGAAAAGGAACTGGACGTTGCACTGAAGGAGCCAAACCATCTGTGCCACTTGGAAAAGTATTACCAAGACTCAACGCAAGCCACCATTTTTCTGAAGAGTGAGTTCCAAGATGCATATGAAAATTTCACAAGAGAAAGACATATTTTCACTACATGTGTAGTTGATTATCAAGAAGATACTCTTATGGCATTTGAAACCTTTAAGGACGTGGAGAGATTGTATGAAAAGGCATACCAAGTTGTAGAACAAATTGAATACATCAATGCAGTGTAGAAGGGTTGAGACACATAGGAGCATGGAATTGGAGTGTTGATGGATAACAACACCTCCCGAATTAGGAAAACAACCAAATATTGGGTAAGTATGGCCCAGGAACCTCAGCGATAAATACAGAAGATATGGGCCGAATGCAAAATAAGTTGGGAAAAGATTAATCGGGAGATGAGAGGCATTGGCCTCCCAGATTTCGGCTCACCCGAAGACTTCATCGACTTGCATGACATAGTCAAATTACATGCAGAACAAGAATGAGCATGGGGAGTGGAGATCACACAGGTGGCAAGCATGACACCGAGTCAAATACATAATTTTATGGAACATCTGATCAAGGATCATGCAGTTCTACGATGTTTAAGTTCCAAAGTCATCAAATACATATAACGGGTAGCAGAAGTGAAGGAAACCCTTTCAGCCCTGATGTAACAACACAGATTCCCATATTCTAACACATGCGAGGATCTCTTCATCAATTTTTCAGAATACGAGAAGATTCATCCACTCTAGTAGAACCACGAGATGATTTCCAGAGAATAAAGAGATCAAATGCCACTTGGAAATATTTTGTTTTACTTAACACAAAATTGTAGAAGATATTTTTAGTTAGTGATTCTTTATAAATAGAGGGATTGGCCTTTTGGGAAGGGTCGATGGTTTTGGGAAAAGACCCTATTTTTTAGAATTGTAAAGAACTATTTATGAGCAACCTTAATTGAGAAGTACTGTTTAGAACCAGAGACAAAAAAAATTGTTTTTTCATCAAAGGAGTTATGTGATTGGATTGAGGAGGAACTATTTCCAAATTTTATTTCAGTAGTTGATGTTGTAATGAGTAAGAGTTTCTGAATCTATTGATAAGTTATATGTTTCAATATTTTAACGGCTCTTTTTTTATTAATGATGAAAAGCAAATCGTTCTGTTAATGTGTGATTGATGGTACAACTAAGGAAACTATTTTTCTTGCACTCATCTTGTTGCATGCGTATTATCTTTCAATAATTGTATCTCAGTCACTGTTGAAATACCAATAATTTAATGTATTATTACTAGGCTTGTAATATTTGTGAATATCATTTCCTCCATGCTAGAGAATGAGGGTTATCCCAGGCTTAGCCTTCTTTAGTAGTTTAGAATCCCTTCTATCAATTGGTTTATACCATCACAACTTACTTTATCAAACTCATATAATAAAAGGAAAAGACAAAAAAAAAGAGAATGTTTAATCTAAAGGAGGAACTTTCACAGAAAGATATTTTGTCAATCACTAAGTAAATCCCATCGATAAATTAGTTAGATCGAAAGATCTGGAGAAATATTCCACCCATCAAATGATGCAGAGTCTAACTGGGCCTCTAAGGTGGGTTTGGTTCCTACTGTTGAGTTAAAGGGATCTCATACCCCTCAATAGAATTGGTGCTAGAAGGAGGGCCTAGATGAATGAATGGATAACAATATTTATGATAATATATTTCTCATAGCCTACATATTCAAAACAACCCACATACAGAGAGTACTCCTAAAACAAGTAACTCACCCTAGCATGAGGAAGAACACTTATTCCCTGAAATACCTTATGCTCTTCCCCACGAATATTTGAACCAATTCATAAGAATCACAAGAGCTTATGCTCGACAAATTGGATTCTTACCCTTAGCCATGTTACTTCCTCGTAGAAAACAAGTAAGAAGACCAGTAGTTGATACCGTGGACCAGGATTTTGTTCACACAGTCGAAGATCTGATATATTTTTCCCTCACTCAGATTGAACAACCCCTTAATCTGTTCCCCAAAACACCAGCTGGTAACTACTCTGAGTTCAATGATTTTGAATCTGATGAGGAAATGTTTAACTCGGATCGCTTAGATTCAGAATCAGATGGCATGGAGGATAATAATGATAATAATGAAGAAAGGGGAAATCCACCTCCAAATAATCAACCTTGGTTGGCCAGGGATTCTTTGGAAATCCCAGGATGGGTACATAACCTCCCTCGACATCCAAAAAAATAACTTCCCAAATTTGATTTTGAAACATCCAGATTGCTCGAGGACCATATTAAAAAATTCATACTAGCTATAATATTTGTGAACGTACAACATGAGGATGTACGTTGGACATACATCCTTCGAGAATTCAGCCTCAACTTGGTATTTTAACTTTTTTGCGGGGTCCATAACTAGTTGGACGAAGTTTCAAAAGGATTTCTTAGACAAATATGCAGAAGAAACCACCATAGGAACTTTAATAGATGAACTATTCACCACCACCATGAGTTCAAAAGAGAAGGTTAAGGACTTCAATCAATGATTTACCACTATCTTGAACAAATTTCAACTCGAATCTAAACCTACTCAAGAGTTGCAAATTGAGGTATATGCTAATTCTCTCCTTGCTTCCATTTCTATGTTTGTCAAAAGGGCTTCCAAACATACCCTAGCTGAAAATTTCGAGGAAGCCAAAATGATTGAATTCCAAATGAAGGGATGCAAAGAGGGACGGGTCTCACTAGTTAAGAAGGAAGTTCAACCTCCACCTAGGAGAGGAATTTTGTTGACTAGACCCCTAGGAAGACAAATAGAAGAAGGTCACGATACCAAGAAGTGGGGACATAGAATAACTACAACGAATGATAAAGAAACTGTCAAATGAAATCATAGACATGAAAAGAAGTGTCGAGGAAGGAAACCAAGGTCAAAGGCCCTATAAACCATTTTTTAAAATAAACCCACCTTTCAAAGCGATTGAACCTCCCCCATCCAACTTAAACATCGACCTAGGTAATGTAGCATTCGACTCTTTTTTCACGTACCATAAAGAGAAACATTCTGAAAGAGACTGTCCCCAATGGCTGCAAATTATGAATTTAATGGCCAATCAGTTCCTAGACGAAGTTTCTCTTACCGAGAATTCAAGTGGCTCGACAGTGAACATCGTCAATCAGGAGGAATTTGAGTCGTCGGAAGAAACAACCATGTTGTTGTGGGATCCTAACTTTTCAATGCCTCTCGATGATGTATTTGAAGTCCAGGAACCACCCGCTAAGGTTTTGGCGGTGAAAATGCGAAGTAAGGGTCAACCGGTCTCAAATGACCTTATCATTGTCCAATGTTCGAGGGGAAAAAAAACAGTCGATCACTTGAAAGCACCTTTTGTCTCTGAAATAAATCCTATAAACATACACACAGGAGTCTCTCAAGCTGGACTACAACATAGTAGAATATTTAAAGAAGTTGAAGGCCAATGTGTCGATCATGGACATGTGCAGAATTCCCTAGCAAAACGATTTTTTGTTATAGGCCTTAAATTCAATAGAAACCCCTATAACAAGCACTAACCTAGGTGAGGCCTCATCCCCCAAATATCTAAAGAAAAAACCAAATGTAAATGCTTTCTTTGTAGAGAAAAGAGGAAATCCTTTTGTCCCACCTTTCCTTTTAACGTTTGAATTCTTCAACATAAACCTGCATAATTGTTTAGTCGATTTAGGGGCATCCTCCAATGTCATGCCATTATTGATCTGCAAGAAATTGAATGTAATTCCGCTCAAAAGTGATAAACAAGTTATACAACTAGACATAAATTAGGTAAAATTTATTGGGGAACTTAAGGATGTCATGATCAGAATGGCTACACACCTCAAATTTGTTCAAGTAATTGACATCATTGTAGTAGATATCCTAGAAGCTTATGGATTTATACTTAGTCGATATTGGTCTGAGAAATTGAATGGATACTTTACCACTAACTGGGCTCACCTATGGTTTCCACTAAAGGGACATACCAAAATGATTAGGATTTATAGGGAAATATATCTCAAAAATACTATCATAGATTTAGAAGCCTTCAACGAACCCTCGTCAACAAATTTCCTCATGCTATGAAACTACTCCCGCAATTCTCATTTCGGTAATTTCGCTCCTCTCTCATCTGATGTACCTCTCACTCAAAACTCTGAAATGAATTTTCAATTGAATCTACTAGCACTGGTAGGAGAAATCATCTTATATCAGAAACCTCTGTTGGAAACAATAGACAAGGTACACATAGATGAGAAAATAACTAGGCCCGAAGAAGTTGCTAAATTTCTCTCACAAATTTGACGATGTACTTTGATGGATATAAATCACAAGAAGGGTCAGGATCATGATGTGTCCTCATTGACCCAAAGGGAAGGCATAATTTCCTATCCTACAGACTAGAATTTGAATGCACCAATAACACAGTTGAGTATGAAGCTCTAGTTCAAGGACTGAAGAAAGCCATAGACTTAAAAATTAAAGAGCTGAAAGTTTTTGGGTACTCTAAAATTATCATTAGGCAAGTAAAGAACATTATCCATTGAAATTCACCTCATTTGAGAAATTACCAATAGGAGGTGCATAGACAAATTGAACATTTTGAGGATTTTAATATTACTGTTGTTCCCAGGAAAAACAATACTCTTGTTGATTCCCTAACCACTGCAGCCTCGAGTTTATCCCCTTTATAAGACTATGAAGCCTCCAGGTTCACTGTGGAACTACTCTACAAACCATCAATACCCAACAATATTGTTAATTGGAAGTTTTTCGAAGGAGATGAACAGATTGTAGATTTTCTAACCAATCAAGAGAATTTCAAATATTTACCTATTGATGATGAGGTATTCCAAGAGAAACTGGCAGAAATAGATTTCCACGAACAGAAGAGTGGAACATATCACTCGAATAATAAACCAAGGTGTCACACAATACCGAAAGGGGTAGCCAATTTGGAGAACCTTTTTGACTTGAGGGAAAGATTTAAAGGGTCAAAGAACACAAAGACATGGAGTTCATGTCCCATATATGAGACTATAAACCTAGGAACCCTGGAAAACCCTAAGAATGTAAATATAGGTAAAATAATATCTAAAGAAGATAAGAAATCTTATCTTGGTCTTTTTAGAGAATATCAAGACGTCTTTTCTTAGACCTACTAAGAATTGAAAACTTATGACACTCGCATTTTTCAACACACAATCCCATTAAAATCCGGAGTAAAACCTTTCCAACAAAAGCTCAGGAGGTACCATCCATATTTGGAACCCATGATGTATCAAGAGTTAAAGAAATTACTAGATGCTAAGATTATCTTTCAGGTTAGACACTCTGCTTGGGTATGAAATTTGGTTCCTTTTACAAAAAAGTCTGGGGAGATCCGCCTGAGTGTAGATTTAAGAAGCCGTAACAGAGCATCAAAAAAACATAACTACCCAGTCCCACCCATGGAACAAATTTTGAAGACCGTGTTTGGTTCTGAAATTTTATCCCTTCTAGATGGTTTCTCAGGTTATAACTAGGTTCTAGTTTCAAAGGAAGATCGATTGAAAACTACCTTCTAAACCAAGTGGGGAACTTGTGCTTATAGACACATGCCATTTAGGTTTATCAATGCAGGGGAAACCTTCCAAAGGGCCATGGACGTAGATTTTCGGGGATTGATTAGCAAATTTGTAGTAGTATATTTGGACAACATGATTGTGTATTCAAAGAACAGAGAAGATCACATCCAACATCTAACCCAAATTTTTTAAAGGTGTAGGAAATATGGAATATCTTTAAACCCTAATAAAACTATCTTTGGTTTCGAGGAAGGGAAAATAATAGGTCATATTATATCTCAGGAAATAATTCATATAGATCCCGAATGAATAAAGGAAATAGCTCAACTTCCATTACCCCATAACAAAAGGGCTATGCAATCCTTCTTTGGGAAAATCAATTTTGTGAGAAAGTTCACGTCCAATTTTGCTGAAACTTTCAAACCCTTACAAAAAATGATTCGCAAGGATGCATATTTTAAGTGGGATGACGAGCAAAAATATGCTTTCAACAATATCAAGACTGCAATATCTCAAGTTTCAGTGTTGCGAAGTCCCGACTTTAGTAAAGATGTTTTCCTTTATGCTTTCACCTTTAACCAATCCTTTGTTGCAATATTGACCCAGAAGGATGATGATAACAATGAGGCACCCATATCATTTATGAGCACTAATATCCAAGGAGTTGAATTGAACTACCCTGCTATATACAAACAGGCTTATGTAGTGTACAAAGAAGTGAAACATTCTAGATATCACATCCTAAAAAATCATACCAAATTCATCATTCCTCATCCCGCAGTCTGATCCCTATTCACTCAGTAGGAGATGGGGGAGGGAAGGGGAAATTGGATGGCAGTTGTCCGAGAATTTTTTCTAGATATTAAACCTGCCAAATTAGTAAAGGGACAAGGATTGTGTAAACTGGCCACAGAAGCCCAATATCAAATAAATGAAGACCTCAGGTGGGAGAATGAATTAGCATTATGGTGTAGTGAATATTTGTACATTCCCCCAGGGAAAGAGTCTTGGTATGAAAAAATTATTTACTTCCTGCATCATGGGAGTTTCCCAGAAAACCTAAGCCCTAAGGAAAGGAGACATCTCAGGCTAAAATCCACACAATATCGCCTTGTAAATTCAGTACTTTTTCGCGTAAATTATGATGGAGTACTCTTGATATGTCTCGAACGTGAAGATGTAGAAAAGGTTCTAAGGGAGCTCCATGATGGTCCTACAGGTGGACACTTTGAAATAAATACCACAACTCACAAAATATTAAGAGTTGGTTATTACTGGCCTACTCTATTTAGGGACGCTCATACATATGCTAGGAACTGTAAATATTGTCAAATAAGCATTGGTAGAGAAAAGAGAGCAGTTGTCCTGCTCCAACCAGTGACCATATCCAGACCATTCGAGCAATGGGGGTTAGACATCATAGGGTATATTACCTCGATTTCTTCAAAACAACATAAATACATATGGATTGCTACTGACTATTTTACGAAATGGGCAAAGGCCATCCCTCTGAATCACATGAATGAAAAGGTTGTAATCCAATTCATAGAACAACAACTAATCATAAGGTTTGGGATGCCTTCCATTCTCGTTTTTGACAATGTTGCTTACTTTTATTCTACTCTATTAACAAACATTTGTCTAGACAAACGAATCATAATAAGATACTTTGAAAACTACTATCAACAAGGAAATGGGGTGGTAGAATGAACTAATAAGAACCTAGTGAGGATATTGAAGAAAACAGTCGCAGACAATCCGAGGAATTGGAATAACTCGCTTCATAATTCATTATGGGTAGACAGGGTAACACCCAAGGAAACTCTAGGAAATTATCCATACTTTCTAGTATACAGACAAGAAGCCATTCTCCCAAATGGATTATATATTCCATCACTTCATCTTGCTCAGGGTTCAAGAGGACAACCCTCATCAGCTATTCAACAAAGAATTGATACCCTCCTCATGCTTGAAGAAGAATATAAGTTTGTTTCTCATCAACATATGGTTAAAAGATGGTTTGACAAGCATAAGGCCAAAGAGAAGAATTTTGAAGTAGGAGACTTAGTCCTGAAATGGGATAGAGTATACGAACCTAAGGGAAAACATTCGAAGTTTCAGAATCTATGGCTTGGAACTTTCTAGGTATCAAATAAAATTGGGGTAGGCACGTACCGGTTGCAAAATATGAGAGGGGGGACCTCACCCCCTCCCAGTGAATGACCAAGCCCTAATATAATATTTATGTTAAAAAAAAAATTGAGTCTTTTTCATGTTACATTATGATTAGGATAAATGTGCAGGTTTAGGGTAGACAGATTGAAAATTCCTTTTATTTCTGTCTTTTCTTTTGCTTGGTATTTTCCTATATTAAAATTATGTTCCGTGAAACATTGGTCGACCTTAATAAATATGGTGTAGCAAACTATGCTCCTAAATTATTCTTACGTGTAACATAAGAAACGTTGGGAGATTACAAATTTCTTCAAGAGGATCTATAACTTGTCTTTGAAAAACAAATGACCTTGGTGAGTGATGAAGTGTTCGCCTAGTAGCATGGTAAATCCCAAAGGGAAAGTTGGCAAGTTGGAAAGGACCACATGTACCCCTAGACAGAGCTAGGATAATTTTCACGTTAACTATTTCATCTTACAGATAACATATGCCCTCCTCTCCAACTCACTCATGGCATTTCTGTCATAAATAAATCAATTACATTAAATGAGTGCAAAGTTGGAGAAGGTATGAAGATAACTTCGTCGGGGATATGGATGCTCAGTGGAAGCGGAGAAAGTTATGTGACGTCGAGGTGACTCCGTCGGGGCTATGAATGCTTGCTGGCAATGGAGAAACACCATAGCAAGTGAATGATGATAACTAATATAGCCTCAAGCCAGTGAATGCCTTACCCGAATTTTTTCAAAAATGGGCGTGGGTCATGGTAAAGAGGAATGAAGGTGGGATAAGGGATAAAATCCATATGCAGATCCAGATTCATGAACCCAAGAAAGTGTACACGCATAGATAGGAAATAGTCTGAAAAAAGCAAAGACAGTTAGTTTCTCAACCAGCTTCTACACGAGCTAAGCCTAAAGGAAGGAACATAGATTTTTCTTTCACCTAGAGAATTGCCATTTGTTGAGCACTCAACACACCCTAAAATATTTTATGATAATTGTTTCTTAATGGCCGAAGTGTCCTCAGACACACAATTTTATTAATAGGAAAAGAAATTACATAGGAGACATTGCAAGAGTTTACATCACAACACTCAATACTCTTGCAATGAGCAATAT
>JZKD02S0675355.1:851683-864310 GCA_000966675.3 Picea glauca
AGTTCTACATTTATTTAACAATTATTCTAGATTATTAATTTAATATTCTAAATTAATAATCTTTTTATTCTAACTTTATAAACTATGATAAATGTATTTTGGATTATCTAACATTTCTCTTTTGGGTACCACTTGTTTTCTTTTGGTCTATGCTCTGAATTGAGTCTGTTGTGGAGGGATCACTAATTTCGTTTTCATGTCTCACCATTGATCAAGTTGGATTTATTTGAACCTGTCAAAGTGAAATCTTTGAGTCTAGAAAGAACTTAGCATTTTAACTAAGAATCTACAGCTAAAAATTGTGGACCCCGCGCTTATGTTCGGTGTCAAAAAAATCCGAGCAAGCTTCATAACCACAAAGTAACAATAATCATCAATCATCGATGTATCATCGACATTGGTAAAAAAACGAAGTAGATTTGTGTTGTTTGTTTGCAAAGAAGAATCAGGAAATGGTTGATTTCACATCGACATTGACAAAATTTGGGAGGGCTAAACATTGACATGGACCACGATGAACCTCTAATAGCCAATTACTAATGCGTTTGTGTGGGGTCGATAAAATCTCAAAGAGTTAAAACATGGAAAATTTCCGCATTGACACATCTTCGATCACCATCCCTGATGCATTTTCAGCATTGACAAATTTTGAGGGGGGTAATCCAATAACACTTGTTTAAACTTATCATTGATCTCCGATCCTTAATACTTTTCGGCATCGGTAGGGTAGGACATGTTAAAAAAAAAAAATGCTTATCTAATGAAAATCCCCGATTCCGTGACACGATTAAAAAAAGACACCAATCTCAAACACCATGTGCGCCTACTGCGTAGGCATTTCGTATCGCTTAGTTTCATCTTGATTCATATAATTAATGTTTCTCTCCACATGCGTTGCTACCCCATGCGCCGATCAAACAACAAGAATTTAAATTGTCGATCAACTACATTATAGCCCGTGCCTGCACCACCAACCTACGAATAGATTTAAACCTCAAGCATAAAGTGGATCTAGCGATAGATTTTGTAGAACCACAACTACACCCCGAATTGAATAACTGATGGGACAAGGTAAGTATTATATCTGTTTAAATCACTGAGAAATCTTTGAACACCTCCATTATGCACACAAGTTTCTCATTTCTAGAGAAGTCGAAGAAGCGAAGAGAGTGTCTCAAGAGTTCCATTTGTTTCTCAGAATTTCAAAAAACTGGGTTAAGCTAGTGCGAAGAAGAGGTATGTGTTAAATTTATCATTTTGGTGGTCGTATTTTTTATATATCAGCATCCTATCTGAAACACAATGTCTAACGTTGTTTTCTTTGCAGAAAAAAATAATTCCTCCAGGGAAGCCAATGACCAAACGCTCTCTAAGGGCACCAAAGTTGAAGGATGCATAGGTCGGTGAAGGGTCTTCTCCCAACACTGTGAGACAGTTGGAATTTTCCTCCAGAGTTGAATCGGTCATCAATACATCAACTAAGAAGGAATTCTCTCAACCCCCTACTTTTTGCGATAAAAAAGTGACCACTGGATAAAAAATAATGCTACCACAATGGGGATATTTGTTCAACAGAATCAACCGGGAAGATTACCCATATTTTATCCCACACAGTGACCTGGATGTAAGGGTTCTCAATGACCAGGTTTTTCCGAGTAGAATTCTCTCAACCCCCTACTTTTTGCGATAAAAAAGTGACCATTGGATCAAAAATAATGCTACCACAATGGGGAGATTTGTTCAACAGAATCAACCGGGAAGATTACCCATATTTTATCCCACACAGTGACCTGGATGTAAGGGTTCTCAATGACCAGGTTTTTTCGAGTATCTGGTGGTCTTTCTTACATACAATATCCTGCCAAACTCCAGTCTTTCCCTGCACCAAGACTCTGATTTGGATAATCGATCATGTAGACGCAAAAACGTTCCTAATCAATGATGAGATAGGAGTTTTTCTCCCAACAGAAGTACATAAATATTACAAGATCAGGGACGTAGAGGAGTGGTTGAACATAGAATTCATGGTGAAGTTCTATGAATTCCATGACACCAACCTATTAATGGCCTCCTAGTGGAATGAAGACAAGAAATTTACAAACCAGAGCAATAGCTGGTATGGAACAACAAATTTGAGGAGGGAAAATATCTACTTAATAGCTCTAATTTGCAGGTTATACAGGGAAAAATATTGTGCAAAGTTCTTAGAGGAATGGATTCCTCTGGAATACACTGTGGCTATCTTCAGCAATAGTTTCAACTCAGGAGAAATCATCTCCAAGTAATTGAGCACTAGTATAGTGCAGGCTCAATCATCAAAGGAGGGAGAAGCATCTATTTTTCACATGGCCTCATATCTATTAGATGTGATCTGCGGAAGGAATGTCTTTGTCGGTATGAATCTGATCTGGCACATTGCAGAGCTGCTTGTACATGTCTACCTCAACATCCTATGGTAAAAAAGGTACAATAAGTCTTATGCTATCATTTGTGATGAATTCATTGCTTAGATTTATTTCATTATATTCAAAAAAAAATGCCCAAGACTATTTGTAGCAGCCAAGAAAATGATTTCAAAAGTAGGCCACTGGTACCTTGACAAAACCACAACCTATATTAGGGTTTTCAGAGCCAGTGGCATACCACATTTACTCCCCACTCATGTCCCAGACGGCTCATCGTAGGATAAACCTGTTACCAGACCATCTTGCAGGGCTATAACGCCACTTTGGTTAAGGACAAGAAACGAGCATTCATACCCTACGATTTCCATGTAGGTTTTTGTATAGTGAAGTACACTGCTCAAGCTAAACAAGAGGGTTTGAGTCAGCTGGAATACAGGTTCCCGACAATACGATTTCGCAAGCATGACCCTAAAGGCCTAGTTCTCCAACATGCTTCACAAGTCTCTTCCTGATGGCCATACGCACATGACAAGTTTGAAGATGAGATCTTTACAGAATGTGCTTAGGATTGGGAGGAGGTAATATAGAGAAAATCTAATCTGAACATGACTAGGTTCAAAGCTATGAGATATTTACAGAATGTGGTTGGGATTGGGAGGAGGTACTACAGAGAAAATCTAACCCGAACATGACAAGGTTCAAAGCTATGAGTATGGATGAACAAGTCAAAATGAGAGAACAAGCAAATCAATAAGATCTCAGGGTTAGAGAAGAAAACAAAGCAGCAGAAGCCACCGAGGCACAAAGGAAGGGGGTGTTGTTACTAGAAATATCCCAAAGAATCATCAACCAGCTAGAAAATGATCCTCAACAAGTAGAAATGATGAGGATCACACTAGCTGACTCAATCAAAAACAAAGAGGAGATATATGGCTCAGAGTCAATACAACTGGAGGAAACCATCGGTCTAGAAAATCCCAGAGTTCCATCACCATAGGCCAAATCATCGGTGACCATTCTAACCCATTATGAAATTCCAAGAAGACCAGGTGAAACGGGTGTGCATAATCCCCTGTTTGATCTAATAACCATCTATGATGATGAAGAGAGTTCGAAGGTATCACTTGTAACTCCCATACTAGTTACAGAGGAGAAAGAACTAGGGGGGACATATGCTCCAAGCCCTGATGCATCAATTCCAAAACCTCTGCAGGATGACCATGAGGTTGAAAGTATCTTAGACACTGAACATCCCGACCTATCGAGTACCCCAAAAGATAGCTCCAAGGAATATCTAGGTGTAGGTGGGAAAAAAGATGAATTGCAACTGCCAGATATTTCCACCTCAACAATAAATCACCAAGTAAGTATGGGGCCTATCACTAACTCTTCAATTTTGTTTGATACCTCACCATTCGATGAACACCAGGTGGATTTTGAGCCATTGGAACATATGGAAGAAGTACAAGAACTAGTTCTAGAGAAAATACATACAACAAGAATCTTGGGCAACACTTTGACCTGGGGAGAACAACAAATCCTTGAGCCCGTTGATGAGGTCACTGCTATACAGGTGATCTCTTACGATAGGAAGAGGAACACTATCATGAGGAGGACCACCAAGAAAAGAAGACTCACATTGGATAGCTCGATTATCATCACCATGGAGGAGAAGTTTTCTCAACACAGAACATGTGAAGACATATGAGCTCATCGACGCAGGGATGGATATCATTGATGCCACGTTGGATTGAGAAAAGAAAGATGAAAAGGAATTGGTCGCTGCACTGAAGGATCTAGACCATATGTGCCACTTGGAAAAGTATTACCAAGACTCAATGCAGGCCCCAGTTTTTCTAAAGAGTGAGTTCCAAAATGCATATGAAAATTTCACAAGAGAAAGACATATTTTCACTGCATCTGTAGATATTATCAAGAAGATACCCTTATGGAACTGGAAACATGTTGGCACAAGGGAAGACCTAGGGTTAAACTCTAATAGTGCACCAACAAGCCCTAACTACTGGTCCTTTTGGCAATAGCTGTGGAGCAGATGTAGTCTCACCCGAAGTAGCAATAGGGGGTTGTAAGACACATGTGTCTACAACCAGAGGAAATGCAAAGTGGATTCAAAACAACACATAGAGAGCTATTTATTCTTCACCAAATTAAGTCTACTTCACACAGTTATATCCTAGATATAGCACAATAATGAAACAACAGGATAATAGAAAGTAAAGAACACAACGTCAACCACAGAGGACAACAAGATATATGTGGTTCACCCTCTCCCTAGGGCTATGTCCACAGAACTGTGTTTCTTGATATATTATATGAAAACATATAGTTTAATCTACACACTTAGCTTGTAGATATCTCTCTCTTTCTCTTCTTCTCTACCCTCCCTCTGCACCCAGCTGCAAGGTTGAACTTCGCACCCACCTGAATATCTTACAATACAATAATATTCTCACAACATAATACTCTCCTCATGCAACAACAATAATCACTCTCTTAACCCACAATGACGAACTCAGAACCAACTCATCCCAGGTCCTCTAGAACTTTATTTATACATTACATGAAAAATGTCTAGGTGTCAAAACCCTAGATCCCAAAACCCTAGGTGTCTAAAACCCTAGGTCCACTTGACCTGTAATTTCATGGCTTTGCCAGCCTGTCTTTCCTTATTTTCCGTGAGGTTCTCCAAAGCACTCATTGACATATTCTTCCTCTTTCTAAGTTGTCCACGATTCATCTTTCCTTATTGATCCATCTTCCTCGATATTCTCGTTCAACGACTCGTTTTCCCTTACTTCGCTCCTTATTTTCTACTTCTTTGACCACTTCGACCCATTCTCAGTCACTGTTCCTTCCACATAGTTCGTAGTTCACCTTTATTCCCAAAACTTCACTTTCTTCCATAACTAAGAGCCAACAACCCCCCAACACTCACATGTGACTTGTCCCGAGGCACTGCAGGTCTGAACCTTCTGTTTCAATTCAACTTCAGACTCCGCAGAGAAACTTGTGATTTATGCTCTATCCCTCCCTTTCTTGTGCAAACTATTTTTTCTGTGTCTGGTGCCCAATTTCAACAGCACCTGGTACCTAGACCCTTCCTCTTATGCTTTTACTAAGAGCTACGAGGAAACTGGTTGTCATAATACAATTTCAACCGGCTCCCATTCACTAAACCCTTCTTCCATTCTCCATTTAGTGTCTTCAACTATGCATATCCTCCTTCTGTAACATATGAAACCTCATATGGCCCAAGCCAATGTGTCATGAACTTCCCTAGACTCTTCATGAACTTGTTGTCATATACCTATACCAAATCTCCTTGCCTAAATGCTTTCTTCTTGATATGTCTATCGTGGTAGGCCTTCTCTCGTTCCTTCTATACCTGCTGATGGAATCCTACAATGAACCTATCTTCTTCCAGTTCTACCAACTGCATGATCCTTTTTTGAACAACGCCAGTGTCATCCATATTTGTGAATGTTGTGATTCTTATACTAGGAACCACATATTCCATAGGTACCACTGCTTCCAGACCATAAACTAACTTAAAGGGAGTCTGCATTGTCAACTTCTTGCAAGTGGTTCAATATGCCCATAGTACTGTTGGTACTCTCAAATCCCAATCATCCATCTTTACACTGCAAATCTTCATCAGTTTTGTATCCAAGATCTTATTGAAAGCTTCAACTATATCGTTCACTTGTGGATAGTATGGAGTGCTCTTTTGATGGCGGACTACAAATTCTAAGTCAAGGCTTCAATAGTCTTATTAATAAAGTGTGTACCTTGATCGCTCATCAGGGTCTTCAAGCATCCAAATCAGATTATGATATCATCAAATATGAATTGTGCAGCTGTAGTTTCACTATAGTCCTTAACTTCTCTTGCTTCTGCCCATCTAGGCAAATATTCTGTCGCGGTGATGATGTAACGAGCTCCTGTTCACTTCCCTAGTGGGTTGATAGGCCCCACAAAATCAATGGCCCATTTCTCAAATGATTTTAATTTTAATTGCGGTGCTAAAGGAATCTCATCTCTTCTGGAAGGTTTCCCAACTCTTTGGCATACATCACAGGCTCTGTAGTAGTCCTTAGCATCTTTGTGTAAAGTGGGCCACCAAAGGCCATCTTTGAGAACCTTTTGCGTTGTTTATTTTCATGCATAATGTCCTTCTATGATGCCCTCATGTGCTTCTGCCAAAATCAGTGGTCTTTGTGCCTCCATAACACATCTTCGCAAGATCTCATTAGGTCCCATCTTATATAGTTGTCCAACTATAAGTGAAAAATCTATAGAACAAACTACTAGTTGTTTCTTATGAATGATTGTATATTTGTGAGTTGCCATTCCTGTTGACAGGAACTGAACTATCTTGGCGAAGTTATCATCAACCTTTCTGATGGCCAACAATTGGGCATCTGGTAGTGTATCCTCCAAATTGGTAGGTTCCTCTCCATGTTCTAACCTAGACAAGTGGTCAGGTCCCTTGTTCATTCTCCCTGGCTTGACCACAATCTCAAAGTCATATTCCTGGAATAACAATAGCCATATGCATATTCTTCCCCCCAACACTAGCTTTTTGACTAGTTATTTCAACGCAGAGTGATCAGTGAACATCTTAAAATGTCCTCCAAACAAGTAGTGTCGAAACTTATGCAATGCGTACACCATTGCTAAACCTTCTCTCTCAGTGGTAGTGTAATGTATCTTAGTTGTGGATAGCTTCCTACTAGAAAAGGCTAACGGTTGTTCAATATCTCCTGCTCATGGTTGTGCTAACACGACTCCTAATGCAATAGATGAAGCATCGACATGGACATGGAATTCCTTACTCCATTCTAGGAAAACCAGAATAGGGGCAGTAACAATTTTATGTTTCATTGTGTCAAAGCCCTGCTAAAATTCCTATGACCATTGAAACTGACAATCTTTGTTTAAAAGATTTTCCATAGGTGTTGTTATCTGTGCATATCCCTTGATGAAATTTCTGTAGTATCTAGTATGTCCTAGCACAGTGCGCAGTTGTCTAACCAAAGTAGGGGGAGGTATATCAACAATGATGGAAATATTAGAAGGATCTACCAACAATCCTTGCTTACACACAATATGCCCTAGCAACACTCCAAAGGGTGAAAAAAAGATGCACTTCTTTAGGTTCAGGGCAATCTAACATTGCATGCACTTATCCAACATTAGTCTCAAAGATTCAATATGGTTTTTCAATAGGCTAAAAATAGTGCAATCATCAAAATATGCTTCCAAACATTTATGTAAAAAATCCTTGAATGCTTCGACCACCACCCTAGAAAAGATGGTTGGTGCATTCTTCAATCCTGAAGGCATTATTGTGTACTGGAAAGAACCCCATTATGTTGCAAATGTTGTCTTATGGTGATATTCCTTAGCAATCCTGATCTGGTGATAACCTGAAAATCCATCTCTGAAGGTTAAACTTCCTGTCCTCCCACATTATCTAACACTTCATAAGTAAACGATGTAGGGAATGGATCATGTAAGCAGGCATCATTCAATTTCCTCAAGTCTACACAGATTCTAATCTCTCTTGACTTCTTATATCAGACCACCATAGCGATAATCCATTCTGATTCTTCAACAGGTTCTATGATTCCTTCTTCCAACATTCTGTCTAGTTGGATCTTGCCTTTCTTCTTATACTTGGGATTCAATCTGTAAGGTCTCTTCTTGACTGGCCTTGCATATAGTTTCAAGGGGATCTTCATTTCTCCCATGGGCCCTTTAATTCCCTTCATGTATGTGAACTTGGTTGGAAACAAGTCCTGATATTCATGAAGTAGTTTTGTGATCTTATCAATGGTGGCATCATCCCAATAATATCCAACGTTTGCGAGCTTAGGTGCTTTCTCTGTTCCAATATTAACTTTATTTATTTTGATTGGTTGTCCAATGAAGGGTAGTTCGACTCTTGGTACTTCTATGTCTCTCTGTCCTTCATTTTCTGTGATGTTCACATTCCTAGGATCATCATCTTCATCAGCATTGATATTGTAACAACCTTGTGATTTTTGAAGAGGTACAGTCCATTCATCTTCTTCTTTCTCCAAAGGGGGGTTAGGTTCCTCCTCAAAGACTTTTTATCTTACAACTTGTAAAGCTTGATATACTGTGGTGTACTGAATCTCAAATAAAAATGTAGCTACAAAGTTCTGAGTCATACAGTACCAATCTAAAGTAGTGAGGTGCAGTTATGCTTGAAGATACCAATTAATAGGCATTGTGTCCAAAGTGTTAATGAATTTATGCACCCACTATTCTTGAGGAATGTTTCTCTAGGATTCCTCACAACTTCGCACATGGTCCTTCGGACAACTCTGACCTATGTATCTAACTTCGCACCCTTCGGATTGTTCTGAAAAGTGCACTATCATCAAGGTGTGACATTGCACCCAATCTGCGATGTTCTTCTTGTGTGTTCCCCACCATGTCATTGGCGTTGATTTAAAGGCTTCATCCAGTTCCAACAGTCTCTGTTGTACTGGTACAATTTCTTCAAATTCTGGTAAGAAAGTTTTTAAATGATTTAAACCATCAAATGTGGGCAGGTTACTTACTTCTGTGCCAATCCAGTGAACTTCCCTGGTCAATCTAGCACACCTCCAGGAAGAAAATTCATACATTTTGTTCTACCAATTCTCTAGTGTTTTGTCCAAATCAAATGAGCAGGCGTTGTCACTTCGCCAACTTAAATTCCTATTTTTCATAGGATTAATGTAATCTTATTGTCTTGCTTTCAATTTATATATATTCTCTAGATCGTATGCGCGGTATTCTTCTCTGATGGGTTCTGTGTATCTATGACCTTCATCAAAATCCAGAGGTGCAAAGACCCTAAGGCCATCACCTTCAAATGTCATTCTTCTTTTCTTTAATTCAACCACAATCAAATTGTTGAAATCCCAATCAATTCCTAACAACGTAGGATAAGGACAACTATCATAAACTATCTCAATCACCTCGAAGTCCGCAAACTTCCTTACCCCATCGATGTCTAGAGGGACATGATCCAGTATTCCAAAGGTTCTTATTGCTTGTTGATTAGCCATCCTGAGCCTGATAGGGGAGTAAATCAACTTAGGTTTTCCCATCAGTGCCCGGTTGGGATTATTAATACAACTGAGAGGGGGGGGGTGAATCGGTTGTATGTGAGCTTTAACAATTTTAACTCTGTTAAAATTTTATTAATCTTTCTTCATGTGGTCATCAACAATATACAACATATGGACAGTAAAGGTAAAGAACAACAGTCACACATAAAGTATACACAGAGACATATTTTTCATGAGGAAACCCAAAAAGGGAGAAAACCTCTTCTTCTTCGAAATGATAGGCAGTCTTTTAAGTTCTGTACATCATCTATAATTGAGAATCAACTCAATGTGAGGCTACTACCTCTGTTTTACAAGCTACAACTTGTTTGAGAGCACCAACTCTCTGGTTTCTCTAGCACCCACTAGAAGGAAGCATCAACTCCCTGAATATTCCAGCACCAATTGGATGGAAGCACCAACTTCCTTAATGTTCCAGCACCAACTGGATGGAAGCACCAACTTCCAGTTACACAGGCTCCAACCTGTATAACAGAAAAAACTTGTTCTCCCTTGCACCACCCTGCCACCCTAGTTTCTCTAGCTGCAACCAGATGGAAGCTACAACTTCCTGTGTTCAAGCTCCCACTTGAACCTCTGAGGACAACAGTCCTCCCAAGCACCTCCCAACCTCCCTAATGTATTAATGAATGATTACACAGATAACAACACAGATAAATCAATTCTTACCACTCTTTCTCTGTTCTGGAAGTCTGATCTTCTACAAACTGTTCTGCAATTCTTCTCTTCCTCTGTCTGTTCAGCAGGTTTTCTCTGCATCAACTTTTTCTGTCATTCTGCTCTGCTTCAACTTACTCTGTTATTCTGCTCTGCCTCCTGATTTCACTCTGCACATATGCTCAATTTCATACTGCGCATCCTCTCCTTTCCCTTTCTTACAGTTTCATTCTTTTTCATCTAGAACAAAAAACAACCCGACACAGTCTGTTTCATCTTCTTTTATACACACGGACATGACGGTTCAACTTCCCAACTCCTTAGGCAAAAAGACGACAACTGTCTAAGAAACTGAAACGCCAACTGAAACACTAACTGATTTGCAATCATGAGTCCGTTTTGCTAATAGATTCCAAACTCAGGAGTTAATCTGTGAGAAAGAATAGTAACCCTCCGATCACATTCAGGTTTTATCCGCACCGTTGGATGACCTTTATTATTCTTGCCTTTTTAAATCAGGTTTCGGCATTTCAGCATTCCTGTGCCCAAGTGTCTTGACACTTCATGTCGTGATCTTCGAAACTACGAAATGGATCTTATCTGGACTGACTCCTTCTCTTCCCGTGACCAAGGGTTGTGACCACAGCCTTATGCATAAGACGCTTTCGCGATTTCGCATATCGCAAATTCGTAATTCAAGTTGATTTGTTTCTTTTGTCTCTCCATATTGCAATTCGCAAAACTCTGACACAGAGTTGAACTAACGGTCCAGATATGAACTTGTTTCAACGGCTACGATTGGATCGCGATATCACATATCGCGAAATTAGGATTCTTGTTGCATTTGTTTCTTTTCCTCTTGATATCGCGATTCGCGAAACTCCGACAGGGGCTATAATCAACGGTCTAGATTCATTCTTGATTCAATGGCTGTGATTGAATCGCGATATCGCATATCACGATTTCGTCATTCTTGTTGCCTTGTTTTCTATTCCTCTTGATGTTGCGATCCCCGAAACTCCGATATGGAGTTACATCTACGGTCCAGATCCAAGCTTGATTTAACAGCTATGATTGAATCACCATATCACATATCGCGATTTCGACATTCTTGTTGTCAAGTGATTTTGTCACTTCAAAGTCCTGATCCCTGATACTCCATGAAGAAAATCAACGATCCAAATCACTTCTTAACTTAACGGCTGCGATTAAATCGTGAATTCGCATATCGCGATTTCGGGGTTCCTGTTGTATTGTTTATTTGACATTTCCAACACACGATCCCTGAAACTCCGACATTGACTGGAATTAATGGTCCAGATCAAAGCTTGATCTGACGGCTCAGATTTCATCGCGATTTTTCATATTGCGATTACGCCCTCTTCTCCTTGCACTTTAAAGACCGTGCATGTTCTCCTCGATCCAACGGTGGTTGGACCCTGTGCTCGGATCTGACGGCTGAGATCTGTCTCCCTCTTCAACAATCATAGATTCTTCTTCTCAAGAGATTCTTCTCAAACCTTCGCTCATTCGTTGCCTTCGATCATTCACATTCTTCTCAAACTTTCTCTCATTCGCTGCCTTCGATCATTCACTACCTTCGATCATTCACTGCTTTCAATCATTCACCTCTCTGAACTTATCTTTTGTTTTCCTATCGATTACAAACTTTTTGTCCTCATGTCATATTCATTGTTGCCATCAATGACAAGCATTCGTTGTCTGTTAAAAATTTTCCAACAATCTCCCCCTTTGGCATTAATGGCAACACAAGCACCCACATGCATTCAGATCTTCTCTCCTGCTCTTTTCTCCCCCTTTGACATCAATGTCAAAGAAGAGCCATTCTTCCCCTGATCTGTTATAAAAAATACTCCACCTGTCAACTATAAGCATCTTGGAAATACACCAGATATTCAATAAGTACTCCCCCTGACCAGGTGAACAGATTAGGCACAAGATATTATAACCCCCAACTTTTGACGAAGATATCCAAAAGGGGTTGTTGCTAATGGTTTAGTAAAGATATCAACAATCTGTTCCGTAGAAGGTATATAATTCAGTTGAACAATTATGTTTGTAACTTGTTCTCTGAGAAAATGGTACTTGATTGGAATATGCTTAGTCTTGGAATGAAGAACAAGATTCTTGGAGACACTAATGGCACTGGTGTTATCACAGTGAATTGGAATGGGATCAATGTAATTTACCTGTAGATCTGCAAGAGTTTGTATCATCCATAAAATTTGTGTGCAACAAGTAGCAGCAGCAATATATTCTTCCTCTGTAGTAGATAAAGAAATGGATCCCTGCTTTTTACTAAGCCATGCAACTAATGAGTCACCCAGAAAAAATGCTCCTCCACTAGTGCTTTTTCTCTCATCAACACAGTTTGC
>JZKD02S0675355.1:869078-909382 GCA_000966675.3 Picea glauca
ATTTCCTTCATAATTGTTAATAAGTTTATCCCACATTGCTTTGGCAGTATCAAGATGCATCACCTTTACAAACTCATCTTCAGCAAGTCCATTCAAGATAGCATTCATCCCCTTACTGTTAAAACTAAACTCTAACTTATCATCCTTGGTGGCTAGCACAACAGGCTTTGTATATCCAGTCTCTACTACATCCCAAACATCAGCACCCAAGGTCATTAAGTATGTTCTCATTCTAATCTTCCAGAAGGAAAAATTTGTTCCATAAAATAGAGGGGGATTAGAGGCTGAAGTCCCTTCATGACTTGTCATGTTTAAGATTATAGATATACCTTTAAATAAAAGGAACCCGCTTTGATACCAATTGTTGGAATTATTAATACAACTGAGAGGGGGGGTGAATCGGTTGTATGTGAGCTTAAACAATTTTAACTTTGTTAAAATTTTATTAATCTTTCTTCATGTGGTCATCAACAATATACAGCATATGGACAGTAAAGGTAAAGAACAACAATCACACATAAAGTATACACAGAGACAGATTTTTCATGAGGAAACCCAAAAAGGGAGAAAACCTCTTCTTCTTCGAAATGATAGGCAGTCTTTTAAGTTCTGTACATCCTCTATAATTGAGAACCAACTCAATGTGAGGCTACTACCTCTGTTTTACAAGCTACAACTTGTTTGAGAGCACCAACTCTCTGGTTTCTCTAGCACCCACTAGAAGGAAGCATCAACTCCCTGAATATTCCAGCACCAACTAGATGGAAGCACCAACTTCCTTAATGTTCCATCACCAACTGGATGGAAGCACCAACTTCCAGTTACACAGGCTCCAACCTGTATAACAGAGAACATTTGTTCTCCCTTACACCACCCTGCCACCCTAGTTTCTCTGGCTGCAACCATATGGAAGCTACAACTTCCTATGTTCAAGCTCCCACTTGAACCTCTGAGGAAAACAATCCTCCCAAGCACCTCCCAACCTCACTAATGTATTAATGAATGATTACACAGATAACAACACAGATAAATCAATTCTTACCACTCTTTCTCTATTCTGTAAGTCTGATCTTCTACAAACTGTTCTGCAATTCTTCTCTTCCTCTGTCTGTTCAGCAGGTTTGCTCTGCATCAACTTTTTTTGTCATTCTGCTCTGCTTCAACTTACTCTGTTATTCTTCTCTGCCTCCTGATTTCACTCTGCACATATGCTCAATTTCATACTACGCATCCTCTCCTTTCCCTTTCTTACAGTTTCATTCTTTTTCATCCAGAACAAAAACCAACCCGACATAGTCTGTTTCATCTTCTTTTATACACACGGACATGACGGTTCAACTTCCCAACTCCTTAGGCAAAAAGACGACAACTGTCTAAGCAACTGAAACGCCAACTGAAACACTAACTGATTTGCAATCATGAGTCCGCTTTGCTAACAGATTCCAAACTCAGGAGTTAATCTGTGAGAAAGAACAGTAACCCTCCGATCACATTCAGGTTTTATCCACACCGTTGGATGACCTTTATTATTCTTTCCTTTTATATCGGATTTCGGCATTTCAACATTCCTGTGCCCAAGTGTCTCGACACTTCATGTCGCGATCTACGAAACTCCGAAATGGAGCTTATCTGGACTGACTCCTTCTCTTCCCATGACCAAGGGCTGTGACCACAGCCTTATGCATAAGACGCTTTCGCGATTTCGCATATCGCAAATTCGTAATTCAAGTTTCTTTGTTTCTTTTGTCTCTCCATATTGCGATTCGCAAAACTTCGACACGGAGTTGAACTAATGGTCCAGATATGAACTTGTTTCAATGGCTACAATTGGATCGCGATATCACATATCGCGAAATCGGGATTCTTGTTGCATTTGTTTCTTTTCCTCTTGATATCGCGATTCACAAAACTCCGACAGGAGCTATAATCAACAGTCTAGATTCATTCTCGATTCAATTTCTGCGATTGAATCGCGATATCGCATATCACGATTTTGGCATTATTGTTGCCTTGTTTTCTATTCCTCTTAATGTTGCAATCCCTGAAACTCCAATATGGAGTTACATCTACGGTCCAGATCCAAGCTTGATTTAACGGTTGTGATTGAATCGCCATATCGCATATCGCGATTTCGACATTCTTGTTGTCAAGTGTATTTGTCACTTCAAAGTCCCGATCCCTGATACTCCATGAAGAAAATCAACGGTCCAGATAACTTCTTAACTTAACGGCTGCGATTAAATCGTGAATTCGCATATCGCGATTTCGGGGTTCCTGTTGTATTGTTTATTTGAAATTTCCAACATGCGATCCCCGAAACTCCGACATTGACTGGAATTAATGGTCCAGATCAAATCTTGATCTGACGGCTCAGATTTCATCGTGATTTTTCATATTGCGATTACGCCCTCTTCTCCTTGCACTTTAAAGACCGTGCAGGTTCTCCTCGATCCAACGGTGGTCGGACCTTGCGCTCGGATCTGACGGCTGAGATCTGTCTCCCTCTTCAACGATTAGAGATTCTTCTTCTCAAGAGATTCTTCTCAAACTTTTTCTCATTCGCTGCCTTCGATCATTCTCATTCTTCTCAAACTTTCTCTCATTCGCTGCCTTCGATCATTCACTGCCTTCGATCATTCACTGCTTTCGATCATTCACCTCTCTGAACTTATCTTTTGTTTTCCTGTCGAATACAAACTTGTTGTCCTCATGTCATCTTCACTATTGCCATCAATGACAAGCATTTGTTGTTTGTTAAAAATTTGCCAACATGCCCAGGTCTGCTTCGTCATAACATTGACTTCTGACCCTAAGTCGAGGACCACATAATCTATGTCATAGTCTCCAATATGAGCATTAAGGTGTAGTTCCTTGTTTGTCCTTCTCTTTCTAGATAATTGATGTACTGATATATTCAACAGAGGTTCTACCTTCCCTGGCTCATACTATCTGATCAAGTGTTCTATTTCTTGCATGGCTCTTTCATTCTTAATCAAATCAATGAACATATACAAGAAACTGACAAGCTTTCTTACCTATTTTCCTTCACCATGTGATGTAGACTGATCGAATGCCAGAGGCATCCCAAATTCTCTTACTTCTGGTTGTATCTTTGATGAAGAAGCCTGATCTCTTCCAAATTCTCTTCTTGCCTCTTCAAACGTCTGCTTTTCTTTCCATGGATCAAACACTTGTGTCTTCTTTGTATCTCTTTTGACCCTATATTCTTTTGTAGTCTTTTCTGGAGTCACCCTGTCTTCTCCTATAACAATGCCTCCTCTAGTAATAACAATGACTCTGGGATCCTCTCCATGAGGTTCTGCTGATATTAGTTGTACTTTCTAGTTTCCTCCTCGTCTCTCCTAAAGTTTGGCTAACAGCACGGGACAATCTTCAATGACATGTTCAAATCAGTTACAGCAGCTGAAAGTGGTACAAGGATTATGACAGTCCCTTTCCAAGTGTCCTAGTTGTGCACAGTTGTAACAAATGATCTTACCTCAACCTCGACCCATGCCTCCTCCTCATCCTCCTCCTCATCCTCTTCCTCTGAATCCACCTTGAGGGTTGAAGTTTCCTCTTCCTAGAGAATTAAATTGCGTAACATTTCCCTCATGCTGCATCTCTCCTTGAATCCTATATGTATCTCTTGACCTTTCATGCAAGAGGTCATAATCCCTACAATCCTTCTCATCATGCCCCATATATTTACAGAATGTGCTGTAAATATTGGTAGGTGTCTGGACATATTTTTTCATGTAATAGAATTCACCAGGGCGATGTCTATTTCTACATAACTTGCATCAGGGTAGAGTAACATGCTTCAAAGGGATCGAAGCTACAGAGGCCAAGTACTCATGAAATAGGGGACAATGTTCCTTGTCATTGCCCTTTGACTTGCATATGATACACCAGATGTCGTCTCTTTTATATTTTCCATTTTATTTATTCATATCCTCAACCTGCAAAGATAAGCTAGTTAGTTGATTCAAAATTTGACTCATACCTGAGTTGTATTCTCCCATAGGGGATGATTCTAGATTCATGGCGATCTCCAATGCCTCATCCTACGAAGAGACCTTCTGTTGCATAAGAGGAACTCTGATGTGTGGCAAGAGGGCAGCAATGAACCATTCCTTCTTTTACTCATCTAGGATCTGAAAACTCAGTCGGCCTGTCAAGGTCTTAAACCTCTTATGAAACTCCCAAACAGGTTTAGCTACTCTCTGCTTGATTTCTTTCAGTTTTGTAATGCACTGTGACTTGGACTTGGGTTTCTTGAATTCTGCACTCAATGCAGTCTTGATATCATTCAGCGGTTTAGGCTATACAACTCCTTTAACAAACTTCATGTACCAGCTTAGTGTGCGACCTCTCAAGGTAGTACTAAACTGATCTCTCTTAAAAATTTCATCATTGATTTTCTTAATACTCCATACATCTTCGCATAAAAACTAGTGTTGATCAAGATATTCATATCCATCTCCTCTAAAGATAGGTAGCCTCATTTCATCTGCCATAGATATTCCTAGGTTTCTTGACTGAATATGTACTAAACTACTAGTAGCAATGCTCTAAGTGCTCTGATAACTCTAACTACTCTGGTTACTTAGCGCTGCTAAAATAACAGGAGGAGTAATAGTACTTACTTTGACAGTCAGTGCAGTTCCTAAAGTTTCTGATTCTTCTCATTGAGGTTCTTCAATCTTCTCTTCCTCTACCCTAGAAAACTCTGAATGTCCCTCGTTCAATAACTCTTCTTCTTTTCCACTATAGAACCCTTCGTCTTGTGCCAGTAGTTTGTGATTCTGATCAAACAGATTTACTAGAGGAACCTCTCTGAAGTTTCTTAGACTACGCGTATGTCCCACCTCTACATCGTTGTCGCTGTCTGAGTTCTTGAACATTAAATTTTCAATCTAATCACTTAATTTATCTTCAATATGTTCTTCTCATGCAAAAGCATCTTTATCTTCAACTTCAAAAAGTGTAAAAATTTTCCTCTCAGACCCTTAAATAAATACCTCTCTGCTTGGCTATATGACTCTACTCTGTCAATAGAAAACTCGGTAATGTACCCTCCAATAGTGCTATCAAACCAGTGATCTACTACTCTTGACATGACGTTATCAACTCTCTTTACCTTCTTGATCAATGCCGACATCCAAACCATAGGTGGTCTAGATCTGATCTCAAAATGGGTATCTGCTAACCTGGCTAACCACTTGTATAGCTCCTTATGAATTACTCCAAAGAAAATCTCATGTATATCAGTAAAGATATACCTTCCCAACCAATCATTTGTACTAATAATAGGTTTTTTATTTTGAGCTTCAGCGAAGTCTCTCTCTTGTTCTTTTATCCAATTCTAAATATCTGTCTTCGATGGAAACCACCTTGACATTATCTCAAGAATATCCTGGTCCTGGCAACAAAACCATTTTTTGGCAGAGGGACAGACCCAGTGTTCAACTCTAACAGAACACCAACAAGCCCTAACTACTGGCCCTTTTGGCAACACCTGTGGAGTAGATGCAGTCTCACTCGAAGTAGAAATAGGGGGTTGTAGGACACAGGTGTATACAACAAGAGGAAATGCAAAGTGGATCCAAAACAACACACAATTAGCTAGTTATTCTTTACCAACTTAAGTCTACTTCACACAGTTATATCCCAGATCTAGCACAATAATGCAACAACAGAACATAAAGTAAAGAACACAACATCAACCACAGAGGACAACAAGATATACGTGGTTCACCCTCTCCCTAGGGCTATGTCCACAGAACTGTGTTTCTTGATATATTATATGAAAACATATAGTTCTATCTATGCACTTAGCTTGTAGATATCTCTCTCTTTCTTTTATTCTCTCCCCTCCCTACACACCCAACTGCAAGGTTGATCTTCACACCCAACTGAAGATCTTACAATACAATAATATTCTTACAACACAATACTCTCCTCACACAAAAAAAATAATCACTCTCTTAACCCACAATGACAAACTCAGAACCAACTCATCCTAGTTCCTCTAGACCTTTATTTAAACATTACATGACAAACGTCTAGGTGTCAAAACCCTAGGTGTATAAAACCCTAGGTCCACTTGACCCGTAATTTCAGGGCTTCGCCAGCCTGTCTTTCCTTCCTTTCCGTGAGGTGCTCCAAAGCACTTGTTGACGTCTTCTTTCTCTTTTTGAATCTTCCACGATCCATCTTTCCTTGATGATCTGTCTTCCTTGATCTTCTCGTTCAATGACTCATTTTCCCTTACTTCACTCCTTATTTTCTGCTTCTTTGACCACTTTGACCCATTCTCAGTCACTGTGCCTTCCACGCAGTTCGTACTTCTCCTTTCTTCCTAAATATTCACTTTCTTCCATAACCAAGGCCCAACAAAAATTGTAAGGACGTGGAGAGATGGTATGAAAAGGAATACTAAGTTGTAGAATGAATTGACTACATCAACACAGTGTAGAAGGGTCGAGACACAGAGGAGCATGGAATTCAAGTGTTGATGGATAGTAGCATTTCTTGGATTAGGAAAGTAGCCGAATATTGGGTAAGTATGGCCTAGTAACCTCAATAAGAAATACAGAAGAGACAGACTGAGAGTGAAAGAAGATGGGAAAATATCAATCAGGAGAGGAGAGACATTAGCCTCCAAGAGTTCGGCTCACTCAAAGACTTCATCGAATTGCATGACATAGTCAAACAACATGCATAATAATACTTAGCATGGGGAGTGGATATCATACAGGTGGCAAGCATGACACTGACTCAAATATTTTTTTTTATGGAACATCCGATCAAGGCTCGTGCAGTTCTGCAGTGTTTAAGTGCCAAATTCATCAAATACAGAGAATGGGCAGTAGAAGTGAAGGAAACCCTTTTAGCCTCAATGGATCAACAAAAATCCTTGCATGATAACACATGCGAGGATCTCTTCACCAAGTGGTCAGAATACGAGAAGAGTTATCCACTCTAGTAGAACCACGAGATGATTTCCAGAGAACAAAGAGATCAAATTCCACATGGAAATCTTTTGTTTTACTTAACACAAACGTGTAGGAGCTATTTTTAGTTAGTGATTCTTTATAAATAGAGGGATTGACCTTTTGGGAGGGGTCTATGGTTTTGGGAAAAGACCCTTTTTTTGAGAATTGTAAAGAACTATTTCTGAGCAACCTTAATTGAGAAGTTTTGTTTAGAACCAGAGACAAAATTTTGTTTTTTTTTCATCAAAGGAATTATGTGATTGGATTGAGGAGGAGCTACTTCCAAATTTTATTTCATTAGTCGATGCTGTAACGAGTAAGATTTTATGAATCTATTGATAAGATATTTGTTTCAATATTTTAATAGTTCTTTTTTTGTTAATGATGAAAAGAAAATCGTGGTGTTAATATGTGATTGATGGTGGATCTAAGGAAACTATTTTCCTTGCACTCATCTTATTGCATGCATATTCTCTTTCAATAATTGTATCTCGGTCACTGTTGAAATACCATCAAGTTAATTTATTATTACTAGACTTGTAATAGGCGTGAATATTGTTTCCTGCATGCTAGAGCACGAGGGTTATCCCAGGCTCAGCCTTCTTTAGTAGTTAAGAATCACTTCTATCAGTTGGTTTATACCATCACACCTTACTTTATCAAACTCATATAATAAAAGGAAAAGGAAAAAAAAAATGTTTAATCTGAAGGAGGAATTTTCACAGAAAGATATTATGTCAATCACTAAGTAAAGCCCATCGACAAATTAGCTAGATCGAAATCTCTGGAGAACCATTCCACCCATCAAATGTTGTAGAGTCTAATTGGGCCTCTAAGGCGGGTTTGGTTCCTACTGTTGATTTAAAGGGATCTCAAACCCCTCAACACGTACCTAGCCCCCAGTTGGGTCATGTCACTACTAAAACAACACATTAAAAAACTATGTTACTAAATCTATATGAGGAAACAATACTCAGCATGACATTCATTCACATGTAATTGTCTATGCTTCCAACAAACATAAATATAATTGCTTAACTGTCAATAGAACACCTAAATAACATACAAAAACGTTCAACCACATAAGCAAGGATTTAAATGCATCATTCTTCTCACAACAAGCAATAATAACCAAATATAACTTTGAGTAAATTGCACAACAATTGTATCAACAATTAACATGAATAAACACGTCACATAAGAAAACTTATGTTAATGTAATGTGCAACCCACTGCAAAGGAATAACATTCCTCACAACTGTAGCCTCAATTATCTAGTTTTCAAAAACAAGAAACCCCCAAGTTGGGGCTATGAATCCACGAGATATGATGGTCTCTAAGGTTGACTAACGCCCCCCTCTCAACATTCAAACTCACAGCTAATCCCAGTCCACCAAAACTCTTCCCCTCAACCTACACAACCTAAGGGATGGAATCCCCCTTCACTGCTTGTAGTCCCTCAGGCTTTTCCAATCCCCTCCAGGGCTTCTAGCATGGGTTGGACAGGAATTATTCTTGTTGAGACTTTAGGAATTTCACACCTGCAACACAAATTCACCCAACAATTAAAACACATTCTTCTTGGACGAATTTCGAACAACTTGTCTCTCCCAGGCACACAATCTCTTTCTCTACGAAATTGCAGCTCCAAATAGCAACCAAACATGTCCATAATGACTTCCTACAAGCTCTCACACTTAGAACACCATTTTTAGACAAAACAATCCATGTAAAAAAATATCCCTATGCCAAAAAAAGTGAATGCATAATTTTGGTCCCCTCCCCATACAAATTTCCTCTCTTTCTCTTTCTTTCTTGACTTTCACTCTTCCTCAAGATGATTTTACTCAACCCCCATGCTCTTAATAACTATGGGAAGTGACTCTCACACCAACCTTCTTACATGAATTCGTTGATTGGGCTCTAGAACACTCAACAACTAATGGAAGGTTCATGGCAAGAATAATTTAGAGAAAAATAGGAAATGGATTTTGGTTTAATAGATATGGGTAACTCTCCCCCCCTTGGACCCCTACCATCTCTTGTGGATACTTATCCCCAAATCTCTGTATGTGTCCATCTACAACTGATGATACATTTCATTCATTATATTTCAATTTACATCATTTACATATTGGCTACCGACCATACACTACATTTACAATATACATTGATTGGCTCTTGGCCACATACTACATTTACAATACACATTGCTAGTTTGGGGTTTGAAAATGGGGATGCTACATTCCCATCCCTCTACAAACTGAATTTCCATCAATGCACATAACCATATAGTGTACACATCAACATATATAAAACATTACATCAAAATACTTGATAATTCCACAACTTCATGACAGATTCAACAATTCCAACCAACAACTCCATTTTCCCCTCCACCCATACATTAGTTGGATAGGAAATCTTAGAGTTGTGGCTCCAGGAAATCCATCTGCCAAAATCAATTCTTCTTTCATTTTTATACAATGTACATTCAATATCTTCAAAATTAAAAAAAAAACTTTATAGATTTTTCTCCCGCATGGCTTTCTCGTGCTCCCATGTAGCGTCTTTAGGGCCATAACATGTCCATTGAACCTTTACCAATCCTATGTATTTATTCCCGGGCACTTTGATTTTCTAGTCCAGGATGCGCACTGGTTCCACCCAGAAATTCATTTTGTCTTCCACCTAGATCACACTCCAATCAATCACATGATTAGGATTAGGGACATACTTTTTCAACAAAGATACATGAAACACGTTATGAATTCTCATGGATGCAGGTAATGCTAGAATGTATGCAAGTGGTCCTATCTTTTCTAAGACCTCAAAAGGCCCAAAATATCTCACTACCAACTTGGGAAACTTCCAAATTTCAACGAACTTTTCTTGGTGTTATAACCCTAGTTTGCACTAGACATGCTTACCTGGCATCAGGCCATCTCAGATTCCTTCTTTGCCAAAACATTATGGAACAACTCTTCTTAAAAACACCTTTTATAAAGGATCACATGCCCTGCTCCATTACTGCATGCATGTACACACTAGCTAACTTAAAACAGTCCGTGTGTACCTACAAAAGAACGAAAAAAGGAAAGTTGTTGATGGAACACACAACTTTGGGTGAGTTAACTAAACCTTTTGGCCATGCATGGTCGAGGGTTTGACCAAATACCTAGATTCTTCTATCCTATAAAAGAAGGGTTAGGGGTCCCACTTGAAAGGGAGAATCATAGTAAAGAAACTATACCCGATTGCGCATTCCCTTTGTCCCAACCTTTAGCCATCCTTGTGTAAAGAGAAATATAGAGCAAAGAAGTTGAAGGACAGTTGAAGAGGAGCCTCGGACCAGTTTCGTGGAGTAGTGGTCAGCTTCATCATTATAATTTGATTTGTTGAAGTTAATAATAAAGAAGTACTTTTCCCATCCCACCATATGAGGTATTTATGGTTTATTGCATACATGTTGATTGAGGTAAAGAAGTACAACCCGCGTGTACATGCTAGCTGAGGAAGCGTCAGTCGCGTGTATGATTCAAGAAAATTTCTTTTATAGAGGCATTCATCCTCTACCCTGTTAAAATTAGTCCTTCTCAGGGATTTCCTGGAACTCTTTCTAGTCTTTATTGTTAGTAGTCTATAGCTTAGGTTTCACCTCAGATTGGTTTGTTCTATGAAGTTTTCCTTGAATTGTTTTCTTTTTTCTGTTAAAGTAAGTGTCTGATTCTTCAAGAGATTCTTGTTCTCAGTACCAGTAGTCTCTGCCTGGGATGGCTTGCTTGGATTTTCATTTGTCTCAGAGTTTCATATATACATGCGACCTGTATAAGCCAGCATGCATGTACACGTGCTCTAACTTTACACAGCTCGTGTGTACACGCTTACTGTTGAACTGTCAGCAGTGTGCTTGTGGGGAGAATTTTTGTTGAAGGTGAGGCAGTCATCCTTTCCTTTGACAAGAGTCATACCTCTTAGGTTTTTGGGTCTCTGTCATAGTAGTTAGTAACTTAGGTTTGATCACAGCAATAGCTTTCTTTTTTCATTTAGAAGTTTTCCTCAAAATTTTCTTTTATAGGGTTTTTAGACAAGTGTTAGAGTCCAATTTTAATTTTCTTGTGTGTGATTTTTAAAGTGACTCTTTGTGATCTGTTCGTAGGCCAAAAGTTTTCTTGGTTTTGACTTTTTGATATATTTACTTCTGGCTTTGTGAGAATTCAAATAAATAAAAAATCTTTTATTTCTTTGTTTGGTTAAAAAGTGTTGTTTTGCATTAGTAACCAGGGAAAAGTCTTTTCTTTCATAAGTTCTTGAATTTTTACTTAGATCATAAGTAGCTCGTAGTCAAGTGAAATCGTTCTTTGAGTTCGTTTTTCAAGGATCTTAGAAAAAGAAATTAATTTTGAAAATTTGTTTAAGAGTTGAGTTAAGTAAAGGTTTTTTGTTTCCATCTTTCTATTTATTTTTCTTTCGTCTTTCAAACATCACTAGTTTCACTTTCATAACCTTTGAATTAAGACAAGCCATAAGAATTAACACTAAATATAAAATTCATTAGACTTTTTATGTTTGCAGTGTCAACCAACTAGTTTAGGGTTAGGGCCTTGAATTAGCTTGGAGAGGAAACTCTTCAAGGCCATTAAAATCAAACATTGGAGTCTGAGTTAGGGAGTGTCAAATTCTAGTATCACGAAAGTTATCTGGGACCCCCCTCTAACACAGAGGATAAACATGAGGTCATGTGTGGAAAGGTAGTGGTGATAACCCCTCCAAAGATGGACCAATCATAGTGGAGAACACATATAGAGGGCTTGTCTTGGGATTCTGTCGATTGCATTTGCCACGGAGCTTTGTGGGTCTCGAATCCGTTCGAGGTCCTCAGTTTTCTTCCAGACCACTTGATTTCAATACCCTTGACAGGTTTCGGGCTTGATACCCTTCTCATTATGGTCTACCCGACTTTCGATTATACCCGCCTGGTGACTGTTTGCGTGCTGGCAACCTAGTTACCTATCTTTTTAGGGACATACACAGGTGACTACGGGGGTATACCATGGTACCTAGGACAGACATCAGGCCATTCTTTGTAGAGTATACCATGAGTTTTCTTCCATGTTTGAGTTTCACTTGCACCAGTAAGTTGCTCTAGTGTTGGTTGTTGTAATTGTTCTTCCAATTAGTTTAGTGTTTGCTTGTTTTATCTAGTAGGGACTTTTTTTAGTGTGTGTTGTTTTTTGAATGAATAGAAATCCCTAGAGTGTCTTTGATCTTCTCACATAGTGGAGGATCACAAGCTCCTCCAGTCACGAAGGCTTTTGTGCCTATCATCGGTTACACTGGAGCCACCTCCACCACCACTAAGGCAAAAGCTAGACCAACAAGGGTCTTTTGAAGCGACCGGGTCACAAGACATTGTGCCCGACCAAAATCTGGAGGAAACGATTGTTTTAGACTTTGGAGCAAAAGCTCTTGGTCCACCTGAAAATCCAACCATTGATCTTTTGGCACCCATCATCATATCAATTCACCCTTACGAGTGCCAGACAGTGTCCCACACAGCAATGGAAACAAATGTTGTCACTCCTTTTGGGAATTCTTCAATTCCCACTACAGTTGTTACCACAGGATATTTTCCACCTCCTAACCCACCATCACCGATCTAAGCCACCACAGTCTCGATTGCCTCTACCTTGCATAGTGGTCTGATCCCATCTATAGTGGCGGCCACAACCCCTTTTACACCAAGTGTGACAGACCCTCCGTTCTCATATGGGATGCCTAGCTTAGGTACAAGTCTTGTACTTTCCTACTCCACTTCACAGACTTTAGGTCTAGGGGTAGGGAGATCTAACGCTCCTCTGCAAGGCCACATGGGGGGAACTTCAGCTCCTTTTAACATTTTCCCTTACGGGGGAATTCATATACCTCCTTCGTCCCCTTCACTCGGTGGCACACATTAGCAATCCGTCGGGCCACTTGCACACCATAGTTTATTTGAAGCAGGGAGTCAAGGACCACCTTTGCATAATATGTCGGTAGTTTCAACATCGTTTTCTTTGTTCGGTGCATTTTGTAACAATTCCTTCTCGTCAGCTGCTTTCCCGACTAGGGGCAATCCCGATTTCGGACAACCTATTCCTATGCAGGGTACTATTCTTGCACAAGGGGAAAACCTAGGAACTTCTTCCACATTAGGGCCTTGGAATTCTTGGCAGAGATTCGTTCCCTCATCAAGAATGCTGATCTGGGGAAATTCTTTTCACAATCAATGGAACCTCAGACAAGGTACTATGCCTATCCCCATTGGATCGGCATGGGGCAACCCTTCCCAAAGTCCTCAGAATGTAATGCATGCCCAACCATCTACGTCCTATTTTGGGAATCAGTTGATGATGTCTCCTTACATGCAGAATCCGTACGTTGGTCATGGCCATGGTTTTTACTAGAACCCAGGCCAGCAGCCAAAATATTCCTGGCAACCTGGTGTCAGTCAAACTCCATGTCCCTTTTTCCTAGGTTATCACCAACAACCCAAACTACCTTTCCTGGCAACCTTGCATTTGCCAGATTTGACAAGGTTATTGAATGACCCTATCTATCATGATCTGTGCTGGCCCCCTATGCCAATGAAGTTTCCTTCGGACATACCAAAGTTCGAAGCCAAGCCTAACGAAGATACAGGAGATCATGTGACTACCTTCCATCTTTGGTGCTCATCTAACTCATTAAAAGACGACTATGTACAGTTGTGATTGTTTCAACATACTCTCATTGGGAGTGCCACGAAATGGTACATTGAGCTCGACCGCTCAATATACTCTTCCTTCGGTGAATTGGAAATGGCTTTCTTAAACCATTTCCAATTACCTGTGAGATACGACACTGGCATAGAATTGCTGGTCAATTTCGCACATACAAAAGAGGACCATATCTCTGACCACATCTGAGAATGGAGACACCGGAAGAGTTTAATTAAGGTTCCATTCCCACCAACATTCTTTCTTGAGTGGTTCCTTAAGTCTTTGGTCCCATAGTTATCCAAAGATGTCGCAACGTTGAGAGTATTTTTTGAAGAAGACGCCATCATGAGAGCTCAATAGCTTGAGCTAATCTATTCTCAGTCTGGTTTATTATATGAGATCTTTCCAGATGTGCCACATGCCGACGGTATTGTTGGTTCAACAGAAACAAAGCCCGCATAGCAACTGACGAAGCAATTGCAGCAATTGTCTATACAACACACAACGGCTAGACAAACTACTGTTTTGGCTGCTCCCCCTACTAAAACATCGGATGTACACATAGTGCAATAAACAAATCCAAAGGCCACCCAGCAGCCCGAAGGAAAGAAAAAACAACAAAAGAAGGGTAAGGGGAATAAGAAACCCACTAATAATGTTGGCGGGGGAAACACTGAGAAACAGAAGGCGAGGTATCTATGCAACCTGTGCGCGAAAGACCACTCGACCCACCAATTTCCTTGGCTTGGAGAGGCCCAAACGTTTGTGACACAACAACAACCTGTTGTGTTAACCAATCCATTTTAGCATGGACAAAACCTAACCCAAGCCTCTACAAGCGCGGAAGGGGGCAGTCAAGGACCTTCTCCGTGTTCGAACAATCCCGCATCTACGAATGTGTATATGATGAAGGGTGATTCTTTTATATTGACTAGAGTGCATGACTATAGTAAACCAAGAAATTCTGAGAAGGGAAAAGAAGCCAAACTCCCATCTCTTCCTTTACAAATTGAGAAGACTTTGGGCAAAACAATGACACGCATCCCAAAGGGTGCATTCAAAAAATCTTCTTACAACCCAAACGCAAGGACCGCCCAAAACTATTTTGTGGTGGAGGATTTTTCTCAAACTCCTTGTGTGATGTCATCTTTGGAGGTCCTCCAAAGCTACCCTTCCCAGAGGAAATCTTTGTTAACCGCTTTAGGATCTACCGAGACTTGTAATACGGGTACCATCATGCTCGATACAACCGACTTAAAACCTTGTCTGCCTTACCATGTAGTGTTTTAGATAGTAGTGGCTCACCCCACGAAAACTTTTACTTGAAATATTTTCCGCATGGTGGTTGATGACGGTGCCTTGACATGCGTTATGTCATTGGCATGTTGGAAGGCCATTGGCCAGCCCATTTTTTCTCCGTCACCTACTCTTCTCATTGCTTTCAACGGTCATTCATTCCGACCACATGGTATCATTCCCTCTTTCCCCGTGCAGTTAGAAGGGAAGACCATGTGCGTTGAGGTAGAAGTAGTCGACGCATACCTCGACTACAATCTCTTGTTAGGAAGGAGTTGGACTTATGGCATGCAAGTAATGGTTGCTACATTTTTTCGGGTCTTGTTATTTCCACATGAGGACCGGATTGTGACCATTGATCAACTGTCTTTCTCTAGACCTGACCCTTCATTGGGGTTGTCCGAGGTCCCGATGATTGATAATCCTCAACCAGGCATAGTCAACGTAGGGGTTGGTTTGTGCCCATCTTTGATGGGTACCTTCAGCTACCCACCCCCTCAAGGCGATGTCAAGTTCATATCCGACCACCATAAGGTTGAGATTTTCCAAGTTTCATCGTTTCACATGACTTTCTTAAACGATCCATGGATACTTCCTTCTCCATTGGCCACGATCGATGGGACAGGGCACATGGGCATGTCAATGCCCTTGTCTGCAGTTGAAGTAGCATACTATTTAGTCCAGCAAGCTTCAACCAACATAGATCCAACTCCTGCACAAGAGTTAGATCTTCTTCTAGAGCCTATTTGGGCTCAAGGTTCTCTCACTGACACCGATTCATTAGACTTAGTATTTCCCTCTGATGATGTAGTAATTGAAGCAATGACTAGTTCGGACAAACCCTGGGATGATCTTCATCACAGATCATACTTCCTCCCAGAGTTAAGAAGAATTGAAGCTGGAGAATTTTCCTTGACTATGACTGGAGATAGGTCTTGTCCTATTAATCCCTTAGCTACACACGAGGTCTATGCTGAGGGTAATATGGCAACCATCGCTGAAACCATACTGATCAATATCTCCAGAACCCCTGGTGTCATGGAGAATGTTTTCATAGGAGCTGACTGCTCCCCCGGAGAGATTTGAATCTACACAGATCTATTTAAAGAATTATGCGACATTTTTTCCTGGTCTTATGAGGAAATGCCAGGCATCGATCCAAAAATAGTCGAACATGAAATCACAACTTATCCAGATGCCAAGCCTGTTCGGCAGAAGCTTCGTCCAGTTAATCCCAGGAAAGTAGTAGCCATTAAGGTTGAAGTTGAGAAACTGCTAAAATCCAGTTTTATCTATCCTATCCATTTGACCCAATGGGTGTCAAATCCTATGCCGGTCAATAAAAAACAAGGCATGATTCGTGTATGCACAGAATTCCATGATTTGAAGAAGGCCTATCCAAAAGACAATTTTCCCACACCATTCATCGACCAGATAATTGATGAATGTGCGGGTTGCGAGGCCTTCTCTTTCATGGAAGGTTTTTCGGGATATAATCAAATACAAATCAAACCCGAAGACCAACAAAAAATGGAATTCATTTGTACATGGGGTACATTCACGTATAGTAAGATGCCCTTTGGTCTCAAAAATGTTGGAGCGACCTTTCAACAGGCCATGTCTTTTTCTTTCCATGACCTCAAGCATATAGTAGAGGCTTATTTAGATGATTTAGCATCTCGATATCATAAGAGAAAGGATCATCCCACACACCTATGACTTATCTTTGAGTGTTGTCGCTACTTCTGGATTCACTTGAATCCAAACAAGAGTAGCTTTTGCGTAACCTCGGGACGTTTTTTAGGTTTCATAGTGTCAACAACAGGGATCATGGTTGATCCTCTCAAGGTTGAGGCAATAATTCAGTTGCCTCCCCCATGCACAATCCTTCAACTTCAGAGTCTACAGGGAAAGGGGAATTTTTTAAGACGTTTCATCACCAACTATGCTGAGATCACAAAGGGATTTATGCGCTTGCTGAAGAAAGATGTTCCTTTTCATTGGGACGATGCCGCTCAATGCTCTTTCGATGCGTTGAAACATGCCCTCACGACTGCCCCTCTGCTTCGGCCACCTAACTATAAAAATGATTTCTTATTATACCTGGATACAACAGAGTCAATCATCGGCATGGTCTTAGTTCAGGAAGATGACTTGTTCTCAGAATATGTGATTTATTACCTGAGCCACGGCCTCGTAGGACCGGAACTCAATTATTCTCATATCGAAAAACTTGCATTGGCAGCAATCCATGCTATTCAATGGTTCCGTCATTATGTTCTGTTTCACAAGACCACCGTCATTGCTATCGTAAATCCATTCCAGTACATGTTGACATGACGGGTAATAGGCAGGAATATTAGTAGATGGATAGTCATCCTCTAGGAGTTTGACTTAGATTTCATTTCAGCAAAATCCAAAAAGTCACTGGTCTTCACAGAACTTATTTCGGAACTTCCAGTTGAGTCAAGTGATGTTGTGCCTGAAGAGTCGCCTATCAAAGGAGATATATTTTTGATCACATCTTCGGATCCCTGGTACATAGATATACTTATCTATCTCCAGACTTTGAAGTTCCCCACCTCTGCTTCTTGTGATGAGCATAGATGTATACGCCATCAGGCTAAGAATTATCTCATACTCGATGATACATTGTATCAAAGAGGTGTAGACTACATCCTGCACAGATGTCTCACTCATGAAGAAGCAGTTATCGTGCTTAACGATTGTCATACCAGAGCGTGTGGCGGTCATTTTTCTGGGTTGCAACAGCCCAAAATATTTTACAAGTAGGTTACTTCTGGATGACACTAATCAAATATTGTATCGAATCGGTCAAGAAGTGCCACCCATGTCAGATCTTCTCTCGAAAGATGAGGGCACATACCTCTCCCTTGTTTCCTGTCATCACAGTTGATCCCTTCACCAAGTGGGGGATTGATTACATTACATGCAACGCTCCTTCAACAAGGGTGCACCGTTATATCATCATAGAGGTAGAATACTTCACGAAGTGGGTTGAAGCTATGCCAACATTTAAATATGATGGAGAGACTACGACTCTCTTTTTATTCAACCATATAATAGCTAGGTTTGACGTCCCGAGGGAGATTGTCACTGACCATGGCAATCACTTTCAGAACCAGATGATGACTGATTTAACATCAAAGCTTTGGTTATGGAAAGAACATTCATAACCCTACTACCCCCAAGCAAATGGTCAGGTGGAAGCTGTAAATAAATCTCTTAAGACCATCCTACAGCGAACGATCAACTCAGCCAAGTTAATTTGGCATTTGATGTTATACTCAGCATTATGGGCTTACCGAACATCTGTTAAGACTGCAAATGGTTTCTCACCTTTTCAACTCGTTTATGGGCTAGAAGAAGTCTTTCCTATCGAATGTCAGATCCTGTCCCTAAAGTTGGCAGTACAATTATTGCCAGACACTTCTCCACTTGAAGAATGGTTATTATACCTTGAGCAGCTCAATGAGTAGTGTCGTGATGCATCCCTGGCCAACGAGGCTCACAAACATAAATTCAAGTGTCAGTATGATAGGTCCGTTCATCCTCGTATTTTATTTGAAGGCGACCTTGTCCTGGTCTATGACCAAGATAAGGACCCCCTGGGGGCAGGAAAATTCAAACCCATGTGGTTCAGACCTTTCATCATAAAAGAGGTTCTAAAAAAGGGCGCTTATCGTCTGGTTGACTTTGAGGGGAATGCTTTGGTAGAGCCTACAAATGGGCTCTACCTCAAGAAGTATTACTCGTAGGCAGGTCACCATGGGTAACTTTTTGTAACATATGTATAGTCTTTGTACCATTACTTTCTAGTTTCTTTTAGTATTATGGACGTGTCATTTTTTATGTTATCTTTCGTCACTATGGTAGATGTCAAGAGAATCTGAGGTGTTCATTGGGTATGCAGACGGTGCTAGCCGGCACACTTGGAGGCTTGCCTTCGTAGCTAGGGTAATTTTTACACCTCAAGGACAGTTATTATCTTCCAGAGGTATATGCTTAGGTGACACCACAAACAATGTCACTGAGTACAATGTAGTTATTGAGTTTCTTCATTACGCTCTGTCATTTGGTATCTCTCATCTCTAGGTCTATTTAGACGCTCAGTTGGTTGTGTCATAGTTAAATAGAGTCTACCAGGTTCATGATCCGACTTTACACAGACGATTCCTTAGGGTACGTCTCTTAGAACGAAGCTTTGATTATATTACATATTTTCATGTTCCCAAGAGATTAAACCAAATTACAGATACTCTAGCTAATCAAATTTTAGATTGGCATCTCACAGACATATGAAAGGATATACACATAAACATGTAAATACATTTTTAAAGGCAAAAATGATCCATAAGACACAAAAAGACATAAAAATCCATATATAATATCATAGTCACCAGAGTACATAGGTGGATGCAAGCACCTCAAAAGTATGACCAATAACGAGTCATGGGGCTTATTCCCTCAAAAAATATATACGAGGAGTGCTATCGAAATGTGAAAAGTATAACTAAGGTCAGGGCCTATGGGCCCTGTTGTACTAATCAACAGTGTTTTCCAAATGCAGAAACAATTGGACCCACGTCCATGGTGCCCCCACTACACAAGGTTTCATAGATGGTGGCAGATCCTCAATCTCTACCATAGGGACCGTGCGGGTGAGCAAGGTAAAGTTTCGTTCAACTCGTCTCAACACCCTCTCAGCCTCCCTGGATGGAAGCTCTCCTACTGTTTTTGGTCCCCCTGCGGCAGTAGGTGCAACCCCTGGCTGAGGACGACACCTGTTCCTCGCATAGTCCGTAGGTTGCACTGGTCCCACATCTACACACAACAGACACATATCCGTCAAATACTATGGTATAAAAAAAATGATATATAAAAAAAACAACATAAAAATTACATATGTTTCACAAAAAACAAAAAACAACCAAACAATGATGTAAGCTTACCCATCTCTCCTCACTCCTCGCTAGGAGGTACTAGTATCTCAGGATCTCTTGAGAAATCAATCCCAACATAAGGGTAATCCTGTATGACTGGGATTTGTCATGACAACCAAGCGAAGAAATCATCGTCAAAGGACTCATTGGTCCTTCCACCACTTTGTCGTGGCAGTAACACTACCCATCTACAAACTGCAGGAAGAGAGGCCTGATGTCCTCGTACCACTACTCGAGGAATGAATCTCGGAACTCTTTCAAAGAAGAAAGGGCATAGAATGGTCCCAAACCCGAAGTTCCTCTGCATCCACAACCGACAATCTGTCAGCTACCTCTTCATACAATCTAGCAGTGTAGTGCTCCAGTCAAATATTTGTGCATTTAAGCACTGGAATACACAGTTCATCTTTGCATGGGACGCCTGATGTAGAGCCGCAAAACCAGTCATCTGCCCAATCAGCAACACAATCATCTGCAGCGATAAGTCAGTGATCTTGCTTATGGGCACCTGTGAGCTCGATCAGTTTGTACCAGCCTCACAATAAATTCCTATCAATTCCAATATGTTACGAGGCCCTGAAGGAAATGTCTGGAAGTTGACAGGTTCACCTCTCCTGGAGAGGCCAGTCAAAAAATATATGTCCTCTATTGTAGTCACCAGTGACTGCCCCTCTAACATAAAGGCCTCTACATCAGGATGCCAATAATCAACCAAGGCATTCAGTAGCCTAGGTTGTGCCCACATAAAAGGACATAAAAATAAATTGAGAAACCCATATTGCATTAAGGTAGCCACAACATTGGGGCCTTCCCTGACCAACTCACTAACCTCCTCATGCTCTCTTTCCCTCCAGTGAACATACATCCTACAAAACACCACGTTCAAGAGGGTTAACCCTTGTTTTTTTTAATTTTTTCATTCAATAAGGGGGTCCACGCGTGCTGTAATGATGACAGTCATGTGTACACACATGTAGTTTTTACTCTACCCAAATGTACATGCGGCATGTCATAAGACAGCCTGCGTGGACCTAGGGCCGACCTTTTGGAGGTCGACGCCACCCCAAAACTTGAAACCCAAAGCATAAATAAAGATTTAAATTACAAGAGGAGAGAGTTTATACTTACTTGGTCCAGACAGATGGTCATTTCATCCACTGTAGCTCTCGGAATCACCACTTTTATCAAAGGGGTTTTTTTTCTCCAGAGTCAATTTCCAAATCAGCAATGGTGATAATGAGCTGCCAACTTCTATTTATAGACTTTTTGGCCTCTTTTTGTCACTTTTTTGGCCCCCCTTATCATTTTCTTTAAACCAAAAACCATTTAGAGTGATTCAGGAGTTGCACTGGAGGGGTATGATCGGGTATCAGGACATTTTTTTGGAGTTTGGGGTCACTTTTGACGGTCCGTGGAAAAATCTCAGATGATCAACTTGAGCATGTAGGTTAGGTTTCCACCCTGACTTTTGTATCTCCTTGTTTTTATCCCTTTTCCATAGGATCAATCCCATCAGGTTGTGACACAGAACCATCATTGTTGCTTTAGAAGTGTCGCGAGTTGGTGGTAGAGCTTACCAGAACATGGATGCCCTAGGTAGATCCTGGTTGCATTATGGTGTCCATGTTGTCTCTAATCACTGTAGGCTCGAGAGTCCTTGTTGTTTTTCCTGATTACGAGTTTGAGCCTCATTTGCATGATTCCTTTTCACTCTTAACCTCACCCTAGGGACTCCCAAAAGACATAACGGGTCTTCTTTTAATCCCTTTTCAGATCCTCTAAACATGAAAAGATTTTCGATCGATCTTATGGCCTTTCATGCTCATTAAAATGAAATTTGAAGTCACATCCATCCAGCGTTAGTTTACCCCTTTTTTGGTTCGGACGGTCAAATGTACGAACAAAGGTATACTCTAAGGAATTTCAATTCTCTAGAATAGTACTCTCAGGTATCATTTTAACCCTTTTTCAGACCTGAGGGGATAAATTTACGAAAAAGGAACCCCCACGGAGTCCATAGTTAAGCTCTTTTCAGACTCCCTAAAATTGAAAAGATTGTTGAGTGACCTTATTCTTTCACACTCGTTAAAATGGTCCAGAAGAAAATTTTTGATGGAGTCCATAGTTAAGATTTTTTCAGACTCCTTAAAAATGAAAAAATGGCCGAGTGATCTTATCTTTATCACACTCGTTAAAATGGTTTTGAATAGATGACTTTTCGGTGCTAGTTTACCCATTTTTTGAACTGACTAGACTACCTTCGAAAAAGGTACCCCAGTGGAGTCTCCTTTTACATTTTTTCACACTCTCTAAATATGAAAAACCGTCGAGCTTACCTTCTTTAGGCTCGTTAAACTCACATCGAAGGATGTTACCATTGTGTGTTTTATTAATCGCATTTGCATACCTGCATCTTTGGCCTAATGCCAGCTCCATGTTGCTCTCAACTAAACCATCTAAAGCATGCCGTATACACAAGCCCTGTAGCACTTTGCCCTTGCGTCTTGACACCTTTGGCCCCTGGAGGATTTTTCCCAAGTGTCCTTACTCTAAACATCAGTCTTGTCCCTGTGCCTTGAATTTGTATGTTTGCAACACTCGTTCCTTCTTTGTAACATAACATTCTTTTATTCATTTTCCAAAATTATTGAAAAAGACAAAAAAATCAAATATACCCCAAAAAGAGGAAGGGATTTTTTTTTTCTTTATTGGCAGCATAATGAGTCGCCCTTGGATAAATCACATCTTTCCATTTGTTCGTCAAACTCTGGGATTTAATACGACCTTAGGAAGCTATTCTCGCTACATAGAGTTGTGTCCTCCTCTGTTTGGTTATTCTTCCAAACATATGGAGAATTTGAGTTGTCTCCTGCCTCGTAAACTTATGTTAATGCCATGCTGCCTGAGTCTCATCATTTGTCATGTTGTTGTCCAAGGGAAGTTTTTACCAAGCCTGAGTCATCCCCTCTGCAATTTGTCACTTGCCCTCATGCCTGGCCATCCTGAACATCCAATCAAGCCTTTGTTAGAAATCAATGAAGCCTTCAGTCTGATCATCAAGATTCTCTAGTCCATAACCGACGAGCCGTCGAAGACCTCTAGGTAGTGAATTCGTACACTTATATTACACTCCTACCCAAGTTTTGAATATTTTGAAGTTGTTTCTCGAGCTCTGAAGACCTCATCTCCAGCCATCGGGCCTTAGTAGCTTCTAAGAATATGGATACTCTACACGTATATCTTTTTTATTTCAAGATGTAGCTCCGCTGTGTATTGTTCATGGCTACACTTTATATAGTTATATGACATGGATATACAGTGTATTTGATTGGTAGCCATGATTTTATTTTATCTCGAGCATGGGTATGCCCACCTCGGTGAGACAATTGTTATTTTTGCAGACAACACCTCCCGATTTCTGGTCCCTGGGCTCACTTGTTCGGCACTTTGGTGAAGATTGTTAATGTATTTCGGCCATCAAATTCCCTTCTAACCTCACACATTAGGGGGCATCTGTTATAACCCTAATTTGCACCAGACATGCTTACCTGGCATCAAGCCATCTCAGATTCCTTCTTTGCCAAAACACTGCTAAACAACTCTTCTTAAAAACACCTTTTATAAAGGCCCACGCACCCTGCTCCATTACTCCACACGTGTACACGCTAGCTGACGTAAAACAACCTGTGTGTACCTACAAAAGCATGAAAAAAGGAAAGTTGTTGACGAAACACACAGCTTTGGGTGAGTTAACTAAACCTTTCGTCCATGCATGGCCGAGGGTTCAACCAAATACCTAGCTTCTTCTAGCCTATAAGAGAAGGGTTAGGGGTCCCATTTGAAAGGGAGAATCATATTAAAGAAACTATACCTGATTGTGCATTCCCTTTGTCCCAACCTTTAGCCATCCTTGTGTAAATATAAATATAGAGAAAATAAGTTGAAGGACAGTTGAAGAGGAGCCAGGACCAAGTTTGTGGAGAAGTGGTCGGCTTCATCATTGTAAGTTGATTTTTTGAAGTTAATAATAAAGAAGTACTTTTCCCATCCCACCATATGAGGTCTTCATGGTTTATTGCATACATGTTAATTGAATCTCTAACCCATTAATCTATATATCAAATGTGGAGTTATTTGTTTGTTTTGTGTGAATGCAAGTCAGCCTTGGGAGGAGAGTTGCAGTCAAAGAGTGATCAAGCATGAAGAAGGATTGATATCAAACGCCCGAAATAAGGTATGCTCACTTGAATCTTCTTAAATACGTATTTTCTTAAGAATAATGGGGATTAGGTCTGGGACGACGATAGAAAGTAGGAATCTTTAGGTCTTTTCTGCATGCATAATAAAACCCTAAGTGCTAATCTATAGAGGGATTTCCCACTCACAACACTTGGCCTTAACTTTTAAAAACACATGCTCTCCCACTTTTAATTCTCTATTTGTTATCCTTCTATCAACATAGCTCTTCTTTTGATCTCATGCAACTTTTAAATTATGCCTGATTTTTATCATTTGTTCTTCCATTTCCTTTAAAAACTATGGCCCAATCACAGTTTTGTCTGTTGGGTTATCCCAACTTATTGGTGTGTTGCATTTTTCTACCATACAATGCTTCAAACAAGCTCATCTTGAATGATTTTTGATACCCATTGTTGTATGAAAACTCAGCTAAATGGATATAGTACTCCCACTTAGAAGGATTTTCCAATACATACATTCTCAACATATCTTCAATTATTCAATTAATTAGCTTTGTCTACCCATATAACTTTGGGTGATATCTTTTTACTGAAATTTAAATTTGTCCCAAATCCCTTAAACAACCCCTTCCAAAAATTGGAAGCGAACTTGGGATCTCAATATGATATTATTTCCTTAGGCACATCATGTAGCCTAGAAATCTCTCTCATGTAAATTTCTGCAATATTGGTTTCCTTATGAGTTAATTTTACCATAATGAAATGTGCGGCCTTTGTGAGTTTGTCCACCACTACCATGATGGAATCATGTTGCCTTATTTTCCTAGGAAATTTGGTAATGAAATCTATAGTAACAACTTCCCATTTCCATTCAAGAATGGGAAATGGTTGCAACAATCCCATTGGATGTCAATGTTCAGGATTTACCTTCTGACATTCCATGAATCTATCCAAATGATCAGTGACATATTTCTTCATACCAGGCCAAAAATATTGTCCTCTTATAGCTGTAATAATTTTATGATATCCTGGATGTCTAGTGTACGGAACATTATGCATCTCCTTTAATACTAAATTTCTCAATTTCTAAGAATTAGGAACATAAAATATGTTCCAAAATAAGAGGATTCCATCCTCTTCCACATTGTAATCCTTATATTTTTTTTGTATATCATTATGTTGTAAGATTTCGTCAACTTGCACATAATGTTGATCTGCAGTGAAAGCCTCTAGAATTCTATCGTTTAAATTTTTCATGTACATACTAATGGTTGTAGCATGCATTTTATGCACCCTTCTGTTTAGTGCATCAACCACCTTGTTCTCTTTTCTTTTTATGTACTTGATATCAAATTTATATTCACTAAGGAATTTCAGCCATCTAGTTTTCCTAGAATTTAGTGTTGGTTGTTCAAACAAGTACTTTAGACCAATATGGTTTGTTCTTAATTAAAATTTTATTCCCATGAGATAATTCCTCCACAAAGGAATGTACTATAGTTTCTAAGTCATGTGTGGAATAATCTATATCATGTTCCTTCAATTTTTTGGACTCATAACAAATTACATGTCCATTTTGCATAAGGACTCCACCGAGCCCTTCCTTGCATGCATCTGTGCACACAAACAAATCCTCATTTGAATTTGCAACTTTCAAAATAGGTTCACTCGTTAACAAATCCTTTAAGCATTGGAATTTTCCTTCACATTTAGCACTCCATTCAAACTCTACTCCTTTATTTTTCAAATATTTTATTGGGTTTGCAATTTTGGAGAATCTCGCAATGAATCTCCTATGTAACCAGCTAGACCCATAAATGATCTAACCTCTGAAAAGTTTTTGGGTGTTGGCCAACTCTTGATTGCTTCAATATTTTTTGGATCCACTGCTATGCCCTCTTCTGAAACAATGTGACCCAAATAATGGATCTGCTTTTGATAGAAAGTGCATTTAATTAATTTGGCATACAATTGGTGCTCTCTCAACGCTTGGAGCACCATCCTCAAATGCTTCGCATGCTCCTTTTATGTCTTGGAATAGATGAGAATATCATCAAAGAATACAATTACAAACTCGTCCAGGAAATATCTAAACACCCCATTCATTAGACACATAAATGTAGTCGGTGCATTTGTCAACCCAAAAGTCACCACTACAAACTCGTAGTGTCCATACCTTGTCCTAAAGGTCGTTTTTCTAGTATCCTCTTCTTTGATTCTCACTTGATGATATCCTGACCTCAAGTCAATCTTGGAGAATATCTTTGCTCCTTTTAGCTAATCAAAAAGATCATTAATCCTTGGCAAAGGATATTTATTCTTGATGATAACCTTGTTCAACTATATGAAGTCAATACATAATCTCAGTGTTCCATCTTTCTTATGGAAAAAAATAACTGGGGCACCCCAAGGAGAAACACTTGGGTGTATGTACCCTTTATTTAACAACTCTTCTAGTTGCATATGCAACTCTTGTAGCTCTTTCATGCTCATTCTGTAGGGATTATTAGATATTGGGGTAGCTCCAAGAATTAAGTCAATTGATAAATATATATCCCTCTTTGGTGGCAATCCTAGCAACTCCTCAAACATGTCTTTATACTCTTTCAAGACTGGATAATCTTCGAGACTTGGCTCATTATCCTTCATTGGCTCTTCCATATGGGTTGCATATATTTGGAACCCTTTTCTAAAACTTGTTTTCAGATGCAATGCTGAAATCTCTCAGATAGATATAAGCCTTGGAATACCTTGCACTATCCTTGAATTCCCTTATTCATCAAGACATGTGAAAACCATGTTATAACAATCTAAAACAACATGATGATTTTCTAGCCAATCCATGCCAATCAAGTATCCATAAGACCCAAGTGGTATGATGTTAAAATATTCCTTAGTGTTAGTTCCATCCATGTTTACAGGGAATTCTTTAACAAGTTCATTAATTATTCTTTTGGTTCCAATAGCAAGATGAAATAACCAAGACTTTTCATGCTTACATTTCTTCAACTTAAATCTTTCAACTAGATTTGAATCTATATATCTATGGCTATCTCCAAAATCAATTAAAATGGCTATGGGTTGATTATCAATCTTACCTTCCACTTCAATCATGTTGGATTGATAGTCTACTTGTCTATTGTCCAAGGCTACATAGATCCTGGGAATGTTTTTTCCCATGTCCTCTAATGTCTCCTACTTCTTGATGCTATGAAAAATTTTCATCTTATCTCCTCAATGAGGAAAATATTTATACATATTGTTATCACTCTATAATTCCCAGAGGTTGTCGAAGGGTAGAATAAATTGACATAGGTAACTATCAAAACCACTTTTGAAATTGGGATCTAGCCCTCCCAGTTTTAGAGAGGGATCTCTCTGTAAGATTTAGATTTTTTTAAGTTTTAAATGTTAGGCTAGTTATAATAGTCTGAATTTGTTTGTTTCTTTGTAATAGTTGGTTGAAATAAAGAATTAAATTTCCATTCGGATATGGGGTTTGTATTAAAGATGAGGATCAAATTCATCTTTTTATGAGGTTTTATTCACAGGGAAAGGTAGTAAAACTGTTGGATCTATTGATATTAAATGAGGTGAATAAGACAGAAAAGGTGTGAGAGTCCACTAAGCAAAGGAGCAGCTAATAATTCCCTTACTTAATTTCAGATGAAGAACATATAGACCATTAAAATAACGAAGATAGAGTATACAAGATAAATTATGTCCTATTGACTTCCTTTTAATGATTAGAATATGAAATACATAAATGATCACAGAGAATAAGAAAACATTTAACAGAGAAAGAGAGACATCACCAACAATTTGACACAAGAATCTTGTAAATAGGCATGTTTTATTACTGGTCGATCCTTTGAAAAGTTTACACAATAGCTCCTCAGTGAAAAAATCAACCCACGATACTTCGAAGGAAGAAGTATTTATACAATAATTTACATCTGATCCTGTCATAAATGACTAGGATATGATGGAGGAAAAATCTAACTAATTAGATCTCATATTACAAAATATAGGAATTATGTTGATCTATTTGGATCCTTGGTGTCGATTTTGTGGAAGTAGTTAGTGACTCATTATATTTAACTTGATTGTCTACTTCATGTTGACTCGAACCTCAAAATTACCTCTACTCAAGTAAAGAACATAAATCTTCCCATCTTTTTTAACTAGGGATGGAAACCTTGAGTAATTTTCTGTATTTCTCGTCCATCTCAGTATACTTGGCAAAAGTGGGCTTTGTGATGAAAATATGTTTTATCTCATGTTGAATGCTTAGGTCCAACTGTAATGTCTCTAGGAAATATTTTCCAGTAATTCTTCTGTGTATACCTGCAAACTTGGAACCATCCTTTGCCACTGCATTGATCGTCTGCTTGTAATATGATAGATTGATTAGCTTGTCATTGGGTACTAGTAGTCCAAGGAGACCTTTTTATGTAGTACTTCAATCTTGTTGAAAAATATTTGAACTCCAATGTCCATCACCTCATCCTTCTCCTCTAGTTGCAACATCAATCCTTTCTTGGTCAAGACCTTCTTAACCTCAAGGATGGTCTATGTCATGTCTTCAATCTCCATTGCTTCTAACTCTTGCTTGTTTTTGGATTTTATGAATATGATGAGCTCAGTGGCCTTTGTAGGTCTTTCTCCTAGCTCTTCTCTTATTTTCCCAATTGCTTCTCTGGCCTTCTGTACCAGTTCATGTTGTTCAAATATTATCTGTATGAATGGCCATATTTCTGCCATAGATTTGTTGTATGAAAATATGTTTTATCTCATGTTGGATGCTCAGGTCCAACTATAATGTCTCTAGGAAATATTTACCAGTAATTATTTCCTGTATACTTGCAAACTTTGAACCATCCTTTGCCACTGCACTGATATTCTGCTTGTAATCTGACAGAGTGATTAGATTGTCATTGTGTACTAGTAGTCCAAGGAGACACTTTTGTGTAGTACTTCAATCTTGCTGAAAAATATTTGAACTCCAATGTCCATCACCTGATCCTTCTCCTCTAGCTGCAACATCAACACTTTCTTGGTCAATACCTTCTTGACCTCAAGGATGGTCTCTGTCCTATCTTCAATCTCCATTTCTTCTAACTCCTTCTTGTGATTGGATTTTAGGAATATGATGAGCTTAGTGGCCTCTGTGGTATTTCTCCTTGATCTTATTTTATTTTCCCAATTGCTCCTCTGACATTTTGTACCAGTTCATGTTGTTCAAAGATGATATGTATGAATGGTCATATTTCTTCCATAGACTTGTTGATATCCACCCAGATTTTTTCCTTGGCCTCAGATAAGGCCTTTAGCATGTCCATCTCTTTCTGTAGTTATTGTAGTTGTTGACTGAGTCTCTGAGACTTATACATTTCTTCATGATAACTAGACTTGAACATAGACTTTAGGTCTTGTAGTTTTTTTACTTCCTCTTGTAATTTTTTGATCTCCTCTCCTTGAAGGGACATGTCTTCCATATACTTCACAAGTTTCTCAAATGCATCAGGAACTTGCACTGGGATGGATGATGGAATCTCTATTGTTGCAGTTGCTTCTATTGTACTAACTCATGTCAGAGGGACTGCCTCCAATGGAATAATAGCCATCAACACACTCTGTTATTTCGCCTTTATCAAATTTTCCATCTATTCCTCCATCTCTTTTATCTGTGCATTTTGTTCCATGATCAGCTTCAACATCTCCTCTTTGTAGCCTTTAGTTTCATCCACTTCCTTTTCTTGTCAATCTTCAGTGGCTGGAATATTTAGCTTCTTTCTCAAGGATGTTATATCATCATTTCTCTTCTTCAACAATTCTTCAGCTGCCTTGACATTATATGGGTCATACCCAATATTTAGCACCAACTCTTCTAGTGATTTAATCTTATTGTACTTGGCCAAAGAGGATATTTTCTCTAGCTTCAATTGGGACTAGATGTTATTCAGAGACACCTGCAATTTTGAAGCAGTCAAAGAGGTGTTTGTCAAAGTGGAGAATATCATATCCCCTATTTTCTTTTGCATGTCCATTTGGTCCACTGGATGGACCTCCTTCACATCAAACTCAAAATAATTCTTCTTGTAATAAGTAGTTTTCTTGGGATGAGGAACTTGCGCTTGCATGAATTCCATTTTCATTCTTCCTTTCTCTATGTCAAATGACGAAAATATTCTATGTTGGGCAGTGGATGTATGCTTCCAGAATTGGGAATATGTGTTGTTTTTTAGGAGTTCATTCCTCTGCTTGATCTGTTTGTACTTTTCAAAGATATTTGACCTTGTTTTCTCATGAGAGGATTCGGCTGACAGAGTAGAGTCTGTTTGTTTTTTAGATGAAGATGTGGACACTATGAACTGACTGCTTGAAAAGGTTGAGGAATGTGGTCCCTCCATGACTATGGTGGAATACATTTCTCCTTCTTTGAGCATGTATGGTGTGTGAATAGTTTTACCCCTCTTCCTATAGACTTGAAAATATTCAGGTGACACCTCAGTTACTGAAGGGGAAACCTCTTTCCTTTCTCTCTTTTATGTTTGTATTTGAGGTGTGTTGGTATGTGAAGAAGTGACATGGGAAGGTTGTTATTTTGTTTCCAGCAATGTATTTTCTTTCCAATTTGTCTGATTCATATACTTTTCCACCTCTCGCTTGTGTCCATGAGCATAAAGAGCATTAGAGCGCTCTTTTGTTTGACCATGAGATCTGAGCTGACACCAAATGGGTCATTATTCCATGTGAAACTCTAAGTGAAGTTCATCTATTTCAAGAGGTTGATTTCCTCTTCTCCTGCAGCTCTTCTATTGCATATGAAATAACCAATGCATATCATCAGATTTCACCATATTCTTGATGTATTCCAATGCAAATATCCTTACAGGGAGATATTTTTGCATTTTGTATGGTGGCAATTCACATCCATATACTCTTATTTCAGTGTGGTTCTAGTATAAATACCAATCTCTTGTTTTGGCCAAATCAAAGAGGTGAAGAATTCTCTAGACTTATTCATTAATTCTCGACTCTATTCTGTTGTTGAGCTTGCAAACTACAGGGTGATAAAATTGATCAATGAAATCCTTGAAGTTGAACTCAATCGAATTTTTCCTCACTAGTAAGGTCCATGAAGTCATTGATTGTGGGTTTCATTCCTGATCCAATTTCTGAAGAGCACATGAAAATCTATCTGGTTGAAAAAACAATAATATGTACACCAACACTAAGGAATATTTGAACATTCCTTCTATTGAAAATTTGAAAAACTGATCATGTATGTTGTCAGCCAAAAACTGATTGAAATCAAATTGGACTGTGGATTTTTCTTCTATGGAGAAAATGGACAGAAAACCTAAGATAGGTTCATCTACCCATTCATATGAAAAGTATCCTAACATGTAATAGAGGGTAGAAATAATCTGGTTTTCCCTCACAAAGAAGATGGAATATGGATAGGGAGGTTTTTTCTTAGGAAACTGTGCATCTTCTAGAAGAAAGATTTCAAAAATCTATGCTTTTTTAGGGAAGGAGATTTTCTGGTAGAGATCATTCAAGGCTTTGACAGAGAAAGGGATTGCGGAGTCAATTCTCGGGATCTGTAACATCTGATTAATGGATTTGTGGGTAATGGTGAACAAGGTTTCACCAGAAGAGGAAACGATGACCCTTTAGCTGGGCAAATAATGGGCTTGACATTTCAGGGAAAATTTTGGGAAGTGGAAGGTCTAGGGGAACATGTACAGGGGAAAATTGGACTCCCAAAGTCCAATTTCATCACTCTGATCTAGGAAAATATCCTTTAGCCAGAAGTGTAATTTGAAGAATTCAAATTCACGCTTTGGCTCTGTAATTTTGTAGTCTTTATCTGCTAGGGGAATATGATCCAGGTCAACAAGAGGGGGAAGAGATGGATTTTCAGATGTCTCAGCGGATTTATCTTTGGGAGCCATCACTAACAGAGTTATGAAGGTGAATTGATGGAGGATTGTAATAACCAGGTTAATAGTGTCTGTCGACAGTGGACCTTGGTGTTAGTTGGCTCGAAATATGGATTTGCGCTATGTCGACAGTGTCTGGATCTACAAATAGTGTCACAGTGGTGAATAAACGGGGTTATGTGGTGTAACAGAGGTGTTCGTTATGGTGTGGGGTGATGATTGGGTGAATAACGATCACTAGGAGGGCATTGATTGGCTAATGAGTATGTGGGGTGTGATGTGTGACAGGTGATAGTGGGGTACAGTGGCAGAGTGAGGTAGGCGGTATTGGGTAGGTGGTTAGGTAGGATTCTAAAAGGGGGGGTAGGCTGTAAGTGGATTTGAGTGGGGGGGGTCCAAAATGTTAAGAGGGTGACACGTTAGGTGGGTCCACCACAGGGGAAACCGCTTTTCCGGACACACCCCCCCCCATCGTTAAAGGCATAAAGGTCGGGGGGGTCCGAAATTCACTGATGGTCATTGATCTGGGCACTGCTAGATGTCGTCGATAGAAGTTGTGTGCCTTTTAGTCGCAACACGACAAAGTGTATTATCCACAATAAAACCTAGGATAAATTTATATAATGGGTAGCGCTAAGCTCACCCTTTCTTATTTTTTCACCAAGGTATTATTTCATAAGCTAAAAAACATCAAATTTACTCAAATAAAGGGTATTTTAACAATCCCTTTGCAATTTTTATTGAAATAAACATTACTAAGCTAACTCCTAGCCTAATCAACTAGAACATTAATCCAACTTAGACTATTGGATTAATTGTTACTCTAACCTGACTAATTTGGCCAAGATTAAATTTTTTGACCAAATTTATTCACTGACCTATCAACATAAATTTAAAAGGTTTTATCATGATTATAAAGTGTGAGTCAAACCAAATTCATTTTTCATGGGGTTTTATATTTTCTCTCTCTTTTTTTTTATACCCTCTTTTCATTCTTTCTATTTTTGTCTTTTTTCTTTCTTTTTCTTTTGTTTTTATTTTCTTTTTCTTTTTCTTTTTCTAAATCATTTGCATAATAAAATATTATTTACAATAAAATATGACTAGAGTAATAAATTCTAATCACCAGGTGATACTATGAAATATAGGGTTATAACAGTGGCTCCACTTGGGGATGGTTCTCTTCTTGTGAGGTGCTAAGAAACAACTACCCGATTCCTTGAATCTTCTTCTCCAGTAATTTTCTACATTCGGATTTTCTTTATTATAAATGTAAATATGGTGATCTTGATCAGGGGATTAAGGCCTTCTCTCCGGGCTTCAACCACTGATAAAAAATCACCCACACCTGACATAAAAAGTAAAATGGTATTTACAATGAAATGAGTGAGAAAATATTCATTCCTGTCAAACATAGTGCTTGAGCATTATTCCATTGATAGGTCCTCCTGGAAGATCTGCTCCATCCATATCCTTGATAAAAAAAATGCATTGCTTCCTCTGTAGGCATGTATTATGAATGGGCCTTTCCATAAATTGTCAAATTTTCCATGTTTTCCCTTTTCTTCATTCCTTGAGTCCCATTTCAGTACTTTGTCTCCTAACTAGAATTCATCAACCTTGGTTCTTTTGTCATAGATTTTCTTAATATTTTCCTGAAACACCTGAGTTTGGTTGTAGACCTCTTCTCTGGATTGTTGTAGTTCTATAGTTTGATTGATTCTTCTTTGGATCTCATTTGGTTATACCTCTACTTCTTGCAATAAATTCATGACAGAAACACCTAAATAAGTAGGAAATACAAAATCCATTCCATAAACCAATTGGTATGGAGACATACCAATTGACCTCTTTGTAGTAAGTATGTCTGCCCATAATGCATGTACCAACTTGTTGTGCCATGATTTTTTGTTTTCCTGCATCATCTTCTTGATGATGTTGACCAAAATCTTATTTTAAGACTCTTCCAATCCATTTCCCTGAGGGTAATAGGTTGTATAGTGTCCTAAGTTGATATGATACTTGTTGCAAAACTCTTCGTCTTTTTTTATTTGAATGTTGATGCATTGCCAGTGATAATTTTCCTGGGGCATCCAAATATAGAAAGAATGTTAGTTTCCAAAAACTTTATGTTCACAACATCAGTGGATTTACTGGTGGGTACATCTTCAATCCACTTGGTGAAATAATCATTGGTTGTGAGAATCCACTTTTTATGGCCTAATGAAGGTGGGTGGATTTCTCCAATGAAATCCAAACCCCATTGTTGAAATGGAGCTTCAACTGAAATTAGCTTCAAGGGTAATGTCAAAAGTTTCCTTTTGTCTTCAAAGATATGGAATTTATGACAGGAGGTCACTTTCTTGTGGACATCTGCAAATAAGGTTGACCAGTAGAAACCATCTCTAAGAATTTTATTGGGAGTGGTATTCCAATTCAAATTTCCACCATAGTCTCCTTCATGGAATTATTACAAAGCTTTATTCAACAAATAATTTATTATAATATTGCCAACATCTTTCCAATACAAATTTCCATTTAAAATGCAAAACTTCATAGCTTTAAGTTTCAAAAATCTAGTTTTAGTTTTAGTCAAACCAGGAGGATATTTTAGATGATGTAAAACAAAATAAGGTCTACATACTAGGGAGATTTTGAGAAAAACTCTTTAACTTATGGAGTCACATTCTCTTCTTGTTCATCAACTACATCTAGAAAATTAATGTTCAAAGAATGAAAGTTAGACTCAGACATCAGTTTGGCTAATCCTTGACCCTTGATAAGATTGCTTGGTTTGATGTTAATATCATACTCATAGATCACATCAATCCATTTACCTCTTCTACCATATCGATTGTCTTGGGTCAGAATATCTTTCACAATAGCATTAGGAACATAAGAAATAATATGTGAGTGGAGAATATATACTCTGAAATATTTAATTCCTTTCACCAAGAAAAATATTGCTTTTCCATGATGTTATAATTCAATGCATCATCTCTCAAAGATTTATTGAAGAAATAAATAGGTTGTTCATGGCATTAATTGTTCTTATGCAAAAGAACTATTGCAATGGTATGCTCAGAGGTAAAAGAGAATAGGAGGAAATCTTTTTTGTAATCAGGAATGATAAGTACAGGGGCTTGTGTCAAGGCCTGTTTCACTTTATCAAATGAATGTTTTCCTTCTATGGTCCATTTTATTTTCGTATCTTTTTTCAACATATTGGTTATGTTTCTCAAAAGTTCTTCCAAGTTAGGGATAATTCTTCTTAGAAATTTTATTTTGCCTATGAAGGACTGCAACTCTTTTATGTTTCTAGGATGATCTATTTTTTGAATGGCTTCAATCCTTCTAGGATCCATTTTGATCCCATCCTTAGATATGATGTGTCCTAACAGTTTACCTTCCTCTAGACCAAAAAGAGTTTTCTTGGGATTTAGTAAGATTCTGAACTTCCTGCATTTTTCAAAAAAAAATCTAAGGTGGAGTAAGTGTTCATCTGTTTTTGAAAAAATAGTTATGTCATCCAGGTATATGAAAATTAATCTTCCAAGTTCATACACAAAATCTATGTCCATTTCTCTCTAAAATGTGGCCCCAACATTCATTAAACCAAAAGGAATTTTCACATACATGAAAGTTCCCCAAGGTGTAGTAAACGTTGTTTTCTTCTGATCATCAGGGTGGACTAAGACTTGGTTGTAGCCATAAAATCCATCTAACAAAGAAATTGTACTGGATCCAACTAACTTCTGCAAAATATGATCCATTTTGGACAAGGGGTAGTTGTCTTTAAGTGAGACTTTATTTAGGTTTTTGAAATCAATACACAGTCTGATTTCTCCATTCTTCTTTCTAGTAGGAACTAAATTGGACACCCATTTATAAAACCTTAATGGGACAATGATTTTAGCATCATACATTTTCTTTATTTCCTTTTCAATTAGAGGCATCAACTTTGGGTTAATTCTTCTAAGTTTTTGTTTGAAAGGATTATGATCTTCTTTTATGGGAATTTTATGTTGTATAATGCTAGTGTCATAAGATTTTATATCTTCATAGCTCCATGCAAAAACATCTACAAATTCCTTGAAAATTTCTACATATTTATTTTTTTGAGAAGGAGGCAAATATTTGGACAATTTAATCAGTTTTTGTTCCTTATCAGTCCCTATGTTACAGTCCTCAACATCTTTTCCAGCGGGTTCAATTTTTGGTTTTTTAGCTACATCATCAAAATCAAACAGTTCTTCCAATGGGACTAACCCTCTACGCAGAATGTTATCCTTTAATTGCAAAAAAATTGAATTTTATTCTAAATCTATTTTATTTAGACTTTCATTATCACTATCTATATCAATATTTGCACATTCAAACTCATTTTTTGATTGCAGAAAATCATCAATATGTACATCATTACCAAACACTTGCCAATACCTTATATTGTCTGGGACAATACGTCTTCATTTCGCCTCAATTGCGTACTAGCGATTAGGATGAAACAGTATCTTACAAGTGGTTGATAAGGTAGCCAATCCATCAGCAAGTATGTTTTGGCCTCTGGGAATCACCTGCAAATCATGTTCATTAAAGCATTGCAAAAAATCAAGAACAACATTTTGGCAGGCCCTTAGTCTCGGGTGTTTGGCAGAGTACTCACCTTTGATCTATTTTATGATAAGTTCAGAATCACCCCTTACTGAAATTCTCTTGGCACCAAGTTTTTTTAACAATTTTAGACCTAGCATTAATGCTTCATACTCGGCTATATTGTTGGTACATTGAAAATTCAATTTGTAGGAATGGATTTCTGAATATCTTTCTTTTGAATTGAAAACCCATGCTCCATCTCTAAATCCTTCTTTACTGACAGCACCATCAAAGTCTAAACTCTATAGAGGTTCCATTGGTTCATCAATTTGTATTGTCATTGTTTTATCTTCTTCATGGGTTGCTTTTCTTTCCTCCAAGTTATACACATCATCTTCTATTTTTTAATTTGAATTTCCATGTCACCATCATTATATAAAAAAAATAGTCAAGATTAGGATGAACAGAGTATGAGGGGTAGTTATGTGGTTTCTCTTGACTACTGGCCATATATTTCATCAATGTCTCCCTGTATAATCTTCTCTACTGAACAAATAATGGGATTGTGGCATAGGACATGTCCAGTTGTAGGGTACCCTATAATTTGGCTCCCCATGATTGATACAATAGCATGCCATACTTTGGAGGTATGTCTGCAACAACAATATCCATTACCATGCTTTTGGTTGGGATTTGTGCCAAGGTAATACACAAGTCTTTGATCAAACCTATGCATTTAACTTTTCTTGAATCAAAGGAGTACAAATCCTTGTAAGGCCTAGTGATATCAAGTCCCAATTTCTCCATCACAACCTTGGGCATAAGGTTGTGAGAAGCACCATAATATAGCATGGCATTATGCAATGTCTTATCATGAATATTTAAGCTGATGTAAAAAGGAGGAACATAACCACTTTCAACTTTTCCCTCAACTTCATGTCCAAACAACAACTCTGGTTGATCATCGACAATGTTCACTGTGTCTGTACCCACTCCTGGTTCTATGTCCAGGGTGTTGATCACTTGTGATCTGTAAGAATTCTTGTTCATTCATTCTAATAGAGGAATAGGTATTTTGAGTTTATCCAGTTCACTTTCCAGATTGAATGTGGTAGGAGTTTTTTTTTGACTTGGAAAATCTGATCTCTCAATCACATTCTTATGTGTAGTGGGATTGGGTTGACTGGTGGAGGCAACATCAGTTTGATTTGTCTTTGGTGCAGATTCAGGTGTTTTTGTTGTAGGGACCTCTAAGTTTTTCTTTTCAGGAAATCTCTTGGTAAGTGTATATGAGGTTTTCTTAAATTCAAAATCTTTGTTGGTTGGATAATCATTAGACTTTTTACTTCTCAAATTGTACTACCTATGAACTTCCATTATAGCGTTTTCAAAAGCTTGTTGATCTAATTCTTCCTCATCTACTTCAGTCTGTGAAAGGAGGAAAATATCTTGTTCTTCTTGGGTAATAAATATGGAATCATTATCATTTATTCCCATAAGATTTATGTGAATGTCATCAAGTCCCTCGATTGTTTCTTCCCCTTCATCAACATAGTTTTCTTGAAAAGGTGGCCTAATATGTTGATCAGGGCCTCTCTGTTCTCTTTTCTCTCTAGGTTCCCTTTGTCTGATTTGGGGAGGGTTTCTCCTGAAATTGGGATTTCGAATCTGAGGGCACGTTGATTCTCTCTAGGTGGGTTCATGTCAGTGATTTCTAATCTTTCCATCATTCTTTCCATAGTTCTAACTAAGGAATCTATTTTGGCATCTGCAGTGGAAGTGGATGATTCTTCCTTGATTGGTACTCTCCTTTTTGTTCTTTGTCTAGCTCTCCTGGCCAATAGATTTGCCTCAACACTCACAACACATTTTTTCATATATTCCAGAGTTGAAGGGTTTATTTCTCTCAATTGGTAGGAAATGTCAGCATCAAAACCATCAAGGAACTTAATCAAAGCTAAGACTTGAGGGGGTTTCATATTAGTAGGAATTTCATTATAGATATTGTTGAAATGAGTGCAATAGTCATGTACATTTTCCCCTTGGTTTCTTCTGATACTTTCATATTCAAATAAAATTTGGAGTGGGTTTTTCTTTACTTCCCATCTATTAAGAAAAGACTGGCGAAAGGCAGGAATATCAACAATGTTAGCAGTTGGTAAGGATTTGAACCATTTCTTAACATCACCAGTTAAAATTTGTGCTAAGAGTCTCATTTGGACATCTGCCTCATATACTTCCTATAAATCAAAGAAGTCATTCATTTTGTCCACATGATTTTGTGCATTAAGGCTTCCAGTGACATCAAAATGAGGAATCCTAGTTTGATAATCCTGGGGCATATTGTGTAAGGGAGCAACCAAAACAGGGGGAGCATATCCTGCTGCTATGATTGGTGGAGGAGGTTGGTTAGCAGGAACTCTTGTAGTAGGTTGGGTTGTAACCTGTATAACCATTTGAGAAGTGATAGAAGATGTGGAAGAAGTAGGGCTAGATGATATGGGATGAGTTACTTGAGGATTAATAGACGCTACAGAGATGGAAGGGGGGGGAAGGTCAACAGACTCTTGAATGTAGGATTTATGCAAACATTGGTCAAGGTATGATGCTAGATCTTGTAATTTCTCGAAATCTTGAAGGATTTGTTGATCAAAATCTATTTTAGGAGAGAGACTTTCTGGGGTTCTAGGTTGGAGGATGGCTTGATCTAAAATTGTTTCATCCAAAAAGCTATCATATTTGGTTCTGAAAAGGATTTTCTAAAAAGGTAGATCAAACTGGATGTCTTGGATTGTGACAAACTTCTCTAGAAGAGAGGTGGCCCTAGGAAGAGGACTACTACTCCCTTGACTTTCTATTGGACTTCTTTTTCTGATTAATTTTTCTGGATTATCTACTATTGTTACAAGTTCTGGATCAGGGTGAGATATGGTATGAATTCTTTTTGGAGCCAGAACTTGAAATTTAGAAACCTAATTAATTATTTACAAATGTTAACAACCTATGAACATTTATCTCTTGAAATTTAAATCTTTGATTGTTCAGAAATAAAGTTTTCTTATCTAGGGAAGACAATTTATGAAGTTGGAAAATTTGTTGAGGTCCCCAATATGGTCGCCACTATGTTATCACTCTTTAATTCCCATAGGTTGTTGAATGGTACAATAAAGTGACAGAGATAACTATCAAAACCACTTTTGAAACTGGGATCTAGCCCTGCCAGATTCAGAGAGGGATCTCTCTATAAGATTTATATTTTTTTAAGTTTTAAATGTTAGGCTAGTTATGATAGTCTGAATTTGTTTGTTTGTTTGTAATAGTTGGCTGAAAGAATGCATTAAATTTCCATTGGACTATGGGGTCTGAATAATTTGGCCAAGATTAAATTGTTTGACCAAATTTATTCACTAACCTATCGACATAAATTTAAAAGGTTTGATCATGATTATGCAGTATGAGTCAAACCAAATTTATTTTTCATGGGGTTTTATATTTTCTCTTTTTTTTTCTTTTTTTTATACCCTCTTTTCATTTATTTTTTATTTTTTATTTTTTTCTT